>CM031598.1:114973178-114987629 GCA_018398815.1 Conus ventricosus
TTAATTCCATTTCTTTTTCTTTATCAACCTTAAAGATCGTAGCTTCCCTGCAGTCCTCTATACATGATGACTCACTCATTTGCAAACATGGATGTAGACTGACAAAAACAGATTCAAACTGCATGTACACACATAGACACACACACACACACACACACACACACACACACACACACACTCTCTCTCATTGCTGTCAATGGTGAATGGGCCACACTTGTGTGCCTCTTCCCTTCCTTCCTCAGGCGTCTATCAGCTGTGCTGTATAATTATGTCTGAATGTACACCTTGTCACTGATCTGCACCTCTCCCAAAGCAAAACACTCTCCTCCTCCCCTTACCCACCTCCTCCCACACTTTCAAGACCGCGCGCACACACACACACACACACACACACACACACACACACACACACACACACAGACACACCTCTTCACTTCTCAAAGAAGCTCCCCTTCCTCTCTCAAAATAGGAAAATTGTGAAAAGAAATTTCTCAACACAGTAGTCACACCCTCAGAAAAAGAGAGATCCAACTAATCCTCTTAATAACACAGCTGGCTCCACTAAATAAAAAGAAAGGGAAACAAACCAGCCCATGAAACAGTAATTGGCTGTGAGCCTCAACACACACTCCCCCCCCCCCCCCCCCCCCCCCCCCCCCCCACACACACACACACACACACACACCCCAGCCTCATTCATCTCTTTCACTAGTTTCAGGGATCTTCTTCACCTTTGCCAGTGATGTACAAGGGTGGCCCTATTCCCACTGTGTGTGCAGGGAGGGGGTGGGGAAGGAGGCTAGTAGGGTGGGGAGGAAGTGGGGGGAGGGGATCGAATGGAAGTGTTTTTCACCCATGGCAGGCAAGTTCACAAGCGTCTGTCCCTTGCTCTCTGTCCTCAGAGAATGACCGGTGCTTCATTCCACGTGAGTCACAGCAGCTCCACAGTTCACACATTATACTCCCTGGCCCTGTTCACCTTTACCCTGCCTCTGGTTTACTCTCCTTTCTGTCTGCCTCTTTGGCATGTGTACCGAGTCCACACCCTCCCTCAGTGTGATGGACCTTTGGTGGTGTGGCTTCCCTTTTCTCATCACCCCTAGCTCACTCTCCTATATTTCAAAGTGCACTGTGTTCCTATCACGCTGTTGTTGCTGTGCGTTTTTGTGCCAATACATGCATAATTATGTGCATGCATGACATGTGTGTGTGTGTGTGTGTGTGTGTGGTGTGTGTGTGTGTGTGTGTGTGTGTGTGTGTGTGTGTGTGCGTGCATGCATATGCCTGTACTTTAATAACTTTCTTTTCTTTATCAACTTCTTCATTCACTGCCTCATTGCATTAAAAAAGAAAAGAAAATTATTTCCCATTCATGCAAATCACAATGATCTTTGGTTACTCGTGAATGCACATGAGCAGAAACATCCCAACTGAAACAGACAGGAAGTGGCTGAAGAACAACTGGAACGAATCAAATTCAAAGCATGCTACAGGGCACCAAGAGGCAGTCAACATTCACTCCTATCCCCCGCCCCCCCCCCACCCCCCCCTCCCCCCACCTCTATCTCTCAAGTCCAGAAATGGAATGTACATGGTGCATCAAGCATGCAACATCTCTCTGATACTGTAAAAATCATTCAAAAATAGGACGGAGACAGAGACAGGACTGAGGAGATGGTCTGGCAGCAGGGGGAAGGTGGCAGGATGTGGGAAACAACAGGGAGGAGAGCATTATGGGCAGAATGAAAACAACATCATGAACTATGCATGGCAGATCAGACATCTCATTGCATTGCTGTTCAAAGCTGATATATGCATGGCAGATCAGACATCTCATTGCATTGCTGTTCAAAGCTGATATATGCATGGCAGATCAGACATCTCATTGCATTGCTGTTCAAAGCTGATATATGCATGGCAGATCAGACATCTCATTGCATTGCTGTTCAAAGCTGATATATGCATGGCAGATCAGACATCTCATTGCATTGCTGTTCAAAGCTGATATATGCATGGCAGATCAGACATCTGATTGCATTGCTGTTCAAAGCTGATATATGCATGGCAGATCAGACATCTCATTGCATTGCTGTTCAAAGCTGATATATGCATGGCAGATCAGACATCTCATTGCATTGCTGTTCAAAGCTGATATATGCATGGCAGATCAGACATCTCATTGCATTGCTGTTCAAAGCTGATATATGCATGGCAGATCAGACATCTCATTGCATTGCTGTTGAAAGCTGATATATGCATGGCAGATCAGACATCTCATTGCATTGCTGTTCAAAGCTGATATATGCATGGCAGATCAGACATCTGATTGCATTGCTGTTCAAAGCTGATATATGCATGGCAGATCAGACATCTCATTGCATTGCTGTTCAAAGCTGATATATGCATGGCAGATCAGACATCTCATTGCATTGCTGTTCAAAGCTGATATATGCATGGCAGATCAGACATCTCATTGCATTGCTGTTCAAAGCTGATATATGCATGGCAGATCAGACATCTCATTGCATTGCTGTTCAAAGCTGATATATGCATGGCAGATCAGACATCTCATTGCATTGCTGTTGAAAGCTGATATATGCATGGCAGATCAGACATCTCATTGCATTGCTGTTCAAAGCTGATATATGCATGGCAGATCAGACATCTCATTGCATTGCTGTTGAAAGCTGATATATGCATGGCAGATCAGACATCTCATTGCATTGCTGTTCAAAGCTGATATATATGCATGGCAGATCAGACATCTCATTGCATTGCTGTTGAAAGCTGATATATGCATGGCAGATCAGACATCTCATTGCATTGCTGTTCAAAGCTGATATATGCATGGCAGATCAGACATCTCATTGCATTGCTGTTCAAAGCTGATATATGCATGGTAGATCAGACATCTCATTGCATTGCTGTTGAAAGCTGATATATGCATGGCAGATCAGACATCTCATTGCATTGCTGTTCAAAGCTGATATATGCATGGCAGATCAGACATCTCATTGCATTGCTGTTCAAAGCTGATATATGCATGGCAGATCAGACATCTCATTGCATTGCTGTTCAAAGCTGATATATGCATGGCAGATCAGACATCTCATTGCATTGCTGTTCAAAGCTGATATATGCATGGCAGATCAGACATCTCATTGCATTGCTGTTCAAAGCTGATATGTGCATGGCAGATCAGACATCTCATTGCATTGCTGTTCAAAGCTGATATATGCATGGCAGATCAGACATCTCATTGCATTTCTGTTCAAAGTTGATATATGCATGGCAGATCAGACATCTCATTGCATTGCTGTTCAAAGCTGACATTTTCAATCCCGGTACACTTTCCACAACAGCTAATGCTAAAATGAAGTGACAAATAACAAACAAAATATGAGGACAAACAAATACACAGGCAGCTGTGCATTTGAGTGCAAAAGCTTGGCATACAAAGTTTAACACCACCTGTACTGTTCTTTCTGAGCAAGGGACAAAGATGTGTATACAGCACAAACATCAGTGGGAAGACAGACAGAAAATAGAGATGAGCTAAGACAAGAAGCTATAACCCCAAAATGTATTTTCAATCTCTCCATCTTTGAGTGTCATTTTTCACACACACAGATTATGTGTATGTACATAAGCGCGCGCGCGCGCACACACACACACACACACATTCAAGCATGTACATACAAGCACACATATGCACAGTGTGTGTTGTGTGTGTGTGTGTGTACGCGTACGCATGAGTTTCTCTGTGCATGTGTGTGCATGCATGTGCACTTGCCCGTGCGTGTGGTTCTCTGTATGCATGTTTTTCTTTTACTCTGTGTGTGTGTGTGTGTGTGTGTGTGTGTGTGTGTGTGTGTGTGTGTGTGTGTGTGTGTGTGTGCATTCGTGTGCATGTGTACGCGTGCGCATGTGTTTCTCTCTGTGTGTGCGTGCATGCATGTGCACTTGCCCGTGCGTGTGGTTCTCTGTATGCATGTTTTTCTTTTTCTGTGTGTGTGTGTGTGTGTGTGTGTGTGTGTGTGTGTGTGTGTGTGTGCATGTGCATGTGTGTGTGCGTGCTTGCATGCGTGCTTGCATGCGTGCGTGCATGTGTGTGTGCATGTGTGTGTGTGTGTGTGTGTGTGTGTGTGTGTGTGTGTGTGTGTGCGTGTGTGCGTGTGCGTGCATGCATGTGCGTGCGTGTATGTGTATTGACGAGTGCTCTGTTAACTGATGGCCTTAAAACTAACTGAGCTAGTCAATCATCAATCAGTACATTTTAATCTACAAAAACAAAACAAAAACAAAAAACAAAAAAAGAAGAAAAATCTGGCCAGAACAAACCCTGCATCATCCCTTCATTTTCACTGGCAACACAAACAAAAATATCTCCATCACACAATTCAGCCCCTTTTCCACACAGCCTACACAACTGACCAGGTGTTCGGTGGTCTTCTCCAGGTGGATGATTTTGACACTCTCTTCCCCGTACTGCACCAGGGGGTAGTCAATGAGGTCGCTCTCACTGCTGTTCAGCACAGGCTGGGTCTGCTGCTCGGCCACCTCATCGTGTGCTTTCAACAGGTTCTGCCGCACCCCATGCACACACAAGCTCAGCTGGATGAATGGTGACATGGCTTCTGAACTCAGATCTTGCATTCTGACCAATCAAGCATCCACAGCGCACTAGAAAGACAGAGAGACAAAGCAAAGAGAGAAGAGAGAAAGAGACGGACAGACAGACAGAGCAGGGTAGGGTGGGGAACTCACTGTTATACATCTTCTTCTTGCTCTCTTCTCTTCTACAGACACAAACACACAGACACAGACACACACACACACAGTGGCAATTCAAAGAATATGGCTGTCTTAAGGAGCAAATAAATGGAAATTTGTGCCTTCTTGTTATAGCTCATGAACTGTTTATTCCACAGTGGAGTAGGAGAGTTGCTGCTACACTCTCCTGGGGACTGAACTGTTTATTCCACAGAGGAGTAGGAAAGTTGCTGCTACACTCTCCTGTTACTGAACTGTTTATTCCACAGAGGAGTAGGAAAGTTGCTGAGAGACACTCTACTGGGGACTGAACTGTTTATTCCACAGAGGAGTAGGAGAGTTGCTGCTACACTCTCCTGGGGACTGTCCTGGACCACAATGTGCAACAAAGTGAGTCTAACTAATCAATGTTTCAGCTGTGTGTGTGTGTTTGTGTGTGTGTGTGTGTGTGTGTGTGTGTGTGTGTGTGTGTGTGTGTGTGTGTGTGTGTGTGTGTGCATGGTAAAGTCCATCATTGACTTTTTGCCGGAAATTAAAAGCAACAGCAGAACAAAAACTTGGCAGAACAAAATGATCAACTGAAAGATGAGGTCACTGATTGGAAAAAGCTGTAAATCTCTGCCTTAAATAAAATATAAAACTCCATAATGTTCCCCAGAGTTTTGACCATGTGCCAATGGTGGCCGTAAAGAAGAAAAGAGTTTCATGTTGATGACATACACAACACTAAGATAAAGAGGCTCCATCATACATCCCAAATGATGTACCATTCATTATAAAACATGCTGTAACAGACTGTCGGGACATACATGATTATAAAACGTTAACACTTTACAACAGACTCCATGTTCCACCTGATGTCATTTTTTTTTAGTTCCTGAAAGGACCATTTTTCTCATTTGATCAAAGATTTGATGAAAGAAGGATTTGCAAACAATACTTATGTACTGTGATTAATGTGTTTGCCTTACTGAGCTGTTGTTTGTTTGTCGGACTGCCACAAGTTGACAGCCCTGACATGGCCATTTGGGGTTGGCTGGGCTTATAGAATTGAACCCTGAAGACACCTTTACCTAAGGACATGAAGCATTGAAGTTCAACTCAAGTGCATTAAAACATTACTCAATATGTCACTGCGATGTCCATTATGTTCAAACTGAATGCACTGGGTCATCAGCACAAGGGCAGAACGGGGCAATAGGCCTAACAGACGACACGATCAGAAAAGGCCAGGCTTCTTTTCATTCTCTGCTCATGCGTGCACATACACACACTTGCGTCAAAAGACTGCTCTTACAGTGGCTCAGGGCAACAAAGCCACCAAAAGCACTGTCAAATAAGCCTGTGGCAGATGAAGCAGTTGTTGAGGCTGATCTGCCTTTACCCTGAACAGCCTCTGCTTCAGTCAGTACTCTAATTCTGATCGTGCTCACATGGCCATGACACCTGGCTGTAACTTTCATAACATGTAAAAGTGGTGGTGGTGGTGGTTTAATTTTATGTCTTTTCATCCGGCAGATGATATTAGACTGGGGGAAAAAAAAAAACCCACTTAAGTCATTTCAACACATACATCTGCATACACTTATGAAAAAGAAAACAGCATATCAGTTAAGGACCCTCATAAGATAAGATAATGTTGCTTATAGCCCACCCGACCGCAAAGGGCCACATCAGGGCTGTGACCCTCATAATAGTCTAGCTACATCAGAACTGGCTACAGTGGTGGCAAACTCAATTATGCATGAGTCAGACAGAACTTGACTCTCATTTTCATATTTGTCAAGATTGATACCTTTCGCCTTATACATTTTAGTTAAAACTGGACAATCTAATAGAAGGTGATGCACAGAGATGAATTTTCCACAGACACACACAACTTCAGGAGAAAATTTGGTCTTCCATGTGTTCAGCCTTAATTTTGTGATAATCTTAGCAAGATGGCGTGAGCAGCTAGCAGTGTGTAGCATTTTTCACAGAAAAAGGTTTTGTAAACGTAGTGTTCCAGGTTGAATAGTATTTCACACTTGGAAGGATGTAATGGCAAATTTAGCACACATTCTGAACAGTTTTGTGCACCAAGTTTAGCTAGATTATCTGCTATTTCATTCCCTCTGAGACCACAATGTGAAGGAATCCAACAGAAGTCTACGATTATACCCTGAGACATAATACAGTGTATCAGGTACCTTATTTCATATAACAAATCTTTTCTGGCCTTACAATCCCAAGTTTGCAGTGCTTGCAAAACAGACTTGGAATCAACACAAAACAGCACACTAAAAAAGGATATTGGAGTACTATATACACAAAATAAAGCCATCAGTATAGCATACAGTTCTGCAGTGAATATTGAAAATCCCTTTCCGAGATGAAAATGTTTTCCTATATTCAGACTTGGAATAACGAAACCAGAACCACTGTCAGCTGTGTCCATAACTGAACCATCAGTATAGATTTTAAGGTGAACATGTAAAAGTTGAACCCAGTATAATTTCTTGTTTTTGAAGTTGCCAGAGACTGACCATTGCTCAACCTGGCTCAACAACTTAGCTATTATTATTGTATTATTGTCATCAGCAATGGGCTACCTCCAGACAAGGCCACTGCTCATGAGTGGCATGGGGGGGGGGGGGGGGGGGGTGCTGTGTGAGGCTGCAGCAGGGTGGACATGCTGTGTGCAGGGAGCTGAGTGGCATGGGGGGGGGGGGGGGGGTGCTGTGTGAGGCTGCAGCAGGGGGGACATGCCAGGGCTGTGTGCAGGGAGCTGTGATGAGTGGCATGGGGGGGGGGGGGGTGCTGTGTGAGGCTGCAGCAGGGTGGACATGCCAGGGCTGTGTGCAGGGAGCTGTGATGAGTGGCATGGGGGTGATGCCACTGGGGTCCAGGAAGATGATCATTGAAAGCATAAAAAAGGAGGGGGGGGGGGGGGGAGGGGAAAAAAAAAAAGAACTAAAAAAAGGAAAGAAAAAAAAATCAAATCCCGACAAAGATATCCTTTGTCTTCCTCATACTTTTGTTTTCAGAAAGTTCTCTACCAGCTGAAAGTTTGATTTAAAATGGGTGTACCTGTACCTCAGCTCAACCTTGAACTTGTTAGAGGGTATAATTATAAATAAGGGTAATAACCTGCAGTTGTTCTCAAAGGGTGAGTCCTCCTGTACATTTCGGTGACCCTGAATTCCACGCATGCCAGTCAAATCACCATGCGATGCATGCAAGCACACACACACACGAAGATTCTTGAGACAGTTATGCCTATGGAATACCCTCCACTGCTGACAATAAACAGGTGTCTTTTCAGACCCTCCAAATCCAGCCCAATCATTGTTGGCTCCCAGGCTGTTATCTCTGTAATCCCCCTGTCCACAGGAGGTGTTGAAGAAAAGTCTCTACTTCAGAGAACAATGACAGTAGTCCTCTCTCCAGTGTCACATACTTTGGGGTTAGGAGATGGATTGCATGGAAGAGATCTATTACAAGTGTTTAAAAAAAGAAAAAAAAAGAAAACAAATGATTCTTTTTAAATGTGTGAGCATGAATGTGACTCTGTGTGTGTGTGTGTGTGTGTGTGTGTGTGTGTGTGTGTGTGTGTGTGTGTGTGTGTGTGCACTCGCATGAGCACGCACACGCGCGCAGCAGATGGAAGTGCATATATATGATGTATGGCGCGCGCGCGCGCACGCATGCGTGCGTGCGTGCGTGCGCGCGCGTGTGTGTGTGTGTGTGTGTGTCTGTGTGTTGTCTGTGTAACTTAAGTGCATGATGAATTAGTTTCTGTGCACAAACAGAACAAAGTTTTAGTTTTAAAAAAAAGTCTAAAGTGGGAGGTGTTTATTCAGATCTTCATTCATCTTGACTTGACAGGTCTCACTCTACTCCTGTCTTAAGGCAGTCAGCCCTTACACACACACACACACACACACACAGAGTCACACACACACACACACACAGAGTCACACACACACACACACACACACACACACACACACACACACACACACACACACACACAGAGTCACACACACACACACACACAACCTCTTTGTCAACTGTGACAGAGAGATCAGTGCTGTGAATTATGCTCTCTCACACAGGACTTATATCTCCAACAAGCCATTCAGTCTACATGGGCATAATACACTACATGTGCTTACGAGAATTTTTTTAAAAGTGGTAAGAATCAATCAGAATGCTGAATGTCTGTTCCAAGTTACAGTTGGGATTTCTTTCCTTTACTATGTTGTCTTGTTTTGTTTTGGGATTTAATGTGGCTACTTTGGTTTTGTTGCGGTGTTTTCTTCTTCTTTTTTTTCTTTCTTTTTTTTCAAAACCAATGTCTGGCTGAAACTAATGCAGGTCATAATTACAAAAGCATTCCTGGCGCCAGACACTGTGACTATGTCACAACACTGAGCAAGGAAAACTGGCATGTCAGGCTGATAACCATAAACTGGAAGTGCTACAGTTGAAAAGGTTAATAAACAATGGGTCATAGTCCCAAAGCATAAAGGTCGTTTGGGCTGAGAACAGTTCAGAGCTTGGCTATGTCTAGGACGCCACTTTATGAAATGCACAGGTCATCTCCCCTCCTTCCCTGGCTCTGAACAGTCCTAAGACTAATCAGATATCCACTGACCGCTGGGTGGACAGACAGCTGAACCTATCCCATAGGTCCTGGGTCTGAAATGACCCACATCATGACTCTCACCTGATGACTGGCTACATTTCCCCCACTCCTGACTTTCACTGATGACTGTCCTCAAAGGCAGGCGAAGACAGTGCTTCTCTGGGTCCTCCCCAGCACCTTCGGGTGTTTCTTTTTCTTCTTCTACATTTCCCCCCACTCCTGACTTTCACCTGATGACTGGCTACATTTTACCCCAACTCATGAATTTCACCTGATGACTGGCTACATTTCCCCCACTCCTGACTTTCACCTGATGACTGGCTACATTTCCCCCCACTCCTGACTTTCACCTGATGACTGGCTACATTTCCCCCCACTCCTGACTCTCACTGATGACTGGCTACATTTTCCCCCACTCCTGACTTTCACTGATGACTGGCTACATTTCCCCCACTCCTGACTTTCACCTGATGACTGGCTACATTTTACCCCAACTCATGAATTTCACCTGATGACTGGCTACATTTCCCCCACTCCTGACTTTCACCTGATGACTGGCTACATTTCCCCCACTCCTGACTTTCACCTGATGACTGGCTACATTTTACCCCAACTCATGAATTTCACCTGATGACTGGCTACATTTCCCCCCACTCCTGACTTTCACCTGATGACTGGCTACATTTTACCCCAACTCATGAATTTCACCTGATGACTGGCTACATTTTCCCCCACTCCTGACTTTCACCTGACGACTGGCTACATTTTTCACACACTCCTGACTTTCACCTGATGACTGGCTACATTTTCCCCACTCCTGACTTTCACCGGATGACTGGCTACATTTTACCCCACCTCTGACTTTCACCTGATGACTGGCTACATTTTACCCCACTCCTGACTTTCACCTGATGACTGGCTACATTTTCCCCCACTCCTGACTTTCACCTGATGACTGGCTACATTTTACCCCAACTCATGAATTTCACCTGATGACTAGATACATTTTACTCCAACTCATGAATTTCACCTGATGACTGGCTACATTTTACTCCAACTCATGAACTTCACCTGATGACTGGCTACATTTTACCCCCACTCCTGAATTTCACCTGATGACTGGCTACATTTTCCCCCACTCCTGACTTTCACCTGATGACTGGCTACATTTTACCCCAACTCATGAATTTCACCTGATGACTGGCTACATTTTACCCCAACTCATGAATTTCACCGGATGACTGGCTACATTTTACCCCAACTCATGAATTTCACCTGATGACTGGTACATTTTACCCCAACTCATGAATTTCACCTGATGACTGGCTACATTTTACCCCAACTCATGAATTTCACCTGATGACTGGCTACATTTTACCCCAACTCATGAACTTCACCTGATGACTGGCTACATTTTTCACACACTCATGACTTTCACCTGATAACTGGGTACATTTTTAAGCTGTCTCCACCAAATTTCACGACTGCCAACAAACCATGGCCCTACAGCTATGCCAAAAATTGTGTTTGCTGGTAAACCAAGGAGTGAACAAGAACAAAAAGCCCCAGTACGTCTTCGGTCTGAGCAGACCCATCCTCTCGAAAAGAAAGAAAAAAAAAGAGTGCCGAACAGCGTGGGTCTGCCCAGACCCATGCATTCTAAAGATAAAGAGCAAAGAATAACAGAACCAGCCCAGTGTGTCATGGATCTGCCCAGACCCATGCGTTCTAAAGATAAAGAGCAAACAATAACAGAACCAGCCCAGTGTGTCATGGATCTGCCGAGACCCATGCGTTCTAAAGATAAAGAGCAAACAATAACAGAACCAGCCCAGTGTGTCATGGATCTGCCGAGACCCATGCGTTCTAAAGATAAAGAGCAAACAATAACAGAACCAGCCCAGTGTGTCATGGATCTGCCCAGACCCATGCGTTCTAAAGATAAAGAGCAAACAATAACAGAACCAGCCCAGTGTGTCATGGATCTGCCCAGACCCATGCGTTCTAAACATAAAGAGCAAACAATAACAGAACCAGCCAGTGTGTCATGGATCCGAGCAGACCCACAACGTAACAGCAAGGGTGTATAGGTTCAGGAGACAACAAGGGTCCATGCATGGAGACCCATGATTTACAGCAAAGGTTTATTCCTTCATAAAAAGCTTGGGTCTCTGAAGACCCACGACGCATGGCGCGAAAAATTTTCGGCAACGTACAGGAAAGGTTAAAGCTGTACTCAATAAGCCCAACGAATGGTTGACAGTCACAGCCATCAGCTCCGCACCACAAACCTTATCAACTGACAACAGGCCCCTCTGAATCCCTGTTAAAACAAGTACCAAAGTGACACTGCCGTCCAGTCAGGCCCCTCTGAATCCCTGTTAAAACAAGTACCAAAGTGACGCTGCCCTCCAGTCAGGCCCCTCTGAATCCCTGTTAAAACAAGTACCAAAGTGACGCTGCCGTCCAGTCAGGCCCCTCTGAATCCCTGTTAAAACAAGTACCGAAGTGACGCTGCCGTCCAGTCAGGCCCCTCTGAATCCCTGTTAAAACAAGTACCAAAGTGACGCTGCCGTCCAGTCAGGCCCCTCTGAATCCCTGTTAAAACAAGTACCAAAGTGACGCTGCCGTCCAGTCTCCTGGCTTTGTGTTGTTTTTCCTGCCAATGTGCCGTCTATCATTAGGTGACTCAGTTTGCCTGGGTTGAAACTTAGGAAAACACATTCACATGTGCAAGCATTTACAGCAAAGTGTGCTTGAACACACCTACCTAAAACATACATGCACATGTAGCCAGGCTGACAATCTCTCTCTCTCTCTCTCTCTCTCTCTCTAACACACATGAATGCTTACCTGCACCCATGCATGCACGTATATATGCGAACACACCTACTACTAACATGCTCTCCAACAGGTTTACTCTCTTCCTCATATTCCTGCTTCAATATCCCTCATTTCAAACTTTGTATCTTCCAGTCCCTCGCCCCTTCCTCCCATACCCCTCCTCACACACACAAGCTGCTTTTAAACTATCTTAGTTTTCTCCCTGACAGAAAGAAGTAAAGCAGAGGGTAAGACAGCTCATTGTTCTTGAGAGGATGCATTCCATGTTTCTGTTTCAAATTTGGATTTCCATAGAAGAAATAATTATCTTTTATGGGGAAAAATGGAGTTCCCCAAAAGAAACACATTTTAATGGTCACGTTCAAGAACAGAACACATATCACTATGTACACACACACACACACACACACACACACACACACACACACACACACACACACACACACACCAACTCCACCACACAGTTATACAAACTCAAATACTCCTATATCATTAATGCACTCAGCCTCAAAATACCTGTGCACACAATTCCCTCCACCGCTCGTATACATAAAAAGTCCTCACACACACACAACACACACACACACACACACACATTCACAAACACACACACATTCACAACACACACACATTCACAAACACACACACACACATTCACACACACACACTCACCTTCATAACTGGTTTATTCAGCAACAGAGTCAACTCTTTGATCACGGCCTCTGAGCCAGCACTTTTCATGGTCAGCTCCGGAGAATCACACACATCCGACATCAGCTCCCTACCATCCGAGCCTGCTGCTCGAGGCTGCGGCGACCTTGAGGTCACGTCCACCATCGTCTGGTGTATGGCCACGGCCTGCTGGAAGCGGGGGTTGTTGAAGAGCTGCTTGAGAAAGAGCACCTCCTGCGAGCCGTTGGTACTGCTGCTGGTGTTGTCGGCTGAGTTCAGACGGCTGCGTATGTGTTGCAACGTGGACAGCATGTCATCCAACTGTAGGGAAACAAGTGGTGAAATTGTTGTATCAGCATTTGTTATATTGGCATTTTCAGTTCACCTATGATGTGATGACATAGCTAAACAAATAATGTAAACCATAATGAATGCAATAACAAAAACAGAACCACAAGAAAGCTGTACTTAATGTTGCAAAGTATTAATGTTGCAAAGTCTTGCATTACTGATTGCTGATCTGCATGTCCTTCTTTTCCATCATGAAACAGTCATTCATTATCTAACTATTCTTGGTTTTATGTAGGTATTTTTCACCCTCTACACTATTGGCAGAGGTGGTCCATTATCTGACCAAAGGGACGGAATGAAGAGCTTTGCCTGAACAGTATGTCAAACTCAAGTTGTCATCAATGAGAATAGCACAATTTTGCCAAAATGACCACCAAAAACAATAATAATCATCATTGAATAAAATACAATAAACAATGATGTGAAATAAATAATGATTTTTTTCTACTTATTGTATCATTGCTTTTTCCTTTCCTGCACAACACACACACACACACACACACACACACACACACACAGAGTACACATAACACACACACACACACAGAGTACACATAAACACACACACACACACCACACACACAGTACACATAACACACACACACACACACCACACACACACACACACACACACACACACACACACTCAAACACACACAGAGGTGCATACAGCGCACACGCAGGTACTACACACGAACATACAAACCTCTCAGCATTCACAAAAGCCAACCATCCATCATCATCATCCACAGTCATTCTCCACCAACTGCATTCTTTTTGAGGTAGCGCTCAACTGGCACCGGCTGAGTAGTAACGACTGCATCCACATCATCAACCAGCTCTCCTTCCTCATCATCGTCAGCATCCACAAACGCCGTGTTGATGATGCCAAAGGCTGGCGGAGCCTGCTGCGCTTGAGCCATGCGACGGTTCTCCAAGGCCTGCGCTTCTTGGAGCCACGCAGAGAAGTCCTCAAGAATCCTGCTCTTGTGCTGGCGATTCTCCTCCTCGCGACGTTTTTGTAGTCCTCTGATGTTTGCGAAGCCGCTCCAGCTGGTCGGAGGTGGGTTTAGGCTGAGCCCGCTGCACAATAGAGCAGCGTCGTTGGAGTGGCCTCAGTCTGGCTTTGTCTTCACAGAGTCTGATTTTGCTTGGGGGTCGGGCACAGAGGTGGCGGTGTG
>CM031598.1:114987729-114990229 GCA_018398815.1 Conus ventricosus
TGGTCCCTAACTTGATGACTCAGAAAAACATGTACAGGAAATTCACAACATCGTGTTCCTGCGTTTACAATGACCCAACAAGTGACACACATCGTTCAAAAGCTCACAGTTGTGACATTTAACTGTGTCAACTATACTCGCCTTGTCTGAAATAGTTATCCAATGTCATTCAGAATTCCTCATTTAACAAAAATCATGCTTAGAGTGGTACCGTTTTCTAAACCCTTTATCTCAAAAACTACACATCTGATTTTGCATGTGGTTTTCTCCAATAAAACGAGCGTAAAAAGTGTTTTTAGATCATGTAAAACTCCCAAACGACTGTTTGGTGATAAGAGACTCATTTCGTGATGGAAGGTCGCATTAAATGTCCTATCTCTCGGCCAAGGACATACCTTCATAAAACCTTCACAATAAACCGTGAAATGAAGGTAAGAACGTTTCTGATTTAACTTTCACCAGTCAGTGCTTTTTTTTAAGGAGCAAACGTTACATGATAAGACCCATGTTGACCTTCTTCTTCTTCCTCCTTCTCCTTTTTCATTATTATCTGTCTGTGTCTCTGTCCGTCTGTGTCTCTGTCTGTCTGCGTTTTATGTGTATTTTTTCTGTCTCGATCACGGTCCTCGTTTTAAACCCGCACGAGCCAGTGAACACTGGTGAATTTGTTATATGGTACAATATGTGACAGCTTAACGGACCACTCCTAGATTAATGAGGAAGAAAAAAAAATGTGTCATCGTTTTTGTGGCAGGCGCAAGCTAGCCCTAGGGATGAATGGGGAAATAAAACCTGTGTTATCGTTGTATGAGGCGGTATTAAACGTCAGGTGCTAACCCCCTGTAGCCTCCCTTGATTTAGTGTTATTGATCGGTCCCCACGCTAATGACAGGAAAAATGTGTCAACGTAGGCTAAGGTTGTTACACTCTCGGTAAAAGGAAAGTAAAAATCGGAGAAGGTTGCTTCCTTTAGTCGCTTGCCAGAAATGACCTTGCTATGGGTGAAGCACCAAACCTAACACGCTATACTTCAAGGCGATTGCGTCCCTTGACACAGCCGAAACCCCAGCATATATTGATTTGTACGAGTCAGCTGTTAACTCATGCACATCAAGCCCCCAAACTCGTCACTAAGCTAGGTGGCGGTGTTGTAAAAGTAGAAATGATCAACAACAAGATCAACTGGGCACTCCCGATCCAGATGGGTTATTTCGTCTACCAATATGCCAAGTTGCGAATGTTGTAGTTTTATTACGATTGTTTGGACAAATTTGTCGACAGATCAGATTTTCAACTGATGGATACGGATTCGCTGTACGTGGCACTCAGTCGTTGAAGGTTGGATCAAGTCGTACGACCCTCCATGCGACAGCAGTTTTCCTTTGAGTACACTCTGTGGTTTCCGAGTCAAGCTGTAGCTTCTTTTTTCTGTATGATAGCGTTCCAACGTGATTGTGGTCTTGATGGCTGTTCTAATAGTCGTTTTCTTTTTTCTCGTATCAGAGTGGACTGTTTAATCCATTATTTTTTGGGAACCAGTTCCCCACCTCCTCGTGGTGTTTCCTGGGTGGTCCTTCATTCTGTAAGATTGACTAAAGTTAACATTAGTTTTTGCTTTGACTTTAGTCCGTTTTATAGATCGAACGATCAGCGGACGGGGGAAAACATGTCCTTTCCACTATTATCACGATGCTCTGATGCAACATGATTTTTCTTTTTTGACACGTTGATATAGCCTTCCAGATTCGATTTTACATTTCGATGATTTAAAAAAAAAAAAACATTCAGCTTCTTTATAAGTTGACAGACAGGCGTGTACATTACCGTGCATGCGTTTTCATCGCTCCTACGGTCTTTACTAGCGATCGCACATCGATCTCGCGATGCATTCAGCGAACTTCCTTGTGTCATATCCTTCGCGCCTAAGGCGCTTTAATAGCAATGTCATGATCAACTAGTAAGGATGTAGCGGGTAAACTTCGGACCTTTCAAGGGAGCTGACTGCCTTTTTTCAGCATGTGTTTGTTGTCGCCCTTGGAGACGGTCTAAACAAAACCAAAACAAACAACAACAACAAAACAACTACTAATCCCCTAATGTCATTCTTTAACTATTAATGAACCGGTCTAAAGAGTCAGTCATGATGAGCTGGTAAGGGTGTAGTAGGTACACTTCGACCCTTTCAAGGGTGCTGACTGCCTTGTGTTTGTGTGTTGTCACCCCTGGGAGACGGTGTAAATAAAATAACCAAACAAAGACACCTATTTACTTAGGATGTCATCACCGAGCATCCTCGGTCATGTGATTCGTCCTTTAAAAAAAAAGTCGCTTAAGTCAGTATGTCATCTTTTTTTTTTTTTTTTTTTTTTTTTTTTGAACCGCCTCCTTCCACCGCCTCCTTTAGGGCGTGAGAAGTCCCTGTCCTTACTACTGCTGTCTCACGGCATATTGTAAGCCTTATAGTTGTCTAGTTCTCCAGACGGGATCATTTGAGCCAATG
>CM031598.1:114992729-115025229 GCA_018398815.1 Conus ventricosus
GAGTAAACATGTTGAAAATAGCCAACGAACTCACAGCAGGTAGACTTATCTAGTACACCAAGACAGGGCGTCATAGCTGAACTCTTGACATATATGTGTCCTTAGGGTAGACAAATCAAGATCATGCTTGAGGGCGCCAACTGTTTCACTTACTTCCCTTTGTTAACAAAACTACAAAGTATATAAATGTTCATCAGAATTATCATGTTACCTATAAAAAAATATATATTACCTAAAAAAATATATATATAAAAAAGGACATAAAAATTCCACATTTCGGGGGCACATTTTAGACACTATAGAACGGACAGCTAATGTTCGTTCTCTCCAGGGCGTTTACATTACAAAAGTTGGAGTGTTATACATTTTCAACAGGGGAAAGATGTTAAACTTTTTTTTTCGAACAAAGACTGTGAGCAAGTCAAAAACAACAGAAAAAAACAAGACGAAAGACACTGGGAAAACAAATGTTGGGTTTTTTTTTTTTTAAAGAAACCGTCAGAGTTACTGAGGAAAAAAAGGAAATTATCAGCGGAGGGTTTCTCAACATCCCTTCCCCTTCTCCCCCCCTTCCCTCCCCACACCCTTATCCACACACACATGACGCGCGCACACACACGCACGCACGCGTGCACACACACACACACACACACACACACGTGTGTGCGTGTGTGTGTGTGTGTATGCCTATCACGGAGCTATACCTATGCACGCAGTGTGGTTAAGGGGCAGTCACTCTGTGTTGCAGACTGGGCGCTGGGTGCTATGGTGCAGCGTCTGTCCATGACCTTCATGAATGACCCCGACAGTCTCAGCTCCTGCCACCTCCCGCGATCCGCTGCCTGAGAATCGCCCCGTCAGGACCCATCCCTCTTCAGGGTCATGCCCTCTGACCTCCAGTTTGACCCTTGATGCCATTGGCGGTCCTAATTCTGGGGTGCACGCATTTGATATCATGGCAGTGACAGTGGGAGGTTACTCCCCTTTGTTTCCATTTGGTGCATTTTTTTAAAATGAATTTTTATTGTTGTGGTTCCCCTGACAACGGTACTATACTGTGGAAATTTCCCCGGGGGCATTTTCCCCGCTTTATGTTGGGTGGAAGGTGGCTATTTCATAGTTAGGGACATCCAAAATGGTAACGAGCATTAGTGGCATAGCTCAATAACAAACATTGAGAGCACTCTAGCTCGAATTCAGAATCACATCAATTGCCAGTCGTAACACTGTTCCCTGTTTATATGTCGTTTACAGGGAGGGACGGGAGGGGGGAGGAAGGGCATACACATTTGATGTGTTTTTATGGCGCCTTATTTTCTGTAGCCTTCTGCCAAAAGTCTGTTGTGATTATTCCCAGACAGCATTTTAGTGCTTTTTTTTGTGTATTTGTTTGTTTGTTCGCTTGTTTGTCTGGTTGGTTTTCCTGTTGTTGTTGGATGGGTTTTTGTTCTGCTTTGTTTTGTTCTGATTTCGGTTTCTGATGGACATTCAACTAACTCTAGAAAGATACATATTGTTAATATTCGTGTTATCAACAGACAAATGTCAATCGGACTGGCAGAATGTGATAAACATCTAACATCAAGTAAGTGTACAAAGATATATAATGTTAATATCAGCATTATCAAGAGACAAATGTCCATAGAATTCACAGAGTGTTTATAACCAACTCCCCTAAATTTGGGCAGTCAAAAGTTTTGCCATCGGAAGAGTCGCAGATTTTTTTTTTTTTTTTTTTCAAATGAAAGAGAAGGAAATGACCATACTATTGCTGTATCTTCCATGTCATTTTCAGGACAATGTTGTTTTCACTCAACCCAGCAGAATGCGTAATACAGAATAATCTTCATGCTTCATTATTTTTGCATAACAGTCATTTATAAACCAAATGTCAAAACATTAGATACAAATCAGCCGTTTTAATCTTCTTTTGCAGCACACAATTTTCAGGCAGTTTTCGTTTGTTGTTGTCGTTGATGTTGTTGTTGTTTTGAATGGTTGTTGAGAGTACTTCAATGTCACTTGATTCATTGAAAAAGAATGACATCTTTCATTAAACATGATTTTCACGGTCGCAGTGAATGAAACATTACCGTAATCATCTTCGCTTTTTCATGTTGTTTTGGAGGATCATGGTTACTGCGTAACAGTTCAATATGATTCATTTCATAGCATCTAAATACGACAAGTTACGATTGAGTTTTTTACACCTCTGGAGGTGGCATTTTCTAATAGCAGCTACATTGTACAGCTGATTGCTTTTTTCCACCCCCCTCCCATGTTTGCATTTCTACTACATAATCTTGTCAAAACGTGTTGCAGCAATGTATTCTAATGTCCAAGGTTTGCTTTGGAATCTGCCGGAAGATATGAAAATGCATATATTTCGTTACTGCCAGTTTTCAGTCATGATTTGTGATGAGTGTATTATATATGGAGGAATGTTTGTAGCTTTGTATCTGCAGGTAATATTTCACCCTGTTGATTTGCATGTATCTTCCATCGTCCCCAGAACTGTCTGATGATAATCGGTTGAATTTGCTTTCACTAATTTTGGCGCCATTCATGCCGAGCTGGGAATGGTATTGCATGGATCGGCACGGCTTAGCATCATGGCACAATACGCTCGCTGTTTTGTGTTTACGGTAATGTCCTGATATGCAACAAAAGCTGAGCTGCTATGAGGGAATGGCATGTGCCCTAGTAGTGGCCAGGATGGCTCAGTTTGGAAGCAGGGCTGCGAAACGGTCCAGAATGCCTCGGGAAAGAGCAAGCGTTAAGGCCCGGACTTAGCGACGGCCTGGTAAGGAAAACTAAGTGGCCGGTATCGTAAACGGCCTCAGTTGAATCACTAGATCTGAAGAGAGTTGAAGTTAGACTGATGATGTCGAAAAGTTAGCAGCTGCATCCAGCTGTTACACGTCACCAGAATTTGAAGAAACTGTGATGATGACAATACGCTGTAGCTGATTTAAATGATTTTATACGGTCATCAAGTTCGGATGATGACAGTAGGCTGAAATTAGGCCGAAATTGTTTTCAATAATTCATGTCATCAGAAGCCGTATTTATGAATGTACTTCTATTCAAAGATGGAAAAAAAATGGTTTCTCTGTTCAAGAACTTGGTCATATTGCCCTTCTGTGTCATTGTTTATCGTTCGTTATGCCACTGTCAGTGCGTTTTCAATCTGATTCCTATCATGTTATATTCATGCAAATCTAAATATTTTTTATCTGAAATTTCATGGAATCAAAAGTGTGTGTGTGTGTGCGCGCGCGCGCGCATGCGTGCGTGCTTCTGTGTGAGAGAGAGAAGAGAGAGAGAGCGCGCACGTGTGTGTGTCTGTGTGTGTGCGTGGGCGCACGCGCGCGTGCTCATTTGCTCACATGTATGCCTAAGTGTGTGAGAATGGGGGTGGGAGGGGGGATGGGGATAGTGTGTGTACGTGTATGCATGTACGTGTTCGGTGTGTGCATATGCTGTGTGTATATATATGCTCTGTGTGTGTGTGTTGTGAGCAAGAGAGAGAGAGAGAGAACAACAGAGCCGAAGACGGCGACAGAAAAGAGGAAGAGAGCATGATAACACTTCCACAAGGTTGGAGAGCTGTTTCTACATCTCTCTCGGTCCCCCCATTTTTTTCTGTTCTTACCATCATTTTTGTGAAATGATTTCTTTTAATAACTCACGGAGATCACAAAACACGGCTGATTTTCTTTCTTTCTTTCTTTCTTTTGTTGTTGTAACTTCTCTTTGCAAGCGTAAGGCGAGCATTTGAACATTGACACTGACTTGTTTTCAGCCAAAGGAAATTGAGGACAGCCATAGTTCACAGATCAAGGTGTGTACCACAGTTCACAGATCAAGGTGTGTATTGAGGTCAGCTCAGCCATTGAGGACAGCCATAGTTCACAGATCAAGGTGTGTATTGAGGTCAGCTCAGCCATTGAGGACAGCCATAGTTCACAGATCAAGGTGTGCATTGAGGTCAGCTCAGTCATTGAGGACAGCCATAGTTCACAGATCAAGGTGTGCATTGAGGTCAGCTCAGTCATTGAGGACAGCCATAGTTCACAGATCAAGGTGTGCATTGAGGTCAGCTCAGTCATTGAGGACAGCCATAGTTCACAGATCAAGGTGTGCATTGAGGTCAGCTCAGTCATTGAGGACAGCCATAGTTCACAGATCAAGGTGTGTATTGAGGTCAGCTCAGTCATTGAGGACAGCCATAGTTCACAGATCAAGGTGTGTATTGAGGTCAGCTCAGCCATTGAGGACAGCCATAGTTCACAGATCAAGGTGTGTATTGAGGTCAGCTCAGCCATTGAGGACAGCCATAGTTCACAGATCAAGGTGTGTGTTGAGGTCAGCTCAGCAATTGAGGACAGCCATAGTTCACAGATCAAGGTGTGCATTGAGGTCAGCTCAGCCATTGAGGACAGCCATAGTTCACAGATCAAGGTGTGCATTGAGGTCAGCTCAGTCATTGAATACAGCCATAGTTCACAGATCAAGGTGTGCATTGAGGTCAGCTCAGCCATTGAGGACAGCCATAGTTCACAGATCAAGGTGTGCATTGAGGTCAGCTCAGTCATTGAATACAGCCATAGTTCAGAGATCAAGGTGTGTATTGAGGTCAGCTCAGCCATTGAGGACAGCCATAGTTCACAGATCAAGGTGTGCATTGAGGTCAGCTCAGTCATTGAGGACAGCCATAGTTCACAGATCAAGGTGTGCATTGAGGTCAGCTCAGTCATTGAATACAGCCATAGTTCACAGATCAAGGTGTGTATTGAGGTCAGCTCAGTCATTGAATACAGCCATAGTTCACAGATCAAGGTGTGCATTGAGGTCAGCTCAGTCATTGAGGACAGCCACAGTTCACAGATCAAGGTGTGCATTGAGGTCAGCTCAGTCATTGACAGCCATAGTTCACAGATCAAGGTGTGCATTGAGGTCAGCTCAGTCATTGAGGACAGCCATAGTTCACAGATCAAGGTGTGCATTGAGGTCAGCTCAGTCACTGAGGACAGCCATAGTTCACAGATCAAGATGTGCATTGAGGTCAGCTCAGTCATTGAATACAGCCATAGTTCACAGATCAAGGTGTGTATTGAGGTCAGCTCAGTCATTGAATACAGCCATAGTTCACAGATCAAGGTGTGCATTGAGGTCAGCTCAGTCATTGAGGACAGCCACAGTTCACAGATCAAGGTGTGCATTGAGGTCAGCTCAGTCATTGACAGCCATAGTTCACAGATCAAGGTGTGTACCTTAAATTCCTTTTATAATTTGTTTCGATTTTCTTCCCTATTGAAGACCTAAGAAGTCGAAGGGCGTCGTGTGTTATTTGTTTGTCCCTGTTATCTGGCGAGTTTACTTTAAATTCCTTTCGAAATATGTTTCAATTTCCGCCTCAGCCCTGTGTGTGTGTGTGTGTGTGTGTGTGTGTGTGTGTGTGTGTGTGTGTGTGTTGGGTGCCTGAGATTAAGACCAAAACACTGAGATAAAAATAATTGCCATCATGCATGCACTCATGCAGATACAAAGGGACACAAACACACACACAAATAGACTCTTTTTTTTTCTTCCAATTTATTGTACATGATTAATACAACAACATCCACCATATGAACAGAAATGTTCTCCACTCAATAATACACAGCACTGCAGACTACTTCAGAACCGTTCACAACAGTAATACTCAGGTTTCACATCCTTGGTCCGCTTACACAACACTGCACAACAGACAGTTGGCATTTGGTGAATATCAGAGCACATCAAACAGCAAGCACAACACAGTTCTGAACATCCTGCTCAACAAGCTCTGTCAACAAAAATCAAATGAATTCCCAAGGATCGATGAAAATGTTTCCCCGTTACCTGTTGTGCTCACAATTAACAAACAACTTTCCTGTATCAACATATGTGCTGTTGTTGTTGTTGTTCTTGATTTTAATTTGGAGATGCAACTGGCTTGCCCTGTCAAAAACTGGGTTGCTTGCAAGTCTCTGTTGGTTACAATCACAACATCTCATTTCATGTTCTAGACAAACGGTGTGATGTGGATCTGATTACCCTGGTTCTTGCAGTAAATCGTAAGTTCACTGTTCCATGATATAACACACTGTGTAGTAGAACTCAATAAAATGACATATGCACACTGTTAATTGTGATACAAAGCTGCAGAAATTCAGGTAGTTTTTATTTCTTTCTTTTTCTTTTCTTTTTTTTTAGAAATGGAAACCCTGTTGACCGCAGTAATAAACGTTGACTGCAGATTTTGTGAACGGTGGAAACAAAATGCCTGGAATCTGCTTCCTCTGAACCCGAATTGTCAACAAGCTTTGGTTCCAACGATCTTCACTTCACTACCAAGAATGAGACCCAACCATTTTTTGCTGACCGCACCGGATGTCCTGGCCATTTAGGGTATGGTTAATTACAGAGACAAGCGAACAACAGCAACAAGCGCAACAACAACAGGAGCATGATCTGTCGTTCCTACTCCTCTCTCATTCATATTCTACAACATCATTAGTGTTTTTTTAACCAGCTCGATCTCAGTAACTGCAAATCACTGACTCTTCCAAATTGTTGATCTCTGAATCTGACTGCAGAAATGCCTGTGTCAAAACATGATCACAAGGCCACACCATGGACAGTTGTGAAGTAGCAATGCAGTATCTGTGTCGCTGGTGTGGAAGGCTGATGAAGTTAACAGTTCGTCATCATGACTGGGTCTGCAAACCCATCGTTTCATGTCAAAACTATCCTAGCAAAATTTAATCGCCAAACCATCCCAGATCCATATCTTTTTTTTTTCATCCCACATTTCTGGCATGTTGCTGGTTGAAATGTACCCCTTGTGTAAAGTTATTCACATGAAAATATCTAGTGAATCTGAAAATCCAACAAACATTTTTGCAAGCCTCTCTCTCTCAAACACACACACACACATACACACACAAACACACTCGTTCACACACTCAATGCTGTGCACAGCGTTTCTCCACAAATAGCATTCGATACACAGAACTTGCTGCATGGAGTATCTGCTGCCCAAACTGGTTGAAAACCTCCACTACAGAATTATCCAGTTAAGCCATGTTTGGGGGAAAGGCTTTCAGTCCTTTCTACAAGCTGGTGGGAGGGGGGGGGGGGGGGGGGGGGTAGGAGAAGGATGGGGGGAGAGTGTCAAGTGACTCTTATCCAGTTAAGCCATGTTTGGGGGAAAGGCTTTCAGTCCTTTCTACAAGCTGGTAGGGAGTGGGGGGGGGGGGGGGGGGTAGGAGAAGGATGGGGAAGAGTGTCAAGTGACTCTTACTATACACCAGGTTTATGCAGCAAATGAAATACTCGTTCTCTTTCTTTTGGAGACAGTCATCGGTTTACAGTAAAGCACTGTAGGATTTTTGCTAACACACAACTATGCTTGTAGACCTTCTCGTGGCTGAAGTCTCTTCAGATGTAAAAGGTTCAATGTTCATGATCTCCTTTGCCATGCTTCCTGTGTCACCAGGTGCTTCCTGTGTCATCAGGTGCTTCCTGTGTCACCAGATGCTTCCTGTGTCATCAGGTGCTTCCTGTGTCACCAGATGCTTCCTGTGTCACCAGGTGCTTCCTGTGTCACCAGGTGCTTCCTGTGTCACCAGATGCTTCCTGTGTATCAGGTGCTTCCTGTGTCACCAGGTGCTTCCTGTGTCATCAGGTGCTTCCTGTGCCATCAGGTGCTTCCTGTGTCATCAGGTGCTTCCTGTGTCACCAGGTGCTTCCTGTGCCATCAGGTGCTTCTTGTGTCATCAGGTGCTTCCTGTGCCATCAGGTGCTTCCTGTGTCACCAGGTGCTTCCTGTGTCACCAGGTGCTTCCTGTGTCATCGAGTGCTTCCTGTGTCATCAGGTGCTTCTTGTGTCATTAGGACCCAGAGACACAACTAAATCATTATATCTATTGAACTAATTCAAAAATTCAAAGGAAATTTCGTGTACTTGTGAAAAGCCTAATCAACCCTCTATCGGCCAAATCAGGTGGCTACACATGTCAAGGAAATACACAACCAACTGCATCAGTCAAACTGTCTACTTCCCATGGTGCAGGTCACAGGGGACTCTTACATTAAAAAGAGGGGTCACCAGATACAACAGCGTACTGAGCACATGGTTTGTGGGCGACCTGCATAAAAAATGTCTGTTATAGTTTAAACTCTTCGGACTCTTTTATAAGTATGGGTCTGGTACAACTCAGGACATGGGAACAGGGATATTCACAATAAACAAAAACGCACAGCAAAGCTTTGGTAAACTGTACAGGTTATGGGGAGACAAACATTGGCATGAGTGTGTAGTCAAAACCATGGTTGGGTGAAGATCATCATTTAGTGGGGTGTGGAATCATGGGAATACACTGCAGGCAACAGAGTCTCTATGTGGCGTACACCATCCAGCATTTTGCAACATTCTCCCAGTCATCAGCCCAGGCATCCTTCGAACAGCACCATCAGTCCTGCAACACTACAGGGATCAGGATGTGCCTTTGCACCCAGGCTGGGTACCAGTATCATGAGAAATCTTCACACAGCACGAAAACGCTCTTCTCTCAAAACAACAACAAACATGGCATGGTGATGCGCACTAGAACATGAAGCACATTTTGGTACATCAGTCAGTTTCCGTGTCAACACAACCCTGTGTATACAGCATCCATCCATCGATCCCCAGCATCAAAGTGGCACATACTTCACACTTCAACACTCTGCGACACCGTTAAACGGCATCAAAGTGGCACATACTTCACACTTCAACACTCTGCGACACCGTTAAACTGCATCAAAGTGGCACATACTTCACACTTCAACACTCTGCGACACCGTTAAACGGCATCAAAGTGGCACATACTTCACACTTCAACACTCTGCGACACCGTTAAACGGCATCAAAGCGGCACATACTTCACACTTCAACACTCTGCAACACCGTTAAACGGCATCAAAGTGGCACATACTTCACACTTCAACACTCTGCGACACCGTTAAACAGCATCAAAGTGGCACATACTTCACACTTCAACATTCTGCGACAGCATTAGACACATGTCTGAACTGGCCTTGGTTCACAAATAAAGCTTTAAAAATCATGACATCATGCACTTCAAAATCATCAAATCATACACAGTTCACAAATAAAGCTTTAAAAATCATGACATCATGCACTTAAACATCATCAAATCATACACACAGTTCACAAATAAAGCTTTAAAAATCATGACATCATGCACCTAAACATCATCAAATCAAAACACACACAGTGCAACATCAAGCACAGCTGACTCGCCATCCCAGCAATGCTTACAATGATCATGCAACACCTGAATGCCAAGCTATGCAACGCAATGTTCAGATAAGTATCACCTTGTCCCCCAAAAACACGCACTGTTGATACGTGATACACACAGTCATGACAGATCAAAGGGTGGTTAAAAAATTAAGCGCAACATCAGCTGTTTGGAACAGGCCTCTTGGACACAAACCACGGTCACAATAACACAGGGGATGATTGTGTTAGGGGTTTGAAACTTACCGTCATAGCATAACACTGACACTGTACACCGAGGCTGAATTCCCATGATAACACAAACATTACAGATCACAATTTTTCACACATAATGTGTGATAGGAATAAATATGTTAAAAATGATGATGACACATGTGGATTCGTAGCAGCGCAAACATTAAATTCAATATGGCCAGGTGGCAGTAGCATCTACAGAAAAACAGAAGTTCCAGATTTAAATCCCCAAACCAAGTATCTCTTTCACTTCTATCTGGTCGCAATGGAGGACAGAGAAGTGATTTCCTGGTATCTTCAGCTGATCAATCCAGATCCCAGTGGAGTCTATGTATCAGGTCTGAAAGTCTTGCGCATTGTGAAAACGTTTATCCCCGCAGTTGCAGCAATCCATTTCTCCTCCACAGTAACAGCAGCCTACTTTGTCCCTTCAATGTTTAGTCTTTCTAATAGCACATGTAACTGAAACAGTTTACTCACAACCAATATTTGTAGCACAACCTGAAATGGTTCTTTACTAAGTACATAACGTCACTGGCTTATCTTTACCAAGTAGGACATTTTCTTTTTGTCTTGCCTCATCCCAAACACTTGAGTTGCAATTATCTTTTCTCTGGTGACTCATCTGCGCCACTTCACCTCCTGGTTCACAGCCTGGCTAGTGTGTCACAGCCTGGCTAGTTGTGTCACAGCCTGGCTAGTGTGTCACAGCCTGGCTAGTGTGTCACAGCCTGGCTAGTTGTGTCACAGCCTGGCTAGTGTGTCACAGCCTGGCTAGTTGTGTCACAGCCTGGCTAGTGTGTCACAGCCTGGCTAGTTGTGTCACAGCCTGGCTGGTTGTGTCACAGCCTGGCTAGTTGTGTCATAGCCTGGCTAGTTGTGTGTCACAGCCTGGCTAGTTGTGTGTCACAGCCTGGCTAGTTGTGTCACAGCCTGGCTAGTTGTGTCACAGCCTGGCTAGTTGTCACAGCCTCGGCAATCCACAGGGTGCAGTCAGTGTCAAACTGCCATGAGGTCACTCACTGACGGAGACGCTGCACAGCTGCCCAGTCCCTTTGCTGGTGCCTGTTCTGATCCTGCACACGCAGGACACAACCTACTGTGCCTCCTACTGTTGATTATTAGAGAAGCCAGCATGAGTAAGCATCTAGTGAAGAAGAGTGCCGCCATGTCCATGAGAAAACCACTCACCACAGACTTGCCATATCAATGACCTCAACACAAACTGACCAAAGGCACTGACACGGAGAAGTCATCAAAACTGAGGTCACCATGACAGCATGACATGAAAGACCACAGAATTTGACAGGTTTAGATGTTGACCACTGAGGATGAAGGTGGCAAAGATGACACTGTTTAGTTCCATTCTGATCAGAGACGACATGACCAGGCTGTTCTCCATGCTCGCTGCCATCATAGGTCCCGGCATGAACCAGGCTTGTGAGATACAGGCACTGGATGTTTGAGCAACGCTCTTGGAGACGTACCCATAACATAGAGCAAGCTCCACTGTGTGGTCCCAGCAGACTCATCACTGGCTAGGAGCTGGTCAGAACTGAAAAATCCCACCAATACGTGGCTCTGATGGGAATTGAACCCACGACTTCCAACCCCTTCATCTGCAGCACTAAACCACTCTGCCACTGCAGCTGGTTGAGTTGAAATTCTATCCAAGGATCCAGTCTGTACTCGCCATCTGATGCCTACTTGTTCTGCAACTGTTCAATTGCCTCTGCACGCAAGACTGTTCATACCACTAATTTTGCATCCTTTCCTAGTTGTGCTCACTGGGATAATCGTCAGAAGGAGTGGATATCATGTCCTGACAGATAACTGTGTTGTGATCAGACTGTTGAACTGAGAAAAATACTAAAGGAAAACAAGCCATTTATAACTAAACACCTTGATACAAAACCAGCCCCCTAATATTTAATTCTTTTTTTTTTCTATATGGGCACAACATTTTTGACACCCCAGTGGTGAATTGTATTTGGCGCGACTAAGAAGCTACTTTAAATTCTACACAAAATGTAATACCTGCAAGCAGAGGGACAAAAGGAAAGAAAAGAAAAACCATGCTGCACTGTGCAGAGCATACCGAGTGCAACAAAGACAACTCCACAGCAAGAAGTGGCTGACATGATGCAGCTCATGGTGCAGTGTGTTGGCAACCAGTGTAGAGTTGTCACCGTGTCACCATGTGCTGAGACACTGATCAAAACACTGGCTGTGGTGACACTGGATGGAATCCACAGCTGCCATGGACTTTCACAATCAACACAGATGCTGGCAGTTCAAGCAAGAACTATAACCCAAGTCCTCTCGTGTCAACACACTATGACGCAATGCCACACTGCGCAATATGTAACGACGGAATAGATATACATTCTGAAGCCAAGCCACACTGTGCAATATGTAACGACGGAATAGATATACATTCTGAAGCCAAGCTACTTGGCGAGATATGTTAAAACAGAATATACAGTCAGAATAATGGGATGTTTTCACAGCACTTTCCACCACTCTCAAAGCCCTTTAAATTAAAACATGCGCACACACACATAGACACGCACGCACACACACACACACACACACACACACTTGTGCTTGGACAAAATAGAGCATTCTTTTTCACTGCCACACAGTAGAGAAGAAAGACAAAAAGCTAAATCATACAGCCTGGATGTGGGCTTGTGTGCTCAGCTAAGGTGCAGAAATCACACACACACACACACGCACATTTAAATAGTACACCAAATATTCCATAGTAAACCCCTCTATCAAGAACTTTCAGGATTCATTTGACAGAGAAAAAAAGGATGTAAGAGGAAGGGGGAGGTATTGAAAGGGAATAAGCCTAATTCATTCACAGCAAAAAATGTACCCAGAAAAACAAGTCAAAAGTGGCAGGATATTCTAGAATAGTCAATGCAAAAAAATGAATAAGAAAAAAGTCTATGTTGGGATGAAAATCTTGTACAACAGCCAAAACAGGAAGTGTTTAATAAAAACAAGTCTCCCAAGTGGGGAATCTGAACTGGAAGGTAAACCCTGTATAATTAAAGAGGAAAATATTTCCTGGGGTTAAAAGGTTAAAGGTCCCATAGCCTGTTGGCCATAGGGGTGGTGAACAGTCAGGGGTTCACCATGTCCACGGCCCAGTGTGATGGAAGGCAGAACCTATTCCCCTCCTTCCGTCACCTCTGACCTTCCCTGATTTGAATCAGGAACCCATTCACAGCAGGGTGGACAGAATGGGTTTTCAAACCCAGAAAATCCGGCACTCACAACCCTCAGCTCCGTAGGTAATGGCTTGACCTATTTGACCCAGGGCCTTTCTCTGATCTGGTACACACGGGAAAATGCTTCCAGAAAATCAGGTCTTCGAATGGGGGGAATGTTCATTACAAAGTTATCTATTCAGAAATATCACCATTGTATGAAAGGAACAACCAAACACTGACATGTTTCTGTCCAACCACGCATGCCAAAGACAATGAAATAAAAGACATCGTTAATACATGTTTATCTAGAGACACTTGGTATCTACTACAACTATTGTGTAAACTGACTTCTACACTGCGGGGTTCACAAATATTTCTTTTTGACTTCATGAAGAAGGCAAGGGTCTGAGATCCATAAATGTCTATAGGGGCAGTTCTAATTCTCCGACTACTTTTTTCCATAAACATAATCATAGATAACACCTACCTCCAGCTGTGTAGATCATTTGGGGATTCAATGTTAGTCTGATTTCTGGACTCAAATCTCAAAAACGATCTCTGTGGATTCATGAATTCAACATATTTTCCTTAACTAAAAAAAATCCATTTTGATTACTGAGCAAAAAATAACCGATGATGGCACCCAAGCGTCCATGGAACAGAACTTGAAAACATGATGTGAACAGTGGGTTTGCCCTGTGACACCCATTTACATTCATTTTGTGCGCAACATGGCTTGGTGCCTGGTGTTTGATATACACTCTTGACCCCTCAAAATCATACTCATCATCATCAACACTGATCAGAACACATTTTTGCCACATGAAAATTAATCAAAAACCTGCCATCTGTGTTCAAAGCACAAATATACAACCTTTGCAATTAATGACTCAAACTGCTCACAAGTATGGAATTTCACGCCCTAAAACCTGTGCTTAAACAACAAAATAAACGGCTAAAATATACCCTCTGGGTTTGTTGGGCCATCAAAGATTTGAAATATACTGTCCCTATGAAAACAACCACACCAATGGATGAATGAAACAAACATTCCACAGTCGACACCAGAATCATTGGTCAGCCGCGGTGGGCAAAGCCACCATTGAAAAGATTCCGAGAGCAAGGGCTCCACTGAAGAAAAGCAAAAATTGCTGAAATTCTCATACAGCCCAGTGGGCATGCTCTGCCTCTCCCCCCAAAAATTTTGAAACTTGTTTTCAAAATCGTGCAGCTAATACAAATCGGACATCTTATGTGATAACATACACTTTTCAATCCCACCACATACAGGACCATTTCATCAAACAGTTTTTTGTCTGTCACTCTCTTGTCTATACACAATGACAGAGCATGACATAGTCTGCATTCAACCAGATAGAAAAAAATTGCAAACTTCCCCTTTCCACCAAAGTTTCACTCAAAATTCTGTGATGTCAGTGTTGTCTGTGAGCATTTCAAAGATGTGACCAGTGTTCCACTGATTCTGTTGTCCATTTTTTTCTTCTCCCACATTTAAAAGAAAAATTCTCATCTCCAAATTTGGCTGAACTTCACAACTTTTAAAAGGAATTTAAAATAAATCCACCAATCAACAGGGACAAACAAATCACAGGACAAAACATGATGCGTTTCCACCCCTTAGTTTTTTCTCAGGCAAAATAAACAACATTCAGGACAATGAAAATGTAGAACGAGCAAGCACTTTTCTTCTCAACTTCAGCATAAGATGGGCATTAAATCAAGTTTCAACTTAAGAGGTCGAAACACGTTGTGTTTTGTCTTCTAATTCATTTGTCCCTGTTTACAGGGCAGGCCTCAAGTTCCTATCCAGCATAGTCTAAGCAACTACTATGGTTGTGTGTGTGTGTGTGTGTGTGTGTGTGTGTGTGTGTGTGTGTGTGTGTGTGTGTGAGCATGTATGTGTGAGCATGCCTGTGTACATGAATACATGTACATATGCATATGCATGCAAGCAAATTTGAAAGCCCATGCTTATGGAATATTTGACTGTACAGAGAGTCATCTTTAAGTATTCAAATTTCAATTGCAAAAGTTCAGAAAACACAACCTAGAAAAGTCTACAACTAACTGAACAATTCACAGTCAGCCTTTCATACAAATTCAAAGTTTCTGACTCAGAACACACACATCACAAAAACCTCACTGAATAATCCTCAACATCCATTACAAAATCTATAAATAAGTCTGTTTTCACACTTCACTCATAACTGTAAACAGATACTTGAGAAGAAAAAAATATTGCCGCAAACACCACATCAAATGTACAATACAAAATGTAAATCAATGCTTTGTTGTAACATCGTACAACAGAAACAAACAGCTTTGGACACAAGCATGCTTAAATACTTTTGTCAAAGCACAATACAAATCGAAAAAATGGCTTTCTGACAAAAATGTGCTTTAATGCTTTGTCAAATCACAGCACAAGCAGAGAAGTCGCTTGCTGACAAAAGTGAACTTGTCAATATAAAGTACATGACAATACTAAACAGTAACTTGTTGACAAAAAGTGGATGTAAATCCACAGTAACAAACAAAAAGTTTATTAACAACAGTGTACATGTCAATACACACACCAAGAAGCTTTTTGGTGAAAGCGTATGGATCATTACATAACCCAGTACAATCGGTAGGTTGCTGACAACAGGGACCTTGTCAATGCGCAGTTCATTACAATCACGCCGCTTGTTGACAAAAGTGCACTTGTCAATACACAGTACAACAACAAGTAGCTTGTCAACAAAAAGTGTACTTGTCAGTACACAGTTAAGATACAAACAACTCACCTGCTGACAAACATGAACTTGTCAACATACACAACACTACCAACTGGGAGCTTGCTGACAAACAAAATGTACCAGTTAATACACACCAACACAGAACAATAAACAAGTACCTTGCTGACAAACAAAATGTACCAGTTAATACACACCAACACAGAACAATAAACAAGTACCTTGCTGACAAACAAAATGTACCAGTTAATACACACCAACACAGAACAATAAACAAGTACCTTGCTGACAAACAAAATGTACCAGTTAATACACACCAACACAGAACAATAAACAAGTACCTTGCTGACAAACAAAATGTACCAGTTAATACACACCAACACAGAACAATAAACAAGTACCTTGCTGACAAACGTGTACATGTCAACAGACAGTACACTACAAACAGGTAGCTAGTTAACAAAAGTGTACTTTGCAGTACACACGATAGCTTGTTGAAAAAAGTGAACCTGTCTATGCCCAGTCCAATACAAACAAGGAGCTTGCTGACTAGAGCAGGCTAGTCATTATACAAAACGAATAAGAGCTCGGCAAACAAACACACAGCAAAAACACTGAAAAATGTTCCTCCCATACACTAAAGAGGCAGCAACAACTAGTAAAACAGAACAAACCAGTCACAGAAGAATAATCAACATTTCTATAAAAAAAAAAGAAAAATCCCCAAAACATAGCAGAATGATCCTTCCACTGGAAAAAAAAAGAAAACGATGGCAAATCTTAAGGATTTTGTCAGGCCCTGGAGCAAAATGTCACTCATAAATATTCTTATTTACAGCGCTTGGCAGGATATTCACTACCAATATATCTATATGGATGTAGGTACTCTCCTCAAAGTTTGCTAAGGATACAAACAAAAACAAACAGACAAAACCCAGTGAACTCCAAGCCCAGTCATGAGAAGGGGTTTTAACAGGCAAACACATGTTGCAAAGCCTAGTTCAGTTCAAAACTGAATCCTGCTCCGACAGAAATTTGCTCTAAGACGTCTCTCTGTTTGAAATAAGATTTATATGATCCAAATGTAGTCACACCTTTATTCTAAACTACAAAAACAAACAAGCAAACAAACTTTAGCAATTTTTTTAGGGGTATATGGATGTTCGCGTGTAAGCGTGAACATGTGTATGCAGTTCCTATGCATAGGATTTTTTGTATTTTGGTGATATGTATAGCTGCTGTCGTTCTTGTTTCTGTGTAATTAGGATTTTTGCTTCTGTTGTTTATTCTTATATGTATGTGTGTGTGTGTGTGTGTGTGTGTGTGTGTGTGTGTGTGTGTGTGTGTGTGTGTGTGTGTGTGTGTGTGTGTGTGAGTGTTTTTTCAATTTCTAATCATATCCTGATTTTTAAAAAAGAAGAAAAAGCAAAAACAAAAAGAAACAAACAATAAAGCACAAAGTTCACTCGGGGAAGGTGCACATGACAGCACAGTGAAGTGTTCTTCAGGACAGCGTACATGAGGTCTTCACAGCCGTACATGAGGTCTTCACAGCCGTACAGAGGTCTTCACAGCCGTACATGAGGTCTTCACAGCCGTACATGAGGTCTTCACAGCCAGGGCAATTACTGTGTCACCACAACTTCCAGCATCAACATTCTACTAGGTGGCTGTCTACTAATTGTCACCTGAACAGCTGTGATGTTAAGACCGTGACAGCGGAGTTTGTTGGGCAAAATGGATGACTGGACATGCACAACAGGCCTCTTTAGAATGGGAAAAACCATCTTTAGAATGGGAAAACCATCTTTAGAATGGGAAACCCATCTTTAAAATGGGAAAACCATCTTTTGAATGGGAAAACCATCTTAAGAATGGGAAAATCATCTTTACAATGGGAAACCCATCTTTAGAATGGGAAAATCATCTTTGAATGGAAAACCATCTTTAGAGTGGGAAAACCATCTTAGAATGGGAAACCCATCTTTAGAATGGGAAAATCATCTTTAGAATGGGAAAACCATTTTAGAATGGGAAAATCATCTTTACAGTGGGAAACCCATCTTTAGAATGGGAAACCCATCTTTAGAATGGGAAAACCATCTTCTGAATGGGAAAACAATCTTTAGAATGGGAAAATCATCTTCAGAATGGGAAAATCATCTTTAGAATGGGAAAACCATCTTTAGAATGGGAAAATCATCTTTAGAATGGGAAAACCACTTTAGAATGGGAAAATCATCTTTAGAATGGGAAAACCATCTTTAGAATGGGAAACCCATCTTTAGAATGGGAAAATCATCTTCTGAATGGGAAAACCATCTTTAGAATGGGAAAATCATCTTCAGAATGGGAAAACCATCTTTTGAATGGGAAAACCATCTTTAGAATGGGAAAATCATCTTTAGAATGGGAAAACCATCTTTAGAATGGGAAAACCATCTTTAGAATGGGAAAATCATCTTCTGAATGGGAAAACCATCTTTAGAATGGGAAAATCATCTTTAGAATGGGAAAACCATCTTCTGCATGGGAAAACTATCTTCAGAATGGGAAAACCATCTTTAGAATGGGAAAATCATCTTTTGAATGGGAAAACCATCTTTAGAATGGGAAAATCATCTTTTGAATGGAAAACCATCTTTAGAATGAGAAAGTCATCTTTTGAATGGGAAAACCATCTTTAGAATGGGAAAACCACCTTTAGAATGGGAAAATCATCTTTTGAATGGGAAAAGCATCTTTAGAATGGGAAAACCATCTTCAGAATGGGAAAATCATCTTTTGAATGGGAAAACCATCTTTAGAATGGGAAAATCATCTTTAGAATGGGAAAACCATCTTAGAATGGGAAAACCATCTTTTAAATGGGAAAACCATCTTTTGAATGGGAAAACCATCTTAAGAATGGGAAAACCATCTTTAGAATGGGAAAACCATCTTAAGAATGGAAAACCATCTTTAGAATGGGAAAACCATCAGAGATCATCAGGAGGAGGGGCATGAGACCAGACATTGTTCTCCACTCAGGTTCATCACATCTGATGATTCTCACTGACCTCACTGCGCCATATGAAAGCAAAATGGAGAATGTTGACCTCTATAAGACAGAGGTATGCCAGTCTAACCAGCAGCTTGAGGGAATCTGGCTTTCCAGCCCTAGTCCTCACCACAGAGCTTGGAGCAAAGGGAGGGGGGACTGTAGGCTCATCGGCCAGTGACCTCACTAAACAGCTCAGGATTTCAGGTGGGAAGAGGACCAGAACCCTGAAGGCAATGGCAGAGGCAGCTGACAAGTTTTCCAGCTGGATCTGGGCGAGGAGGAACAATGAACTTCACATGGCTTCATTATTTCAACATAGAACAGGTGTCCCCATACCATGTGGGCAACACATCTGTCTTGAGATGTCCAGTCATCCAGCAGTTGCTGGTTCAAATCCCAGCAGCACCAAAACTATGTCTGACAGCAGAAGGGCATCTAGGAGGCATGAACCGGGATTGCAGCCTGTCTCCTTGGAATGTGAGGAGTTCAGGGTCGAAAGTCTGTCTGCGGGGAGCATCTTCTCTAAAAAACTTTCTGCTTTCAAGTTATTGGTGAGAATTTCTTCCTCCTGTCAACTGCAGATCTGAAGGATGTGAACAGAAGGGTTGGTATCTTGTACTGGATGGTCTCAGAGAACAGATCAGTTGAACTATGGTCAGAATTTGGGGTCGTAGGCTCTTCCCCTGGGCAAAGTGAAGGGGGGTGGGGGAGGGGAGGAGTCAGAGGGAACAAGGGGAAAGAGAAATACCTCAGTGAGATGGGTGTTGCAGTGAATCAAACTAAGGCTGCTGTGGAAAGATGTAAAGGCTAAAACAAAGAACACTAATTCCTGTCGTCTTAACACTGACACTATTCTTCCATGTAAGGATCGTTCCGCTATCTTTTGTTTCTTTGTTTTAACTGATTATTCATTGTGACCCTACAGCCAACACTGTCCCCAAAGACACAGCAAAGTTTTTTTTTTTCTTTTTTTTCCCTTTTCAAAAAGGTTTCAAATGGAATGATAAATATCATTTTGTATAAATAAGTTGACAGATTATAAGAAAATATACAAGTGGACACGTTGTGGCCAACAAACAAAAAACGATGTACAAGAAAGCAATCAGCTTTGAACGCCAAAAAATAGCAGGCCAGATCAATGCAATCCATCAAACAAACATGCACACAAAATTGTCAATAATGTTCCAATACTCAGGATTGGTACCCAGCACCTCTAGCACACACAGGACGCAGGAAGCCTGGCCATCCCAGCCCAAGTCTCACACATGTGGAAGGGGAGTCTTGCAGCAAGGAACTAGGTAACCAATCCACATGGTGTAAGCACTGAGCAAAGAATCGTCTGGGTCAAGCCATGTTGTTTCTTGCCCAGCCGACCATGGAGGCCATAAAAACAACCTTCTTCACCGTCTCTTTCACCTCCACACAAGCCTCACTACCTCTGAGCTGAGTACCCAAGGCTGCAAATATGGAGTAACAATAAGGTGAGCAACTATCAGCCTGCAAATCTGCAGAGACAAAGAAAAAAAATGTTACCTGATCATTAGCCATAATTTACATTTCTCACAAGTGAACGCATTCACTCATGCACAAATGCTTGTACACACACACATGCACGCACACACACAATCATAAAGTTGTTTTGCTGACGTTTGAGATTCCATGCATTTTTCAGAAATCAAGCTCTGGCACTGGACACAACAGCCTTACACTTTCACAAGTTGGTGTTCACGAAATCCTTGCAACTATCTCCTTCCCCAGTCTGTCAGTTCCTCTGTTCAACTGTCTATCAAGCCAGCAGTTTTTGGTTTACAGGTATCCTTCATAGGGCAGGACAGAAAAGAGGGGAAGCTTCACATAGCAGCTGAAGGATATGATTGGAGATCACAATTATCCTGCCCACGATCCAATACAGTTATGCTGTTGTTCATCCGTTCAGTGGATGAGAACCACTTCAGTCACCCTGGGGTTGAAGGGGGTTGAGTTGATTTGTGGATACGCAGGTGGCTGATCAAGCCAATGCACGCACATACGGAATGCACGGTGACAGCTTGGACAGGGAATGTGGGAGACCTGCTCTTGCTTGCTGACATGGGCTTTCCTTGTCTGTCTCTTTTCCCATCCAAGATTAATCTCCAGAACACAGATGAATTCCAAAAGCTACAGGTCAAGTTCTCTTTGTCTGAAAGTGATAGGCCTGACATTTCTTTTACATTTCCCAGATTAGCCATATGCTGAGTGAACACTGGGCAAACTAAGTGTCAGACCATCCAGAACAATCATGTCTTCAAAGGTCACAGGTCATACATAATCATCTATACAATATTCCTTGACATTTTCCCTCACCAAAATCTTATTGTAGTTGAAAACAGCTCAAGAAACTGAAATGGCAAAATGTCTTTTTTTTTTGTCCAGCAAATGCGTCCCCAAATTGCAACGTTCTCAAAGCAACAGGCAGTATCCTTGACTCTGTTGCCAGAACAATTTCTTACACGTTACTTTGTTTCGTTACGTTTTTTACATGCTTAGGTTCCAGTACTGCTTATGATCTCAAAGGCTTGTCTGTACTTTTTCAGTATTCTGTTGATCTTGTTCAGCATGTACGCAAATTGACAGTATTCTTTTTCCCCGACTTACTGACGTATAACCAAACTGCCAGTCTTCTCTTTCCTGTCTTTTCAAGAGGCACTACCCCACTCCCATTATTCTAGCTACCCCCCCCCCCCCCCCCCACACAGCCCACATCCAGGATGTGTTCTATGTCCCACTGTAGCCCCAGGGAGCAATCCATAACCTCCTGAGGCACCTCACACAGCCCACATCCAGGATGTGACCTATGTCCCACTGTAGCCCCAGGGCGCAATCAATAACCTCCTGAGGCACCTCACACAGCCCACATCCAGGATGTGTCCTATGTCCCACTGTAGCCCCAGGGAGCAATCCATAACCTCCTGAGGCACCTCACACAGCCCACATCCAGGATGTGTCCTATGTCCCACTGTAGCCCCAGGGCGCAATCAATAACCTCCTGAGGCACCTCACACAGCCCACATCCAGGATGTGTCCTATGTCCCACTGTAGCCCCAGGGCGCAATCAATATCGTCCTGAGGCACCTCACCTGAGGAGATACATTGCTGCCATTTCACTTTGGTGATATTCAGTGGTGCCTGACTGGCGTTCTAATCCAGCACACAGGACACCACTATGGAGGCAGGTCCATACTGACAACTAGTACAACAAATCACTAGGGAATGGACCTGGAGAGAAAATCAAAACCGAGCTCACTGCAAAAGTAAGGCATGAAGGGCCACAGAATTCAAGACTTTCTTCTTATGATGATGAAGATAAAGATGATGTAAAGGAGTTCCAGTCAGATTACATAGCAGGGCTGTAATCTACGCTTCCTTTCTTAGTACATCCTGGTATTATTCAGGACCTGGATATACAGACACCTGCAGTGTTGGACAGGGAATTTGAGCCACAGTCTCAGAGACACACCCTTTAGCTGGATGAAATTCAACGGTGTCGTTCCAATCTTCCCATCTACGCTCAAGCACGCTTGACTCTGAGTAGAAGCCGGCCAGGCCTGGCAAATCACACAAGGACAGGCCTCTGATGGGAACGAAACCCATAACCTCCCAGTCCACTAGTCTGCGACACTAACCACCGCACAATGATGGCTAGTTACAGCCTTACCCCCCGACTTCAAGCCATAATCTTGTTTTCATCGACTTTCATAGACTGGCGAAGCTCCCTTCTTTTCCTTGGCTTTTCAAGGCAAAAACATCGGGATAAGTACAACTTGTACTTACCAGATGTTTTTCCTGAAAGCTGAAGTTTTCCCATCCAAATACGATATGAATTTCATCATGATTACAATGAATGTCAACATATGACAATTTTCAAACTTTAGTGACCAATACCATCGTTGGTGTTCTCATCTATGCCGAGACAAAACCATTTTCTCAAAGCAAACAGAGAATTTCTGGTATATGTGTATAAACAAAAACAAAAACCCCACTTTGTATGCAAGTGCACAGATCTGTATATAAATTTGTTTGAAAATAAAGTATAAAAGAAAATAAAACAAATTCATTGTTTTCCAAAACATTTCATGGGTAAACTTTGGAAAATGAATGCAAGACCCAAAATAGTCGCAACAAATCTGTAATACAAGAAAAAATACCCCAAACAGGCGCAGGTTTTGATGATACCTCCAGTTTAAATTCAAAACCTCTCACAGCTTTTTCAATGCTGTTTGCATGAAATCTGATTCCTCTGCAGACTCATTTTCCCCAGAGATCTACACCAACCTTTTCCTTGATTCCTTCTCATACCCGGCAAAACAAAAACAAAAAAAGAAAACCCAGCCATAAAAAAATATTTTTGTATAATTTTAAAAAACAAAACTGTTTTGGTGTAAGTTCTTTTTAAGTCACTGACACATTTCATTTAAATCTATTTCAAGGTACTTTCCTCGGGTGAAGACAATGGATTTCGACTAGTTCCAATGAGATGTGAAAACGTATTTCAAAGTTTGTGAAATTTCAAGCAGACTCGAGGAACGTGTCAAGCCTGTTCAGTGATGAGGCTTTGTCTCCAGCGTCAGAAACCAAAGAAACGCTGACCTTTGACCTCTCTTTGGTCTTCGACACAACGAAATCCAAACATTAAAAAAGCACGATGGCTGGTGGCTCTTCTTCTTCAAAAAAAAAAAAAAAAAAAAAAAAGAGAAAAAAAAGAGACAGAGCAGAAACCAAAAAACAAAAACTTCTGTTCCGTCTTCCAATGAGAGACAACCCGTCCTCATATCAAATCTGATTTTGCTCAAGGTGTCAATCTAAATCCACTTCCACAGTTTTCAGATACAAATACCCAGTTTCAACTGTCTGCCTGAGATTGTGAAGACTGGCTGGCATCCCCTGGTTGAAACCAATGCCAAGGCCTTATTGTGTTGCCAGTCTGCCTACGCAGTGTGCTCACTGTCGGCCCTGCGTCGTTCATACGTAGAGCTGCTCGCTGGCCAGGCTGTCGCAGAAGGGGCGCACCAGGGAGGTGGTGATGAAGTTGAAGATGAGGCCGAAGGTGATGGAGATGGGCAGCGCCGGCAGGGCTTTTTTGAATATGGCCAGTAACAGCAGCGTGAAACACAGACCCTGTCAACAATCACCAGCACAAAATGTGTACACAGTTGGAGCCTTCGTCCAGTCCAGATGTGACTTGCATTAAAAGGTGTCATTGCACATGCACACTTGATTTAGGCCTACTTGTCTAATTCAAAGAAAAGAAAAAAGTTACTTTTTAAAATATTTTGCAAAAGAAACAAAAGGAGTGGAGAAAAGCTAAAGATACACATTTACAGAAAACTAACGTTATTTTAACACTATACATGCATACACATACACAGTGATATTCAAAATACATGATGATGCGGCATAGTTTGGGTTTTTTTTTCCATTACAGTACAAACTAAATATGTGTAAGCATAGCTACATAGGTCAGTCTACACTGATATTCTTGGCTACTCATGTTCACTTAACTTAAGGTGAGCTTACAAAATGTGTGTTTCTTTTGCACCAGTAGAGATGTGTTCCATTCAGCAGTGAGACCAAACTGTTGTGTGTTAACACCACTGTGACTGGCAGTGAGATCAAACTGTTGTGTGTTAACACCACTGTGACTGGCAGTGAGATCAAACTGTTGTGTGTTAACACCACTGACTGGCAATGAGATCAAACTGTTGTGTTTTAACACCACTGTGACTGGCAGTGAGACCACACTGTTGTGTGTTAACACCACTGTGACTGGCAGTGAGACCACACTGTTGTGTGTTAACACCACTGTGACTGGCAGTGAGACCACACTGTTGTGTTTTAACACCACTGTGACTGGCAGTGAGATCAAACTGTTGTGTGTTAACACCACTGTGACTGGCAGTGAGACCACACTGTTGTGCATTAACACCACTGTGACTGCAGTGACCTTTGGATTGACCCTTCAGTAGGGCCCAGACTGCCACAAAAAAAATCAATGAAAACAGCAGTTGTAAACCAACCTGTCTGGCAGGGCTGAATAAAGTACAATCACCACTTGAGTTTGTGTATTAACCCTTCATTGCTAACCTTTCCATTTCACATATATGTGCAAGCACACACACACACACACACACAACACACACACACACACACAACACACATGCATAAACATACACACACATCAGACGCACACACATGCGCTCGCCGCACTGCATACATTGGCACACACACACAGGCCCGGGCCCACACACCCATATACACACATGTGTACACTCACCACACACAATGAAAATAATAGCACAACCAATGTCAGGTAGGTACTCAAGGTCTGACCGGTGCGTTGGACTAATGTGTAGGTAAGACATCTGCTAAGTCGTAGCCAAGAGACCCTCTTCTTCAATTCTCTCATCTTAGTCATTAATTCATGTATCCATCAGCTTTAAATCATGTGCAGTGTGGTCTCAAAACTTAGCGGATGTGGTGTAGCGTGTATGGACAAGTGTGCATGCAGTGACGCCTCCTTGATGAAACTGACACTGACACTGGAACTCCAAATGCCAGTCATTTCTACAAAAGCACTGTTTTATACCAGAGTAGATTGACTACGGATATGTCTGGAACCAAGCAAGTAATTCCTTCATTGTTTTTGGTAAAACAGAGGAAATTCATTGCAGATTAGAAACAGAATGAATGCTTAGTCAAATACAATTTTGAAGTTTTAGAAATTTGAAAGGAAATGTACACATACAAAACGCATACATGCATCAGCGCACACACACGCGTGGCGCACACACACACACACACACACACACACACACACACACACATACACATCACAAAATACATACAGACACACTCTCACACTGCCAATGTTCCTCAACTTTCCAGGGCTGGAAACAATCCATCTCATTTGTCCTAAACCTTATAACACCTTCAAAGACAACTAGACAACATGATTACCCCACACAAACAGTTTGTATTGTCAGACTGACAACTCAAGAGAAGCGACCGCATTTCAGTCCAAGGCACTGCACACCGTGACAGTCAGAACGCATGATACTCACGATGAGGATGACAAGGCACTGCACACCGTGACAGTCAGAACGCATGATACTCACGATGAGGATGACAAGGCACTGCACACCATGACAGTCAGAACGCATGATACTCACGATGAGAATGGCAAGGCCTGTGCACCATGACAGCCAGAACGCATGATACTCACGATGAGAATGGCAAGGCCTGCGCACCATGACAGTCAGAACGCATGATACTCACGATGAGGATGACAAGGCACTGCACACCCTGACAGTCAGAGCGCATGATACTCACGATGAGAATGGCAAGGCCTGTGCACCATGACAGTCAGAACGCATGATACTCACGATGAGAATGGCAAGGCCTGCGCACCATGACAGTCAGAACGCATGATACTCACGATGAGGATGACAAGGCACTGCACACCCTGACAGTCAGAACGCATGATACTCACGATGAGGATGGCGACGAAACAGGCCAGAGTGGTGTTCCAGTCTCCGTTGGAGGACGCCTTACCCACCAGCACACTGTAGAAAATGAAGTCACCCAATCCCAGCTTCACCCCCCCTGCAAACACACATCATGTGGTGTGACCCTTCAAACACCCTGCAAACACACATCATGTGGTGTGACCCTGCAAACACCCTGCAAACACACATCATGTGGTGTGATCCTGCAAACACACATCATGTGTGTGGATCCTGCAAACACCCTGCAAACACACATCATGTGGTGTGATCCTGCAAACACCCTGCTAACACACATCATGTGGTGTGACCCTGCAAACACACATCATGTGGTGTCACCCTTCAAACACCCTGCTAACATACATCATGTGGTGTGACCCTTCAAACACCCTGCTAACATACATCATTTGGTGTGACCCTTCAAACACCCTGCTAACATACATCATTTGGTGTGACCATTCAAACACCCTGCTAACATACATCATTTGGTGTGACCCTTCAAACATACATCATTTGGTGTGACCCTTCAAACACCCTGCATGGTGTGATCCTTCAAAAACCCTGCAAACATATATCATGTGGTGTGACCCTTCAAAAACCCTGCAAACACACATCATGTGGTGTGACCCTTTAAAAACCCTGCAAACACACATCATGTGGTGTGACCCTTTAAAAACCCTGCAAACACACATCATTTGGTGTGACCCTTCAAAAACCCTGCAAACATACATCATGTGTGTGACCCTTCAAAAACCCTGCAAACATACATCATTTGGTGTGACCCTTCAAAAACCCTGCAAACATATATCATGTGGTGTGACCCTTCAAAAACCCTGCAAACATACATCATTTGGTGTGACCCTTCAAAAACCCTGCAAACACACATCATTTGGTGTGACCCTTCAAAAACCCTGCATGTGTGACCCTTCAAACATATATCATGTGGTGTGACCCTTCAAAAACCCTGCAAACACACATCATTTGGTGTAACCCTTCAAACACCAAGTTGCTGTCACCTAAATTAGATCTATTTTCTGCAGCACAAGAAAAACTGGGGCAATGTTTACACAAGAGAAGTCGAAGTCTGACTGATGAATCTCCACCAAATTTTGATTGAAAACTTAATAGTGAATGTGTTTTGTTTGTGTCCGTGTGTTGACGCTAATGAACTCTTATCTGTCATTTCGTATAATATACTCTGCTGTCCCAGTCCTCATTGCTGATATAGCGGTATCAGACCCACTAGATTATCCACCATCATACTAAGTACACTGTCTCAATCCTTGTTTTTTTTTGTTTTTTTTTTGCCGCTCACTCTAAATACATGGTGAACAATTACAAAAAAAAAAGAGAATTCAACTCATTCTGAAGTGATGCCCATGAAGAACTGAAACTACTTACTCTAAAATGCCTAACATTAACTGCTGAACCCTTCTCAATTAACTGGTGTGGTAACAGACAATAAGACAGATCCTTCACACAGGTGAACGGCAGCTGAAGAGCAGCAGCAGATGGGCAGATGTCCACAGATCCAGGATCAAAAGGGAAATGTTACACTCCCCAATGCGCTGGACCTGAATCGCTCATCCTACATCCTTGGGAGACAGTCATGAACATTTCTATGATCAAGGGCCGACAGGTTTCGCTCTCTGGATGTTTGCAAGAGTTGTATGGGTTGCCCAGTCCTGTCTTTCCTGTTGTTCATCCAGAGCTGTTTCTGTCTGCCTCAGTGATGTCTACTTTTCACTGTGCCCTGAAGGACAGTGCTTGGACAGAATCAAGATTCAAGATTCTTTGTGGGCCAGAAACTCCAAAAGAAATTAAGCTGGTTTTTGGACTGTTCCAACGCAAAGACAGCATGTGCATGGACAGGGACAAAGATCAGTGGAAACAATGCACATACTGAACATGGGAGAGAAGGAGGAGCAAACATCAAGAAAATGTGGTGAAGACATTCAACTGAAGAACACACACACACACACACACACACACACACACACACACACACACACACACACATACACACACACACACACATACACACACACAAACACACACACACACACACACACACACACACACACACACACATACACACACACACACATATACACACACACAAACACACACACACACACACACACATACACACACACACACTCCTTATGCCAAATGACATCAATGAATACTGCAGCACAATATAACTGGACAGGTTTGAGACATGCTGGCAGTAGAAGACAGACTTGCCGATCGATTGTCTTGGTGGCCTAGGGATTGAAGCTGTTCTTCAGGAGGTTTGTTCTGCACTATCAAACAGTGACACCTACTGCCAGAAAGAAGAAGATGGAGCAGACGGCTGGCTGGGTTGCTGGGTGTGTGCTGTCAAGGTAAAGCTCAAGTCCATGGCCAGTGACCTTGTGGCACCTGATAGCTATGAAGGAGTGGGCTGTGTTCCTCAGTGTGCTGGTTTCCAATGTGAAAATTACTGACCTGAGATCTACTCCTGATGCACACATAGACACAACCCCACCCCTCCCAGCCGCACTCCTGCCCTGTCCCAACCTCTCCACCTCCCATTTTCACCTGCAAAACATTCCTCTACACTCCCCATGTCCCCAACACGTTCTCAAATCAACCATCCCACCCCCCTTACTCTCTTCATTATCAAACCAACCACGCCACCCCCCCTTACTCTCTTCATTATCAAACCAACCAACCACCACCCCTTACTCTCTTCATTATTAAACCAACCCTCCCCCCTTACTCTCTTCATTATCAAGCCAACCCCCCCCCCCCCTTACTCTCTTTATTATCAAGCCAACCCCCCCCCCCCCCCCCCCCCCCCCCCCCCCGTTACTCTCTGCATTATCAAGCCAACCATCCCCTCCCCTCTCACTTTCTCATCATCCTCCTCCTCCATGGCCCCGTCCAGCCGAGCTGCATCCCCGGCGCCCTGGGAGTGTGAGCGTTGCTGCTTTGGTGGGGAGGCGCTGCGTGGGGACTGGTCTGTCGGCTGACCGCCGTGTCCGTGCTGTTCAGTGCCTGCACCGCGCTGCGAGCCAGCTGACAGTCTGTGGCCCCGTCATCGTCTGTTTCTTCCAGGGCGGCTGTCTGCTCCTGATTCATTGTGGCCTCTGAAGAATGCAAGCATGTTTGATACAGTCTAGTCCATTTCAGTTCATCACTGATCTGAACAGGGCTACCACTGTCTGAAGAATGCAAGCATGTTTGATACAGTCTAGTCCATTTCAGTTCATCACTGATCTGAACAGGGCTACCACTGTGTAAAATTTAAAAAAATTTTAGAATCCCAGAAATTCTGGTGAAAACCTGCGGGCACGCCCCCTCAACTTGAAAAATGTTGAAAGTTTATTTCCAAATGGTGCATTCTGATGTAAATCTAAACATTGAGAGGTGTATCATCCACTTTCCTGTCCAACTACAATGTATTCACACTGCCTTTTTCAATTTCCTTCTGTTTTGCAGCATCCTGTCAATCCACAACATCAAGTGTGACATTAGTTAGACAAAATGGAGACCGCCCATTCTCACGAATGGATTTTACACCAGATTTTGTGATGTCAGTGTCGCGTGCTATCATGCCAAAAGAGCAAACAGTCCTCCACTTGTTGTTGTTGTTGTTGTTGTCGTACCCTGGCTAAAAGACTCCAGGGATCATCCAAACAGCCGAAGCACTTGAGCACTATGGTACAAATGCATCAGCTGGGGATGAGAACATTACGTGTGTGACCGTTTTTGATTACCCCGCCACGTGGGCAGCCACACTCCGACTTCGGGGGATTTTGGAGACTGATAATGTTATGCTAGGAGCTTGTCACAACTGAAGACAATCCCCGCATAACTATGCAGAGCATAACAACATTTTGATGTAGCCTTGGTGTTCTAGCCCATGTCAATTGGCCTGACACAGCTTTAAGCCAAGGCAGACAGTCCTCCACTGATCCCATTCCACTTTCTTTTTGCATCCCTGATTTTTTCTTCTTTTTTTTAAAAAACAAATTCTTATTTTCTTTTTCTTGCGGATTCTGATTTTCTACTTTTGATGGAAACCACAAAATCCAGGAGAAGAGCAATCCCTGCTTGCATCACTACACACAACATGTAATATGGTTTGTCTCATTTTAGGTCAACAGGTCATTTCCATCACTACACACAACATGTAATATGGTTTGTCTCGTTTGAGGTCAGTGCTCATTTCCATCACTACACACAACATGTAATATGGTTTGTCTCATTTTAGTCGTCACTACACACAACATGTAATATGGTTTGTCCAGACCTGACTACATCAGCAAACCATTTCCAGTAGCACAGACTTCTGTTTCCAGTAGCAAGACCCACTAAAGTAGCCACTACCTCGGCCAGGTTTCAAACAAAGTACGATCCAATAGCTTTGTTCTGTTTCACAATTGTTGGATTTGTGTTTGTTCGTCTCTACGTGGTTGAAGACATCATTCCTGCCCCCGTGTTTCACCGAGATCTGAACTTTGCACAAATTACAGTAGGCATAGTGTGGATCGCCATTATGACTTCACTATGCATGGCCATTCTTCCGTGTAACTTTGCCTAAACGTCTGCTCTGCCTCACGAACTCTTTTACGTTTACATTTGCTCGGCCCGCTTTCACTTCCCTCGAGACACCGTCTTTCACCAGGTCGTGGAGGTGTTGAAATCTTCTCACAATCGCTTTCGCTCGCCGGTGACGCCATTATCGATTCGAAGAGACTGAATGACTTGTACGCATGCGCGATAGGAACAGGAAAACCGAGTCCGCTCAACACTCGCGTCTAACGGAACTGCTCTACTCACTAAGCGCAAAATCTACTAAAACGCTATGATCGACTTTAACTTTGAAAAAAACGTAGCAAAATTATCGCTCGTCGTAGCTCCGTAGCAGACCCCTCAAATACGTAGTTGCTACAGCCGAATCGTAGCAGTAGTCAGGTCTGTTTGTCTCATTTTAGTCATCACTACACACAACATGTAATATGGTTTGTCTCATTTCAGTCGTCACTACACACAACATGTAATATGGTTTGTCTCATTTTAGTCATCACTACACACAACATGTAATATGGTTTGTCTCATTTTAAGTCGTTTCCATCACTACACACAACATGTAATATGGTTTGTCTCATTTGAGGTCAATAGGTCATTTCCATCATTACACACAACATGTAATATGGTTTGTGTCATTTCAGATCATAGGTCATTTCCATCACTAAACACAACATGTAATATGGTTTGTGTCCTTTCAGATCATAGGTCATTTCCATCACTACACACACCATGTAAGATGGTTTGTGTCATTTAGGTCAATAGGTCATTTCCATCATTACACACAACATGTAATATGGTTTGTGTCATTTTAGGTCAATAGGTCATTTCCATCATTACACACACCATGTAATATGGTTTGTCTCATTTGAGGCCATTTCCATCACTACACACAACAAGTAATATGGTTTGTGTCATTTTAGGTCATTTCCATCACTACACACAACATGTGATACGGTTTGTCTCATTTTAGGTCATTTCCATCACTACACACAACATGTAACATGGTTTGTGTCATTTTAGGTCATTTCCATCACTACACACAACATGTAATATGGTTTGTGTCATTTGAGGTCATTTCCATCACTACACACAACATATAATAATGGTTTGTGTCATTTGAGGTCAATAGGTCATTTCCATCATTACACACAACATGTAATATGGTTTGTCTCATTTTAGTCATCACTACACATAACATGTAATATGGTTTGTCTCATTTTAGGTCATTTCCATTACTACACACAACATGTAATAATGGTTTGTCTCATTTAAGGTCAGTGCTCATTTCCATCACTATAATAATAATAATAATAATGGGGATTTATATAGCGCCTTCCACGGCACAAGGCGCTTTACAAAGGCAAAAGAAAAAGAAAAATACAAATTGCTAAATGTAAAGAAAATGCATTGAAAAACGGCTCAGAAAATGAAAAACAAAGGCTCTCTCTCATTCTCTCCCACGCGCACACACACTCTCACGCATAGACACACAATACACAACAGTCGCAACAATCACAAACTATTTAGCGATCCACAAAGACAAACAAGAGTCAATCAACTATCAGGTAATGACTGTCTTCTTAATATTGTTTGAAAAGGTGGGTTTTCAGAGAGGTTTTGAAGGAAGAAAAGGCTTGAGAATGTCTTAAGTCATAGGGAGTTTATTCCAGAGTTTGGGAGCTGCGTATGAAAAAGCTCGTTCACCATGCTGTTTACGATGGGGACGGTAACTGGGAAGGCGGAAGGTCCTGGTGTCGGTGGAGGAGCGGAGCGTTCGTGATGGGACATAT
>CM031598.1:115030229-115050229 GCA_018398815.1 Conus ventricosus
TGCCGACCAGAAAGAACTGACAGAATAGAGGGTTGTTTTTTTTTTCTTAATTTACATACAAGCGCAATGCTAGGAAAGTACAGAGGTACCTGACCAATCAACTGTATACAATTCTATCCTACATACTAAAATAATGCTGTTTTTCTCTCTGATCAAGTTAATTTGAGACCAGGTCAAAGGTCACACTTTCCTCAAACAAGAGGGCAAAGTGAAAGAAATACTCGCTGAAACAGGGGACCGAATTTGTGATATGGGAGGCATATGACTTACGGAATGTTATTCTGACGGAAAAAATCATCTAATCCTTCCCAGCGCATTTGCTGACGGACGATGTAGACATTCTAAAACAAGCAAAAAAATATTGCACAATTTTTCATTCACAGAATTTTGAGACACAATTTCTTTTTTTTTTTGTATATTAGAAATTACAAGCAGCACGGACCCTCCCCCCCTTCAAAATATCTAAAAAAAATTTTAATAAGCAGAACAAATCAAATCAGTAGTAGTTTTCATGCCTTTTGTGTGAGTTGGTTGAATTCTTAAAATCTGGCCATAACAGAGGTCCAAACAAAGCGATGTCTCTGTTCTTAGAATGTCTCTAGTGAGTTACCACACTGTAGCTCTGGCACTGCTGGCTTTAACAGCAGTTTGCAGTGTTAGAAACGGAACGAAAGAAAGATACTTGAACTCTTACCAGTTGACTTCCTTGGTTTTAAATGTCTACATTTGATGCCACGCTCTTCATATTTTTCATATTCTTCATTTTTTTAGAGAGTCACAAAAAAATTTTGTGATCAGATTCTGCAGATTTTAGATACATGTATTAATGTTTTGATATGTGACATATTTTCATGCATGATTCTTATGTTATGAGCAATAAACTGCCATAAGCAACTCTTCTGAAAACAAATTAGCACCAAAACATCAGAAGTGGTAAAGAGTTAAGTATGTGAGTAAACAACAACAACAAAATCCTCAAAATCAGCAATATGAAGACACTGACCGTATTTCAGCGTAGAAAGTCACAATCTGTACAATCTGATCCATATACAAATAGTTTGTCATTTGGCTGCTTATTTAACATTTATAAATCGTGAAACAATATTCCTCAAAACCAAACCAAGTGTAAATCAGTAATTAACTTAAACTATGAAATGTGTGCACTTATGTGTGAGTGTGTGTATGTGTGTGTGTGTGTGTGTGTGTGTGTGTGTGTGTGTGTGTGTGTGTGTGTGTGTGAGTGTGTGTGTGTGTGTGTCTGTCTGTCTGTATATGTATGTATGTATGCATCTGTGCACATATAAAAAAAATGCCATAGCAAGGTAGCCATTCCCGTTTTTCTCAGAGCCTAACAAGTTCAACAACACATAAAATCTCAAGATGCCAACATCTGAAAAATAACTGCTTTGTCTACTTCTTTTTTTACCCTCTTCATTTCAGATCATTCCAAACAGATTCAGATGCAAAATGCAGAGTGGCAACAACTCTTCTTATGCAACCCGAACAACTTGATTAAAAAAGTATTAAGCCTGGTCTAATATATCATCTACTGTTTGTAACTCTTTTGACTGCAAGTATGGTGACACAAATAACAAGATCAGAACAGAAGACTGTCCACACAGAGTGTGCCTGCTCAGCTCAACAGTAAGGGCACCAATATCACATTGCGAAGGGTTGAACGTTCAATCTTCCGGGCACCTTACATTAAGACCGGCATTATCACTGCCCACTTTATATATTGATGTTGTGGAAGCGTCGGTGTATTGTCAGCCTGGTCCAATCTAACCCCCCCCCCCCCCTTCCTTCCCCCCTTCCCACTTCCCTGGGACTAACACACCCACTGGCTGTATCATTTGAGATGGGTATCCACGTTACACCTGAATGCGAACGTCACCTCACCTAACCCAAATACTCAAAAGGCTTCTTTGCCCAGACTGACCCCAGATGACCATGACCCCGAGGACCGTCCAGGGGGTCCAGTCGGGCAGGTACTTGATGAAGATGAGGGCCATGAGGGCGGACACGACGATGAGGTACATCTGCTGCAGCAGCAGGGGGCCCTTCCAGTGGATGCACACCATGCCCACCACCCCAAAGTTCCACATCAGGATCACCACCGTCACATAGTCCATGGGGACGTTGTAGGCCCTCAGCACCTCACTGCACACAGGTTGGAGACACAGACAGAGATTATGCTGCTTCCAGCCCAGCCACCCATAAAAGGCCATATCCGGGACGTCACTGCGCTGAAGTCAACTCACAATGTCACACACAAAATGGAAGCATCGCTGTTGTTATGTAGACAGTGCGTATGAAACAATCACTGTTGCTGGCTGTGGCATGAACACCACTTAGACCACCAAATACTGAATCTGGGGACTGGCATATTGCTCTTATTAACTCCATGGAATAAATATTGCAGAACTGGTTACTCTCTCCAACTGCATGATCAATGGATATTCTTTTTAGCGCATTAAATCAACTTGGCTTCAATTTTTTTTTTTCATATAACGTTACAAAGAAACGTCAGGGAGCTTTAAATGCACCAATCATGGGAACACATACATTAACCCATACCAGTCTCGAGGTACAAGTTTTTCATGTTCAATGAAGCACAATCTGTAAATCCGGTCTTTTTATTTCTTTATCACCAGCTAACTTCTTTCTAAACATACACCACTTATTCAAGTCATAAATTATTTAATGTGTATGAAGCACTTTTGATTCTGCCCAAACTGAATGTTTTAATTAAGCCATTTAAAACAATGGAAATTATTACAGTGCAAGGAAGCAACTGCTAGGACAGTAAGCGAACATCTTTCTTCCATCAGCACCTCGCACTTGACTGGAACGGAAAAAATCATGAACTTTGTCAGACACAAACAGATCTGTAATACAGATTGAACCAGTGAACAACAGGGGCAGATATATTTTACCACCTCAGTTGAACCGAGTACGAAGTATGACCACAATGAATACAGCATTACTTAGTCTATTAGATGGAGTCAAAAATTTTATCAGAAGACATTACAACAAATGACTGATCCACAATGATCATGAAAACAAACAATGTCCATTCAAAACACAAGTTTGCCTTTTCATTATCATACAACTTTAGGACGTGTGATAACATTTCTTAATACTGAACTCAATCGAGTCTTGTTGGAAGTGGGTTTCCGACACTGTTCATATTGCTTGAAGGCGTGTCAGACGCATACTTCCGACAGAGTCTGACGATGTTTAACCCCTTGACTGCCGCTATTTTGTATCAGTTTTGCACTTCTGTGTGCCGGAGCAAAATTTGACTTTTTGCGGTAGGTTCACTAATTTGATCAGTGCTCATTTATTTGTGGAGGTATCTCTTAGATTTTTGGCATGTTTTCTTCTCATACCCAGGGCTATAATACCTGCAAATAATATTTGATTTTGTTCATTCTGAGTATAATAAATAATCTTATAATTCAACTTTTTTTTTTTTAATTATATTTTGCAAGCATACAAAACCCACAGCAGCAAAACAAAATACATACAAACCCAGCCAAAAGTGGTTTTAGTGTTTACTGAACACCTGTGTAAATATTTGGTAGTGAATTTACAACCCACAATTGTTGTTTTATAATTATGATAAATTTATGCACTTCTGGGGTACAGTACAATCCAGGTATCAAGGGACACAATTTTGTTTTCTTAGGTAGGTTCACTGATATGCCCAGTGCCCTTTCAATTCTTGACATATATCTTAGATACTTGGGAAATTTTCTTGTTATATCCTTGGCTACAACCAGATATCACAATAGTTTGATTTTGTTTGTAATGAGTAGACCAAAATTATATATAATGATGAATGTTTTGTTTGAAAAACAGACACTTTCAGAACATAAACAAAACTATAGCACTAAAATCACAATGAAATACCACAAAAACTGGTGTTAGTATCCTTTGAACTTCAGGACAAACATCTGTATTCACAATAAAGCTTGACAATGCATAAAATGTTTAGCAACCCATATCATAGGGGGCAATCCAGCCCAGGTAATGTGGGAAAGAAGAAGGGAATTGAACATTATCCACAGCATCAGTCTGCACATCTTGCAAGCCTCTTGGGAACTGGTCTTGTTTAGCAGAGATGAACTAACAATAACAACACTAAGTGTAACTTCCAATTATTCTGTCAGTTTTCTTTCAAACATGTGGTTTGGTTCACTCATGAACTAAGTGCGATTGATAAAAAGCCATTACCACAGAAGGTAACAAATAAAACATTGCAAAACCAACCCCCCCCCCCCCCCCCCAAAAAAAAAAAAAAACACAAACAAACAGAGACTGCTAAAGATAGGACTGAGCTACAAAAGGCCACACCACAGATGATGAAAGCACACTAACAACTGAAAAATACACTGGTGTCGCAGAGAATACACCACACCACAGAACCTGTGGACAGAAGGATCAGGATCCCACACTACTGCCAGTAAATGCAAGTTATAGTTGACTGACATACATTTGAGTACACACACACACACACACACACACACACACACACACCACACTGTGCACAAGCACCATATTCAAAAGCAACACACACACACACACACACACACACACACACACACACACGCATGTACACACACACACACACACACACATGTACACACACACACATGTAAACACACACACCACACACACACACACACACACACACACACACACACAGCACCACATTCAGAAATCTACTCGTCCATCTAACTCGTTCATTCAAATTCGTAAACTGTATACAAAGACGTATGTACATGTACACAAATTTCGGAAACTGGAATCTCTCTTTTATAGGCTTAAAGTTAACGCTCTTCATACAAAATTCCACAGAAATTTACAATGTGCTTGTGGAGCAGTCGACAGTTTCAATACTCTGCATTTTCTTTTTAACTGTTCCTATTTTAACTCATCTCTCTCCAACTTCCGACAAAAAGATTCCCTATGCATTTTCCAGAATCTTCACGCCTTTTTTACATTTATAAATTCGTTGATGTTAAGCCCAGTTGGCTCGTTTGTTATAGATATGTCCAGGTGTTTTTTTTTGGTTTTTTTTTGCTTTGTCATTTATCTTTTAAGTTGTTACATTTAGAACAATATTTTCTTTTCAATTGTCCAAGTCGCACACGCACACACACACGCACGCGCACACACACACGCACGCACGCACACACACACGCACACATTCGTACGTAGGCCCATACTAGCATTTTGCATACACTATTTCCATTTTTCTCATCCACTCATTTCTGCATTATTTTGTCTAATATCACTTTAAGTGAACAGACGTTAAATTGAAGAACTAACTAACTAACAGCACCACATGCAAAAGCACCACACACACACACACACCATGCACAAACACTACACAAACACCACACACACACACACACACACACAATGTTGAATGTATACCCACACCATGCACAAGCACTGCTCTCTCTCTCTCTCCCTCTCTCTCTCTCACACACACACACACACACACACACACACACAGCCTGCACAAACACCACACACACACACACACACACCACAAAAACAACTCCACAAAATCCATGGGCTTGAAATTGCCAATGTTTACCTTGATACCTGGGTCACCCGTGAAAGAAAGGTTGAGATTTGGGCAATCAGCACTGGCCTCTGTCCATTCTGAAACAAGTTTTGACTGACGAGTGCCACGCCCTCTTCCTCTGCCACGCCCCCTCACACTGGACCCTCGCCATTGTCCAAAACCCCCTCCCCTTCCTCGACTCTCCTCCCGACCTCTCACGAAAGGAGGGAGGGGGCACTCGACATACACGGAATCGGCTCGTCACTCTCTGATTCGGCCCCACTTGCGCCGGTATCGCTCGGTTTGAAGTCGGGGATCAGCTTCGTCATCAACACCAACCTCCGATAGCAAAGGGTGGTGTTGATTGTGATCACTTTATTCCTCCTCCGAATCGCTTCATTCCACTTCTTTGAAGTCTTCGTCATCGCTTTCACGGTCTCGGATAACTTCTTGAAGCACTTCAAGAGGATTAGATCGTTTAAAAAACGGCACGCGCCTGATCAAACTGCCTGCTCGACTCGCCATCTTCAACCGAGAATAACTCTCCGAACTTTGCCAAAGTTATTGACCGAATGGACGCGAGCCGGTCAGTCAGCTGACCCGCGAAAGGGAAGAAACCGTCCTTTAGGGTCCCTGCAACCGTTTAAACCATTTTTTCTCCTTGCCTCCCTTCTTTAAATCGCCGAATTTTGATGATGAAATTATCTCGAACGCCGTTCGTTCAAGGGCACACAGCTTTCCCGAAACCATCTCGAACGCCGTTCGTGCCAGGGCAGTCAAGGGGTTAAATCATACCGCCTTTTATTAAAGGGCAATAAATCTCATCTTAGGGACAGCTTAGGGCCTCTTCTTGTAGTTGTTTACATTAGACCATTCTTCATGTATTCTGTAGTAGTTTTATACAGATTTGAATTGTCCTACTCTCAGTTCCCGCGATCAAACGTTTTTTGAACACGATCACATGATTTTGAGTGGATCAAGTATTTTGTGGTCAAATTCTTGTGTTTTATGCAGTTGTCATAAATATACTATATATTCTCTGTGGTCATACCAAGTGCTCAGAAGTGTAACTGAACTTGTGTGGGAGGACAGAGAGCATGAAGAAGTGGATTACAGAGTGCACAAAAAGTTTTTGTTTTTCTGCAAATGTGTATCATTTGGGATTACTTACATCATGTGAACTGTGTGGATTCCTCACTGAAGGTAAACATTTTTGATAAATATATTGTTTCTTCTATCCAATGGTGTATGTTTCATGCTCCTTGGTGAAGTGGTTGATTTTTTATGATTTTTTTGTAAATTGCCAAAAACTGTGTGATCTGAGGGACAAACTGGTCCATTTTGGCTGTGACTTGATTGAGTTAAAAGATCCCATCAAAGAAATTTTAGAAAATAACCAAAATACACCCTGAGGAAAAATATAAAACATCCAAAATAGATTACTATCTATTGATAATCCCAGTAACTACCCATATCAAGTAATATACCGTTCAAAAAAAAAAAGAAAGAAATTAACCAGCCTGTACCAATGACTGTTTGGACTCAGGCAGGACTGGTTCGCGTAAAATGTGGATGTGATGTTGTGATACTATTTCAATGAGACGGCTGCCATCAACTGGCTGCCACAACAGGTCTCTGTTTCTCTCTCCTTTTCTCATGTGTGTTTCTGGCCATACCACCGGAAGGTCCACCTGCTGTTCATTTGCCGACATGTGTACAATCAAACGGAATTTCTTCTCTCGACATTCCTGTGCTGCCCTTTTTAGCGCCAGCTTATGCCTAAGTGATGCTGACCGAGTTGCACACAGCAGCAGGGAAGAGGGAGGCAACCGTCACTCACTGTCAGGCAAGGTGGAAAGGCAACCAGGATCGTTTTTTACCAATAGCCGTGGTCTTCTCCACACCACCTGACATTCATGAGCTGACTACACCTGTAGCACAATCACCGGTATACGTGAATGCACACACACCACCATTCTCACTCACGCATACATGTATACTACTACCACCACTATGCAGGCTACTTAACTAATATACATACTACTTCACACAACCATAACTAAGAAGTTCTGACCAAATGCATGCACACACATACATGCGTGTGTGTGCACGGACACACACACACACACACACACACACACACACACACACACACACACACACACACACACACACACAAACTCTCTCTCTCTTTCTCTCACTCTCTCTCTCTCTCTCACACACACACACACAGTGATATTTCACTAAATACATACCCAAGATAAATGTAAGAAAAGAGGAACAGAAGCAATACTGATGACCCAATCAACCAGCAATGAATAATCTGAAACATTTTTCAAAGCTGACATAAGTACCACACACACATACATACACACACGCTCTCTCTCTCTCTCTCTCTCCCTTTCTCATAATTTCAATCATGTATAAATTGATTTAAAATTCAGAAAAAAAAGTTCATGAAATAAAGGTGCAAATGTACCTCTTAAAGTACTTAGTTCTATTATCATGTGCTCCTCTTTCTATACAATAATAATAAATATGTCAATATTACTGTTACACAACTATGTCTGATCATTCTGAATAGTGATGAAATCATGCTGGTCAAAAACTCAGTACCATTTTCTCTTTTAATCTGCTTAGGACACCTTTATCAATTTGTGAATTTTAAATTATGCTAATGACCAAATAGCATTCTGTATTTTCCTAGAACCTGCTTTGTATGCATTTAACTTGTCAAGTCAACAGAAATTATGCAAACGAAAAAGAGCTAAGTACATTTGTAGATTACACTGTATCTTCTTGAATCTACAGTGAATGTAGTTTACTCCTAAGAAACAAATCATGTTCACTGAAAACTGAACATTGTTTCCTAAAATCTGTGGTGCGTCTATTTCTAACTTCTAATGTTCAAAACATAAATCATGCTATTCAAAAATAGCACATGTACTTTCTAGAACTGCTACTTATAAACGACAAAACTTATGCTGATCAAAAAAAAACTTTGTATCTTCTGCAATCTGCCCAGTTTTCATTTTACTTGTAATTGCAAATTATACCAATCATACACAGCATCTTCTATTTTCTTGAAATCCTTATCAATCAACAGCAAATCAAAAACAAACAAAGCAAAAAGCGGACCACTCTTTCTGACCACCATAATCTGTAGAGAAAAAGGAGAAAAAAAGAATTCAACTTGAGTTTTCAATAATTTCCGCAATAACAATCAAGAAGATTAAAATTCCTGAATTAGATCCAACCGCTTTAAAAAAAAAAAATATTGAAACGAACAGTCTGAAACTGCACCGCACTGTACCTTGTAACACCTGTACTTGTACAGCAACAACAGGACGATGGTCATGACAATGATCACACCCAGTAAAATACCAGCATTGGCAAAAGACTGCCACAGCTTGGTTCCTGTGTCTGATGTCTTTTCATGAAATGGGGTGTACACACTGAAAAAAATTACACGAACGCGCGCGCACACACACACACACACACACACACACACACACACACGCACACGCGTACACGCGCACGCGCGCGCATGCTCACACACACACACATGTGCATGTGTACACACACACACATACACACACACACACACAATCATTGAAATTAAACAGCACATGCAGTGACGCATAAAGCATTGATTTGACATGTATGGCAAAAGAGATGTAAGTAAAACAAATTAGATTCATTAAAACAATGTTTAGTCATAATCTGTGGTGAACCACTGAGTCATTTCCAACTTGAAAGGTTTCCGTAAGAGAATATTCAAAGAATTAAACAATTCAATGCATGAGACATGTGATTTTTGCTGAACACAGTGCTGTTGATTTAGTTATATCAACATTGTACTGATTCAGTTTTCTCTGCTGCTGATTTCAATTAAAACTAATAAAAGATGAGCAAAGCTTTCAACTGGCTTTACGGAGCAACACTGAAAACCTACAAAAACCCAAAAGTATGTTGTCCTTCAGCACAAAACTTTTATGAGTAACAGAAACTATGTCCATGTGGATGAGTACTAGTTTTGTTTGGGCAGGCAATGTTTGGGCACCACAACAGATTATCATCCACCAAATTAAAAGTTATCTACCATCTTTCTCTTTCTCTACTTTGCTACAATCTAACTCTCTCTCCTTTTCTTCTATGAGCTCTTCTTAATCATTTGTTTATGATTCTATGATGTCTGAGGTGTATTGTTTTCATTTCTGATTGGCACCCCCACCCCTGGTACTGTAACAAAATTTAACAAAATCTAATCAGAAGTTGGAACCCTGTTGAAAACTCACAGGTAAGTATCACTGGTGCTGTAGAAACTGACAGAACTGATGGTGGCCACCACCACAGCCATGCACAGCGTGACAGGGATGAACAGCATGATGACATGTTTGGCACCATACAGCAACATCTCCTCTTCCTCCTCATCCTCTGCAGATGCTCGGTGACGCTGACGCTTTGGTCTGCTGGGCCTGCGGCCCCCTGGTGAGGAGGCGAGTGCTTGGTCGGTGGCAGGCTGCATGCTGAGGGAGGTAGGAATGCTGCGAGGTCTGGGACCAGACCCCCGGCTGCGAGGGTCACGCACCGCCACTTCAATCTCATCCAAGCTGCGTTCCTCATTTTTAGCCTGTGATCAGATTTTGTACTAAGTAAAACAGCATTACAATAATAATTTTATTCATTCAATAGCATTTATATCTAAAACTAGCTATGACATTAAAAAAAAAGAAAAAAAAGCAAAATATTTTATGCAATGCAAATCTATACGTAGCTTGGAAGAAAAAAGGTTCTGATTGTTAGTACTTCCAGTTTGCTAATTAATGTTTTAACAAGAAAGCAGACAGTGGTTAGAAAATGTGTGTGTGTGTGTGTGTGTGTGTGTGTGTGTGTGTGTGTGTGTGTGTGTATGTGTGTGTGTGTGTGTGTGTGTGTGTGTGTGTGTGTGTGTGTGTGTGTGTGTGTTTGTGTGTGTGTGTGTGCGTGTGTGTGTGAAAGAGAGAGAGAGAAGGGGGGAGCGAGAGAGACAGACACTGAGACAGAGAGATAGAGAGTGACAGAGAGAGAGAGAGACTGATTGACATTTAATCTGCATGGACAGATTGTAAAACTAATGGACAGATTGTAAAACTAGGACAAGATTTTTAGACCGAAGCCTAGTTTTACAATCTGTCCATGTCATGCATACATTATTTCAACACATATCATTCATACCAGTTGACAATTCAACAGAGTGAGAGTGAAGAGAAAGAGAGAGAGAGAGAGAGGGAGAGAGTGAACACCCACACACCCACACCCACATCCACACAAACTGTGGCCAGTTTAGTTGCAATTATAATAATTTTTAAAAAGTTTCTCTATTAATGCTGAGCGCAATTCACTGTCTGGTTCAAACAGCTGACGTACCATTTCATTTTCAAAGATGGATGCTGACAGATCATCAACCGCAGCATCACCATTGGCCGTCAGGAGGTGAGCCGGGGAAGCTGTCTGAAGCATCTCAGCCATCTGGTCTTCTGGAGCGGTGTTATGAGCACCAAGGGGGTGATTGCTCATCAAACTGGTCCACTCATTGGGTTCATCTGGTCTGTTTTCGGTAACAAAGTTGGCACTCATTCATGCAGTTCTGGTTGTCTGTCACAAAATCAATAAACTCAATATCACCAATTCTGGAGAAGTGAAAATCCCACCTGTACTTAAGCAGCAGCTTAAATGACATGCACGGTCAGTTTCTTCAGTAAAACATTTTTTTTTTCTTATATCTTAAAAATTGTTAATCTATTCATAGATTTAGCTTTCATCTTTGATAGTATCTATATATCTGTGTATGGTCAATATGTCAACTATACATCAACAAAGAGGTGCGCTACAATTCCTTCATTTTTGTCGTTTTGTTAATCATGTTATGTGTCGGTTAGCGATGACTGCATGACTCACACTACTGCCTGCCTGCTGCGGCCACTTTCACATTGTCAGCGCTCTGACTCAGTCAATGATCCGAATGAGAGTCCCAGTCTCACGATCAGCAGGTCTGTTCCCAATCAATGAATGCATGCACTTCAGCTTTGTTCGCATGGATTGGGCGAGCCAACCCAGATTCCATATGCAGAGCTCTGCTTCACTCTCTATGACTTGTCATGCACACACGTATTGCCGGTTACACACATGAAATTCACTGATTGGCAATGAAGCGGTCTTTGTATGGGCATCTTAAACGACAGGCCTAGCACACCTTGCTCACAGACGACAAGCTAAACAGGAAGTAATTGGAAAGTGTCATTTCCGTTTCCTAGATGCAAAGGGGTAGTTAGAATGCCGCAGGTTCTGGGTGCCAATGAGAAGACGTTGTTATTTTTGGTGCAGGAGGACAAAAATAATGTCTAAACAGTGTCTACTAGGCAGTGTCCGCGTACGTTATGTACCTATAGCTTGATCACGGTGCATCGTTCTGGGACTTTGTGACCGCAGGACATTATTATTTTCTGTGTCGCAGTAGTTCAAGGGAGCGTATTCTAGATACAGTCTACAACCGCCTCTGCTCAGATTTTTTTATGAACGAGATGGTGGTGGTGGTGGTGGTGGTGTGTGTGTGTGTGTGTGTGTGTGTGTGTGTGTCTGTGTGTGCGTGTGTGTGCGCGCGCGCGCGCGTGTGTGTGTGTGTGTGTGTGTGTGTGTGTGTGTGTGTTTCAACAGTCTTTTCATTGCACTAGAGCCAGTCGAGGGAAAGAGATGGGGGGGGGGGGGGGGGGTGTCTGGGGTTTGTGGATTCCCCACCCCACGTAACGCCCCTTCTTAGACTTCTTCTTCTTCTTCTTTCTTTAAGTGTCCGCCTTCATCAAGTTGAAGATTCTGACACTGTAGTAGTAGGGGTTTCCGGATCAACAGTAGAACAAAAAGCTGCTGCCTAGATCATCAGCTTATGAATAGGTGGCCTTATACTGGAGGGTGACGGACTGAGGTGAGGGTGGGGAGGGATAGGTGACGGGGTGGGGGGTGGGGTGGGAGGGGCGAAGGGGCCAGGAAAGGGAGCGAGAGAGGGGAGGGGAGTGGGGGAGGGGGGTTATATCCAGGATCTGAAGTCCTCCAGCGAGGCTGATGCCACCGCCTCAGCTGGAAGATTGTTCCACTCCCTCCCAGTGCGTGGGAAGAAGCTGTTCTTTCTGTAGTTTCTGCAGCAGGGTTCTACATGGTACTGGTGCTCGTGAGAGTTCCTGGTGTTGTACTGATGGGTGTAACGCGTAGGGATGTGCGCAGAGTTGATCTTGATATCGCCGTGGTGGAACTTGTAAAAGGTGGCTAGCCTGATTTGCTGACGTCGTTGTTCTAGAGGAGCCCAGTGCAACTGCTTGTACATAGCACCTACGCTGGATGTCTGACGGTAGCGATTTACAACCCAGCGCGCTGCCCTTCGTTGAACCTTTTCAAGTGCTAACTTGTCCCCTTCTTGATGGGGATCCCACACCTGGCAGGCGTACTCTAGGGTTGGGCGCACAAGGGCTTTGTAGGCTCTCTCTTTGGTTTGGATGGAAACTAGTTTCAGGTTTCTCTTCACAAAGCCGAGGGTCTTAGAAGCCTTGTTGACGATGTTGTTAATGTGGGGTTCCCATTTTAGATCTGTGGACAGGGTAACCCCTAGGTATTTTTCCTCCTTGGTGGGCTGGAGGTTGTGACCATGCAGATGGTAAGTGGCCTTGTGTTTTGTGCCAAAATGGAGAGTGTGGCACTTGTCCGGATGGAAGGACATGAGCCAAGTTTCTTCCCATTTAGCAAGTTTGTCAAGGTCTCTCTGTAGCGTGGCTTGGTCACTGGCCTTCCTGATGGTCTTGTGGCAAGCAGTGTCGTCTGCGAAAAGGCGTACGGTTGAGGAGAGGCCCATCGGGATGTCGTTAATGTAGAACAGGAAGAGGCAGGGTCCCAAGACAGAGCCTTGGGGAACTCCAGACTCAACCCCTACAAATGCCGATGTAACTCCTTCCACCACCACTGCCTGCTGCCTGTTGGTCAGGAAGTTCCTTATCCACCTGTTCAGGTGGCCCCGGATTCCATAGTGGTGGAGCTTGTGAACCAGAAGCGAGTGAGATACCTTGTCAAAAGCCTTGGAGAAGTCCATGACCAGGACGTCATGCTGTCTTCCCTTCTCTCTATCGAGTGTGATGTCGTCCACGAGTCCCAGCAGTTGACTCACACAAGAACGCCCTCGACGGAATCCATGTTGTTGCCGGCAGATGATGTTGTTTTTCTCTGCGAAGCCCATTACAGTGTGGACCAGGATGTGTTCTAGGACTTTGCCAGGAACACTCGTCAGTGAGATCGGGCGGTAGTTTTCAGGCTTATAACATGCGCTGTCCTCTAATCTTTCGGTACTATGCCCGTGTTGATAGACGACTGGTAGAGCAGGGTGAGGGCTGGGGAGAGTTCTTCTGCCAGCTCCTTCAGGATACGAGGGCTAATGTTGTCTGGTCCTGGTGCTTTCCGGGGGTCCAGATTCCTCAGAAGCTTACGCACACCTCCTTCTGTGATAGTGATGGTGCTGCAGGTTGGCCCGGGTGCGTCTGTACTGAGTCCTGTTCTTGATGTGAAGTCATCAGAGGAGCATGGGAAGCTCTTACTGAAAACAGACTGGAACTGCTGGTTAAGTGTCTCTGCCTGGTCTTTTGCGTCAAAAATAAGCCTGCCGTTGATCTTCAGAGGAGAAACATTTGCTGGTTCGTGTCGCTTTGACTTGATGTATGTCCAGAAGTGTTTTGATACTTTTATGTCCCCATCGCCCTTTTCCTCTAACATTTCAGCTGTGTGGACCCAGTAGTTCCTTCTGAGCTGGCGCTGAGCTTGATGCTTGTACTTTTTCAGACTTAGATGCTCCCGCGTCTTGTGACGCATGATGCAGTCAAGGCGCTCCACTGTGCACGCCCCTCCCCGCGGGCACAACAGAGAGAGAGAGAGAGAGAGAGAGAGAGAGAGAGAGAGAGAGAGAGAGAGAGAGAGAGAGAGAGAACTAATCGAAAAGAAATTTGATTTTACCAGGGTATTGAGATACGCAATATAAATCCGTTTTTCCATCCAGCCCTGGGGCAAAAGAAAAGAAACAAACTGAATATCAAATCAAGGCAAACACATACAACAGGAACAAACAATGACGAGATCTTGCACAGTTCAATACAAATAAGCTATAGCCCACACCCAACCTGTGGACATAGTGTGTAAGATACAAATAAGCTATAGCCCACACCCAACCTGTGGACATAGTGTGTAAGATACAAATAAGCTATAGCCCACACCCAACCTGTGGACATAGTGTGTAAGAAGTAAGAAAGGGGAAGTAATCGGGCAAGGGGTAGGTTGGGGATGAAGATAAGATAAGATAATGTTGCTTATAGCCCAGCCGACCGCAAAGGGCCACATCAGGGCTGTCACCACGTTAAAATCAACTCACAAGTCTTTAAAAAAATAAAAATAAAAAAAAAACCTTTCACACTTCTCTTTAAATGACATCGTCTAGAAACGCACCAGAAACTTCGTTAAAAATCTTTCTTCCGTAAAATCTTAAATCAGATGAAAAATGTTAATCTCTCTCAAAAACTCAAGGATCACGTCAGGCGGGACATCCCTGAACAGGATCTTCATGGACTCCGCTGTAAAATGTTTGTGTGGGGATGAAGGGAAAGGGTAGTATACAGTCATCATACTTAACATTTATCACAATGAGGGCATAAACTTAACAGAAAGAAAGGAAAAGCACGCACACACACACACACACACACACACACACACACACACACACACACACACACACACACACACACACACACACACACACACAGTGAGAACACGCATTTGCATTCACACACACACGCGCGCGCGCGCGCACGCACGCACGCACGCACGCACGCACGCACGCACACACACACACACACTCGCTCGCTGGCTCGCGCGGTCACGCACACACGCCACCCACAACGCGATTCAACATACCCATATTAGACACGCCTTGTGTCCTCACTGCATCTTTGTGTGTGTGTGTGTGTGTGTGTCTGTGTGTGTGCGTGCGTGTGTGTGTGTGTGTGTGTGTGTTGTGTGTGTGGTGCGTGCGTGCGTGGTGTGTGGGGTGTGTGTGTGGGTGTGTGTGTGTGTGTGTGTGTGTGTTCAGGAGTGTTTCATTGTTTACAGGGGTGTACGTGAATATGCATATAAAGAGATAGTTATGCGCATGTATGCAGCTCTCTCTCTCCTCTCTCTCTCTCTCTCTCTCTCTCTCTCTCTCTCCTCTCTCTCTCTCTCTCTCAAAAAACGTTATCTCCTATCCCTAACTATCTTGAAAATCAACCTTGCCTTATGAACAAGAATGTTGAATATGTGTATATGCTTAACTTCTTGAACATGGCTGTCTCATGAATGACTGTGCATTCCTCCTCAGGCTGTGCTAATGATACGATGACTGACGCTTTTCATAGCCTCTCTCCGCAGTGGAATGTTATAATATATACTAGAGAATGCGAATGCGAATCTTTATTCAGATTACGGCCAAAGCCCCATACTGAAGGGGGTTTCATAAATGTAATATATGTCATGAATGATACGAATCAAAATGTTAACGATGAAATACTATAAGCCAAGAAACAAACAAACAAACAAACAAACAAACCCTCAAGATGTTGCAGTCTGAATTCTCTTGTTTCCTTCATAAACATACTTAGCTGAAACAGTAAACAAGTGGGGTAACGTTTGCTCCCATAAGAAAACTTAACACAGAGTAACTTTTATTCAAGACTGGCACAGCCTTTTAAACTTGAATAAAGTCAGACAAGTACACAGACGAACAATCTAATAGTGGGGGGAAAAACAAGCGCAGGCCAACAACTGAACTGTCATAATAGTAATGACTTGGCAAAGATTTGGACTTAAGGAGGAGGGGAGGGGGGGGGGGGGTTGAAGATGGAGAAACTGGGAACATGAAATTATGAAAATATATTACAGATATGAAAACTCTTCACTAGCTGCATAAGGGAACCATCGCAATCCCTTTTGAAGGCAGACATATTTGTATTGCCTGCTCCGAGGCCTACTTAGCTGAATTCAATAGTGTGTTTTCATTACTTGTCGATAATAAGAGAATGGGCCTGAAATTACACGGTTCTGTATAACATCTGGATTGGATAAGTTTTATTCTTAAACCACTCACAGCAGGACAGCAAAACAAAAAATGTGTTTCATGTTCTCTTGCTCTTTTACATAATCGACAAGTTAGATCATTTTCAACAACATTGGTATACCTAAAGCGATGGCAAGCAATGTCAGGTACACCGAATCTGAATTTTGTCAGTGCACACCTAACGTATCTATTCATATTTATCTTTAATATAATGTTCTAATGTATATGTCGATTTAGAGAGAGAGAGAGAGAGAGAGAGAGAGAGAGAGAGAGAGAGAGAGAGAGAGAGAGAGAGAGAGTAAGAGACAGTTTCAGTTTGTATGCATGTTTTCTTTCTTGCTAGTATGAATCATCATTGTTTTGTTATAATCAGTACAACATTGTGTGCTAGTGTGTATCCTTATTTCTTGATGGTATTAGGGCCAGGTGACAAAAAGCATATTATGGTTGCTTGTCAATTACCCTTGGGAATAAAGACTCCCTCTCTCTCTCTCTCTCTCTCTCTCTCTCTCTCTCTCTCTCTCTCTCTCTCTCTCTCTCTCTCTCTCCCTCCTCTCTCTCTCTCTCTCTCTCTCTCTCTCTCTTCTCTCCTCTCTCTCTCTCTCTCTCTCTCTCTCTCTCTCTCTCTGCCGGGTAGGGAGGGATGAGGAAGGGCCGAGTGAAAACGAGTGGGGGGCTCAGGTTTGAATGCACCCGGGCCCTCCACCCGTTTCCTTACCTCTGTCAAAGGCATTGACTTGCCATAGTCCAATTCGAAACGGAATTAAAATCACTCCGCCAGTTAACAGGGATACGACGCGTTTCGACATGTCAGGTCTTCTTCAGGCAAGATATAAACAACATTCAGGACAATGCAAACGAAGAACTTCGTTTTCATCGTTCTGAATGTTCTTTGTTTTCATTGTCTTGAATGTTGTTTATCTTGCTTGAAGAAGACCTATGAGGTCGAAATTTGTTTGTATCTGTTAATTGGCGGATTTATTTTAAATTACTTTTATAATTTGTTTCAATTCCCCCCTGCAGTCACCTCACACACACACACACGCACACGCACACGCGCACGCGCACGCGCGCACGCGCGCACGCGCGCACGCGCACGCACACGCGCACGCGCACACGCACACACACACGCACATGCACACACACACACACACACACACACACACACACACACACACACACACACACACACACACACACACACACACACACACACACGCAAGACAGCTGCTTGCCTCCGGGCAATGATGATCAGTTTCATTGTCATGTGAATCTTATAATGTGAATGTGATTAGCATGAACCCCAGCTATCACATGTACATCCAGCACAGTCTCGTCTCACATTCACCGGCTTCTTCACAATCTTGATACACGTCTAACCATTGAGGTCGTAGTTTGAAATTTGTTGTGTTTTATTTGAGGCTGAGGTGTTCAGCATGAAATCTTTCCCGGGACTTGCCTTGTGTGTGCTGCTTTATGCGGTAACACCATCTTCTGTGTGTGGATCTTGTGCGATCAGCTCCCTTACCCTGTGTGGTTGGTACCCAGTTTGATTTTTAATGCAGTGTGTGTGCTTTTTATTTTAAGAAGTTTACACTGTAATTTAAGAAGAAGAAGAAGAAGAAGAAGAAGAAGAAGAAGAAAACTCAATATTCGTAAAGGAAAAGAAAATTCAAAAGAAAAGAATACTCGAGAGCATTAATGAAATCATTTAGGAACGGTTTTCGCGCAATGTGAAATGATTTTTCCCCTTGAGATGTGTCTGAAAGAACGGAGAAAAACAAAAGAAAACAAAACAAAACAAAAACACAAACAAAATATTTGCAGAAAATTCAGAAAAAGGGATAACCTAGAGAGTATACACAGTGTGTGTGTGTGTGTGTGTGTGTGTTGTGTGTGTGTGTGTGTGTGTGTGTGTGTGTGTGTGTGTGTGTGAAGTTGGGAAGATTTCGCCATCATGTGAACTCTTTCTCCAGAAATGTGTTTGTGTAGAAAAAGAAAAAAAAATGCTAAAAGTGCAGAAGAAAAAAATATTTCGGGAGGAATTTTGCTGTCTTTATTCCTATCAGACGTGTTTATGTCAAGATAATATTTGATGATCTATGTGCTGATTCTATCCGTGTTTCGACTGTTGGGTTCCTAAATATAGTTAGATCTACTGGTATAAACAAAGCCAGGCTTTTGAGATTGTAGGTCCTACAAACTGTGATGTTATAAGAATAATATTTAAAGAATATGATATTGAACATTGGAGTTTATGTGAGGAAAATATCTAGCTATGTTATATATTATGTTAATAGGTGGCCTTTTCAACCGTTTCCATGGTGATTTACATTGTTCAACATCTATCAGCGTGACGCCATGTTCATGGGAAACATCATGCATTCCCTCCTCCCAAAATAAATAAATGAAACAAACAAATGATGAAGTGCAACTGGAATGAAGGGAGGATCAGTTAAACCGAGGTTTGCCGGAATGGACATGGCAGTGGTTCTGTTGACCAATCAGGTAACGTTACAATTTTTTAATGCCTAGGGACAGAAAGTTATCAGTGACCACAGTAACTCCAAAAAGCCCCCCTCTTTCACGACCTTGACATTGTTTGTTTCGAAGATGAAGTGGATTTTGGATCGAAAAAAGCTGAGTTAGAAATTAGATTGTTTTGCCTTCATCTTTTTCCATCTGTCCCGTCGTTTTTTCTTTCTTTCTTTTCTTTTGTTTTGTTTTTGTTTGTTTTTCTTTGTTTGTTTGTTTTTTGTTTCCCAGTAAATGTCACATAGGCCTATATGCTGGAAAACTTGATTCATCCATCAAACAGTAAACAAGGAGGATAACTCTTGCTCCCATGGTGAACTATGGGAGCAGGAGTTACCCTACTTGTGTATTGCTTATCGTTTACTGTTCCCTGCCTCGTTTAAGATAACTAAACCTTTCACCCAGTTGTGTTAACTTCCTCGCAGTTGAGACGCAGAGCGTCTGACGTCGCACACCCTTTGTTTGGGACATCGAGCCTCTCCTCCAAACTGACTTTGTTCTCTCCCCTTGTCATTTACTTTTTTGCATTGCTTCCCCTTAAGCCTTCACTTTGGCGGCAGTAACACCACCACCACCACCACCAACACCACCACCAACAATAATAACAATGATGATATTAACAACATAGTATTTTCAATAATAATAATAATAGTAATAATATTAGCATTAATAATGATGATAATAATAATAATCTCTCTTTTTTACGACGTTCTATTGTCGGCGCAGGAGGGG
>CM031598.1:115057729-115067729 GCA_018398815.1 Conus ventricosus
CACGCACGCACGCACGCACACGCACGCACGCACGCACGCATACATACACACATACAATAAAGGGGGAGCGGATCGGAGCTGGAGGGGGGGGGGGGGCGGGGTTGGGGAGATGACAGACATTTGGGAAGATTTTTCTTCTCTGTCTCTCTTTCCCTCTCTTTCCCTCCTCGAAAATGAGAAAGGGTACCCTTGACACCCCCCCCCCCCTCTCCACCTTTTCTGAAATGCTGATTAATGTGGATGACGGAAATTATTTATTCTATGAAGTTCTATTCTGGAACTGTGTTAACTCCACGCTTACTTTCAGACTACATGACAACTGTGTTAACTCCACGCTTACTTTCAGACTACATGACAACTGTGTTAACTCCACGCTTACTATCAGACTACATGACAACTGTGTTAACTCCACGCTTACTTTCAGACTACATGACAATTGTGTTAACTCCACGCTTACTATCAGACTACATGACAACTGTGTTAACTCCACGCTTACTTTCAAATTATTTCCCGTGACATGACGTAGAGTAAAGACAGGTGGTGTGATATGATGTGATGTTGCATAATGCGATGTGATGTGAGAGATATGATGTAACATGACCTAGTTTGATATGGAGTGATGTGACATGATGTAGTATGATGTTGTTGTGTTTTTTTTGCGTGATGTGGTGTGACATGGTGTAACATGTTACGGTGTGACGTTATAGGCTCAAAGATTGTCCCCTACATTTTATACTGATTGAATAATGCTTTTAGTTTTTCAGCAACTTTTTTCCTCTCCATACTTTTGTTTTGTTCCATTTTAGTACCCTTTGCTGGCTGCTTTGAGGGTACTGTTGGATTCTTTTTTGAACCCTTGGTGGTGAGAACACCACAGAATTATGGACTGTGGTGTGTCTCTATTTGACACCAAGAGCACAGACACAATCAGCCGTGTCTCCCTGATGAGTCCGATCCAGCGGACGAAAGCCCTAGGAGCAGGCAATACAAATAAATGTGCCTTCGAGAGGGATTACGATGGTTCCCTCAGGCAGCTAGTGAAGGGTTTCTCATACTTATAATATATTTCCCCCATTTTCTTCCTCTTCAATTTTTTAATTTTTTTTAAGTTCAAATCTTTGCCAAGTCATTATTATAACGACGGAAGAATTGTTAAACTGCACTTGTTTTCCCCCACTACTTAATTGTTCAGCATTTGTGTGATGTTATTTTGCGTGGTGCCACGTGTTTCGGTGTGTCGTGACAAGGCCTGATGCAACGTTGTCTAAAGCAATGTGATATGTGGCGACGTGTGTGACGCAACTTGGTGTGATATGATGTAATGCAATGTGACGTAATGTAATGTGATCTGATGTGATGAAATGTGACGTGATGTGATGTGATGAAATGTGACGTAATGTGATGTGATGTGATGAAATGTGACGTGATGTAATGTGCTGTGATGAAATGTGATGTGATGAAATGTGACGTGATGTAATGTAATGTGATGACGTGTAATGTGATGGTATATGAAGTCGTATGATGTGGCATGGTGTTATATAACATGGTGGAACGCGACGTGTCATAACATGCAGTGATATGATGTTGTACTATGAGATGATATGACGTAATTTGGTGTGAAGTGCTTTAATGTGATGTCGTGTGGTATTATGTAATGTGATGTGACATAATGTGGTGTGATGCCGTGTGAAATGTGAAGTGATGCTGTGTGAAATGATGTGGTGGGATGTGACGTGTTATGATGTCCTGTGACGTCATGTGATGAGGTTTGACATGATGTGGTGTGAATTGACATGATATAATGTGGATGATGTGATGTGACGTGACGTGACGTGGTATGATGTGATACGGTACACTGAGAGGTAATATGACATGGTTGGAAGTGATGCGATGTGACAGAGTGTGAAGACATGTGGTGTAAAGTCATGTGGATTTTTGCATGATGTGGTGTGATGTGAAATGCTGTAATGAGGCCTTGTTTGATGTGGTGTAAGGTAATGTGGTATGATGTGATGTGGTGTGACGTTATTTTATGTGATGTGATGTGATGCTGCACAGTCTAACGTGGTCTTGCGTGACATGATTTGGTGTGAATTTATTTCGTATGATGTGGTGTAATGTGATTTGGGATGATGTCGTAAGGTCTGTTGCATCTTGGTGTGGTGGAATGTGGCGTGCAATGACATAATGCGTGGTGATTTAACAGGATGGAACGTGATGTGGTGTAATGTGATGTGGTGTTATGCCATGTGAAGTCGTGTGAAGCGATGTGGTGTGATATGATGGGGTGGGATGTGATGTGTTATTATGTTCTATGATGTGGTTTGAAAGGACATGTATGACGTAACCTGATGTATGTGATGTAATTGGCACGATGCATTAAGGCATAATATGACTTGGTGGGACGCGACATGTTCGTATGTGATGTGATGTAATGTTATGTGGTATGATGTGATATGGTGTAATATAATGTGACACGATGTGGCATGACATGATATGATGTGAGATGATTAGTAAGATGTGATGCAATGGTATACGGCGTGATGTGATGTAGTATAATATGATAAGAGATGATGATGTGTAACAAGATCTGGTATGATATGATGTAATGTGATGTAACATGGTGTAATGTCACTTGCGTGATTTGGTGTGATGTAATGTGGCGTGTGGGATGTGTTATGATGTGGTTGGATGTAACGCTATGTGACTTGACGTGAAGAAAGGTGGTGTTATATGTTGTTGTTTTGTGTGATGTGGTGTGACCTGACATGGTGTGTACCAAGGTCTCGTTTGATGCGGTGTAACGTAATGTCGTGTGATGTAATGTGGTGTAACATCATTTCATGTGGTGTGGTTTGATGTTATTGCGTGTAATGGGGTATAGTGTAATATAATGTTACGTGGTGTGTAACGTTGGGGTTTTTGTTTGTTTGTTGTTGTTTTTAATGCTGATCGACTCACACCCTCCACCACATGCAGAAGAAGACCGAGAGCCTCCGCAGCACAGCCAGTAACACTGGCTTGGAGATCAACGCGGAGAAGACAAAGACCATGAGAGCCAACACAAGTCAGGCTGAAGCAATTCGCCTAGGGGAAAAACAGATAGAAGATGTTGAGAAATTTACCTACCTAGGAAGCATTGTCAACAAGACAGGAGGTACTGATGATGACATCAGGGCCAGAATAACCAAGGCAAGATTTGCTTTCACCACCCTCAAGCCCATCTGGAGGAGCGCAAACGTCCGTCTTCACACCAAACTGAGACTGTTTAACACCAATGTAAGACCTGTGCTGCTGTATGGCTCGGAGACCTGGAGACTCACCAAAGGGCTGGAGCACAAGTTGCAGGTCTTCATCAACACATGCCTGCGGCGGATCCTCCGCTTCAGGTGGCCTGACAGAATTGCCAATGAGGAGCTATGGCGCCGGACAGATCAGAGACCAATCGGAGACACCATCAGAATCCGGAAGTGGAAGTGGATCGGACACATCCTACGCCGAGGCCCGGACAACACCCACGGCAGGCATTGGATTGGAACCCGCAAGGAAAGAGAAAGCGAGGCCGCCCAGTGACAACTTGGCGTAGGACGCTGAACAGCGAGCTGAGTTCCATCAAGCTGTCCTGGGGTGAGGCAAAGCGGGCAGCCCAAGACCGCACACGTTGGAAATCTGCAGTGAAGGCCCTATGCTCCCGATGGAGCGAAGAGGATTAAGTAGTAGTAGTAGTAGTAGATGAGAATGAGGATGATTAAGATGATACTACAGATTTCCATTTCGGTCTGAGACTACATGACAGGGCTGTACTCTACGCTGCCTTTCATAATATATCTCGGCGTCAACCAGGCCCGAGAGATACAGACACCTGCAGCGTTGGTCAGGAAATTTGAGCAACACTCTCAGGGGCGCATCCATGAAGTGGATGAAACTCGACTGTGTGGTCCCAGTCTTCCCAACTGAGTCCGCAGCAAACTCAACCCTGGGTAGGAGCCGGTCGGGGAAGAAAAATCCCACATGATTCTGATGGGATTCGAACCCACGACCTCCCAGCCGGGAGTCCGCAACCCTATGTGCAACGTTATTTGATGTTGCATTGCATCATTTGATGTGGTGTACTTTGACAAGGGCTGATGCGTTGTGGTGTTGTACGATTTGGTGTGATGAGACATGACATGAACTTTGGATTCTCTCTTGAGGGCACATAAGACCGTATGGCGAAAGCTTGGCTGTGTCTGGAGTGGCACTGTCTTCATCTGTCCGTGGGCAGGGGTGGTTGGGTCTGTGGGGTGTGCTTGGCAGCTGGGGGGTGGTGTTTTTCGCCGGTGAGCTCTGCAGTCATGAAATACGGGCTGGTACACCCATGGGGGATGCTACTTTGGGGCTGTTATGAGCTGCATCCTGTAGTCTAATTTACCTCTGTTCAGGAGCAGTTATGTCCCTTGATATCTTAATGGAGTGTCCTGCGCGTGCCTGTACCCATCGTCAACACAGCGCAGGCCTCCAGGGGTGGTACAGGACTGCTCTAAGGGCAGGTGAAGACAGTGCTTCTCTGGGTCCTCCCCAGCACCTTCGGGTGTTTCTTTTTCTTTTCTGACGTAATGTGATGTAATGTGTTATGACGTTATTTGGTATGACATGGTGTGGTATGACGTGATGTGCTGTGGCTTGTGTAATGCGATGTTTGTAATGTGAATTAATGTGAAATGACATGGTGTGATGCTGTGCGATGGGATGTGATGTGTTATAATGTGATGGATATGATGTAATGTGGTTTGACGTGACGTGATGTGAAGTCGGGTGACACGACGTAGCGTCAAGTGACGTGATGGGATGCGACGTGTTGTGTGCTCTGACGTATGTGACGTGGCATAATATGATGTGATATGATATGACATGATGTGATGTAATGTATGTGACGTGGCATAATATGATGTGATATGATATGACATGATGTGATGCAATGTCTGTAATGTGAAATAAATATGAGATAACGAGATGAGACGTGACGTGGCGCCATGTGACGTAGTGTGACATGATGTGACGTAATGTGATCTGGTGTGATATCACGTGTTGCGGTGTAACATAGTGTGAGATGCTCATGTGTAATGTGAAGTGGTCTAAATAACATGGTGGAATGCAGCATAGAATGATGTGCTGTGCTATGGGATGATATAACGTGACGTGACGTATAACATGGTGTGATGTGATAAAAATGTTATGTGATGTAATGTGGTGTTGACGCAGTATGACGTGATGCGTATTACGTGGTGTGCTATGATGTGGTGGAACGGGAAGAGATAGGATTTACCTGATGTAATGAGAAGCAATATGGTGTCATGTGATGTGAGCTGATGTGACGTGTTGTGGTGTGACGTAACGTGATGTGAGATGATGTGATGTAGTGTGATGTACTGTGCTGTGATATCATGTGACGTCCTGTGATGTGATGTGATGTGACGTGGCGTGATACAGAACAACCTGATTTGATCTGGTTCCAGTTCTTTACCGATGTCATGGCTTTCTCAACTCATCTAAAACGGTGTTCTCTCCCTTATATCATAAAACGGCGTTCTCTCCCTTATATCATAAAACGGCGTTCTCTCCCTTATATCATAAAACGGCGTTCTCTCCCTTATATCATAAAACGGCGTTACATTATCTACAACGGTGTTCTCTCCCTTATGCCGACTAAAACGGTATTCCCTCCCCTTTGTCGCTCTCTGCACGCAGTGGAGGACGCCCAGTACGCCTACTTCGTGGTGGACGTGGACCTGCCCATCATGTACAACATCCCTGTCCACCTGGACACCCCCAACGTCTGCAAGTGTCAGGGCCTGAGCTGCCCCCTCAAGGCCAACACCACCTACAGCGTGCACAACGTCTTCACTGTGGGCCACTACAACGTTCTCGAACCTGTAAGTCTCTCGGTGAAGGTCCGGTGGGAACAGTACTCTGTGTCAACTGTTTTAATTTACATAGATGATAAACAAGTAAGGTAAGTTTTGCTCCCCTGGTGAAAGAAATACACGCTTCTTCTTCTGTCTTTCTTTGAGTGTCCACCTTCATCGAGCTGACGATTCTGACACTTTTGTGAGTATGACCGTTTTTTTATCCCGCCATTAAGGCAGCCATACTCCAACTTCGGGGAAGGTGCATGCGATGTGTAACGTGTCATCCATACCAACGGCCAAACTGGCCTTCTCTTCCGAAAGTTGGTGATGGGATTTTACGTGTGTGTAAGATGCTGTGCGTGCGTTCACACACGGAACCTCGGTTTATAGTCTCATTCGAAGGACTGTATGGGGAATGGAGTCAGAACCAATGTTAACTCCGAGGGAAAAACCCCCCTGTACCGAAATTCGAACTCGTAACCTCAGGATCACGAGTCCGGCGCTCACGTAACTCCAAACGAATGCTGCTTACGACACCGAATCGCCCGGCAGATATGACAGCACAGAGCACACAGAGCAAACAGCAGACATGACAGCACAGAGCACACAGAACAAACAGCAGATATGACAGCACAGAGCACACAGAACAAACAGCAGACATGACAGCACAGAGCACACAGAACAAACAGCAGACATGACAGCACAGAGCACACAGAACAAACAGCAGACATGACAGCACAGAGCACACAGAACAAACAGCAGACATGACAGCACAGAGCACACAGAACAAACAGCAGACATGACAGCACAGAGCACACAGAGCAAACAAGGAAACATCCCCCGAAATAGGATGTTCCAAGCTTGCCTAAATACCCTGTACTGGACACATCTACACAGCAACAACAGGATTAATGAACAAAATACAAATTAACATTCCTTCAAGACCGACACAGCCAGTTTGATCTTGAATATAGTCTGACAAGTACACGGATGAACAGTAACAAATACAGGTAACTTTTTTTTTTTTTTTTTTTTTTTTTTTTTTACCTTTTTTTAAAATTTGCATTCGAACATGTATATATATACAGGGAAGGCAAGTATGTACATAAAGAAATAAAGAAAGAAAGAAATCACCCCAAACAATGTGAATTCACAAATTCATGCAAACATTATCTAATACGACAGAGAGAGAGAGAGAGAGGAGAGAGAGGAGAAGAGAGAGAGAGAGAGAGAGAGAGAGAGAGAGAGAGAGAGAGAGAGAGAGCGGTGGATGCATCAAGAAAAATCATGCTGACAGGGATGTTTTCACATCATTATGTTTGGCAAAATATTGAAATCAGGCCTCTAATAATGCACAAAAAAGTGTTCATTTGCACACTTCATCTTACACTTTTAAATCTATTAGTGCAACTTGCTTTTGAAAAGAAAAGAAAGAGAAAAGGGTATAAATGTTAAACAGTATCCATCAATGGTCTGTATGCCAGCCATCTGGTCAAAAAATCTGCATGGTTTAATTTCAAATATGCAATATGTTCCTCAATTTTGTATCTAAATTTCAATTTGTTTATGAATACTTGTATTTGTGGCAGGGTGGTGTTTATTTTACAAACGTATATGTAATACTTCGCAAATAGTATTATAAAGTAAAAGACGGTGTCACCCACAATCGTATTGTCATAGCCAAATAGTACGAGTACTGCTGTCAAAAGGACATTTTCAGCATTCAAACATTTTTCTTTCATTAAGCCAATGAGAGCATTCCAAAAGACTTGTACATGGTAACATTTCCAAAGACATTTTGGCTTAGGATTATTCGCAATGATCATATCATAATACAACTTCGAGCCTTTACTTATAGCGAAAAGATGTTTAAAGCACAATGATGAGTTTATGTACTTATTGTTTTATGGTCAATGCTATCTTTGGATGTGCTGCAAAAACTACAGTTATTACTTTCAACGATTCCAATCTCCTTTTAAACAACATTTGTGCATAGACACCTGTGTAATATTTTCAGTTGAAACCACTGCAGCCTTACATCACGTATCTTATGCGCGTGCAAAAAACAGGATTTCCAATCATTTTGCATCAACAATTTCATGTCCCATTTATCACAACATTTTGACTTAGGATTATTCGCAATGATCATATCATAATACAACTTCGAGCCTTTACTTATAGCGAAAAGATGTTTAAAGCACAATGATGAGTTTATGTACTTATTGTTTTTTATAGTGATACCAGACGTTTTTACATAGTCCATTATAGTCGGTTTATAGCCAGCAAAAGTGACAAAATCAATATTTACATTATATTTTTCTGTAAAACGTGCATGTGGCAAAAACTTTCCTTTGTCATCAAAAAAGTGGGCGAGACAGTTGATATCTTTGCTACTTAGTTTTTTCGATACAATGCACTTCTTTCCGATTTGAAATCGCTTATTATGGCATAATGGTTCGGCAAGACGTTCAGTGGAGTTTTGGGGGGAACACTTGTAATAAAAAAACTTTATACGCATCAAGAACTTCAGCCCAAAACTGATTATACTTAGTGAATTTGGAAACGAATTCTGGACCATATTTTTTCATAAGCGACCACTTAGGAAAGTTAAACAACAGAATATTTCGCCATCTATGAGTTGACATCTCAAAACAGTTCACTGTAAACATTCACAGATACTGTGCCAGCGTACGGAACAGTTAAATGTTAAATGCATCCCAAATACAACCCAGAAGACACATACCATTTGCTGGGACGACGGGAACAGGTCAAGATCTTCCGCCTGAGGACTGGACACAATCGCCTGCTCCACCACATGCACACAAAATTTGGCTTTGGACAGAGTGGAGAGTGCCCTTGTGGTGAGGGACCAATGACAACTGACCACATCCTTCAAGTCTGTACGACGTATGCAGCATCCAGGAGAAAGTACTGGCCAACACCGACAGCAGTGGAAGCCAAGCTGTACGGCACCCTGGAGGAGCTGCGACGGACGGCAGCCTTCATCGAGGACATCGGGCAGCTCATCTAACGGGATGGCGAACGAGGAAGAAGAAGAAGAAGTTAAATGTTTGTACACGTGTAAACATATTTTCGAGTGCGCGCACTTAAAGGGGATGCGCGCATGTGTTTCCACATAACAATGGTTAACAAAGAAATTAACACACACACACACCAAAAAAAAAAAAGGGGGGGGGAGGAGGGGGGAGGGGCATCTGATTCACTTTTTTTTTCAATCACAGATGTACAACAGGAATCTTCATTGAAGAAAAGGAACCGAAACTTCAAACGCAGAAGCACAAACGAGAGAGAGAGAGAGAGAGAGAGAGAGAGAGAGAGAGAGAGAGAGAGAGAGAGGGGAGAGAGAGAGAGAGAGAGCACATCTGTTCGTGTATAAACACATCTATCCTGTCTCTCTCTCTCTCCCACCCCCCCCCCCCCCCCCCCCCTTAAACTGTGGTATGATTTTCAACTACAAACAAGACACATTACATGATAAAACACCTCCCATTAGGGGGGGGGGGGGGGAACCTACATGAAAAGTTTCACGCATGAAATACAATACTAAAACTCTTAACCTGTCAAAGTGACACCAACAACAGAGAATAAGCTGTTTACAGAAGCAGCGTATCAAATGTAGGGGGGGGGGGGGGGGAGGAGAACAGGAGGTAGGTGGGATGAGGATGTAGTGGCGGGATACATAAAAGAGCGAGATAGATGGGAGAATGGGTGGGATGAGGGGAATTGGGAAAATATTGCTCAGATCAATTTGATAAACACAAGTATAGGTGTAAAGAAAGAGAGAGAGAGAGAGAGAGAGAGAGAGAGAGAGAGAGAGAGAGAGAGAGAGAGAGAGAGAGAGAGAGCTAGAGAGAGAGAGAGAGAGAGAGAGAGAGAGAGAGAAGAGCTAGAGAGAGAGAGAGAGAGAGAGAGAGAGAGAGAGAGAGAGACGAAGGCAGAGACAGGGAGAGAAAGGGAGAGAGTGCAGGGGAAGGAGACACAACAACAACAACAACAACTCCTCTTCCCTGTCACATGCAAAACCTTATTGATTCACTTGACCGAATTTCACTCACACCTGCGTGTGTATGCGCACGCGCGCGTGCGCGCGC
>CM031598.1:115085229-115097729 GCA_018398815.1 Conus ventricosus
TGTTTACTATTTACGTAAACGATTTGCCTTGTTTTGTTAAATGTAAATGCGAAATGTTTGCAGATGATACATCTCTTCACGAAAACGACTCTGATGCCTATGAATTAACAGTTAAGCTTGATAAACTTACTGAATGGACACAACAAAAACCATATGTCTTTAAATGCTATTAAAACAAAGTGCATGTACGTGTCTACAAGACAAAAACGACAAAAAATGAAATCAAATTTTCAGCCTTTACTCATATCCAATAATAAAGTTGAGGAAGTCAGTTCACACAAAACACTAGGTGTCATTATTGACAAAGATTTATCTTGGACTGAACATACAACATTTTTTAGCAAAACGCCTTTCAAAAAAAATATTTCAGTTTGTCTCGGATAAAAAATTTCCTCGATGGCCACTCTCGAAAACTTTTTTTCTGTGCACATATTTTGTCATTAGTTGATTATGCATCAACCCTTTGGGACAACTGTAGTGAACATAATTTTAAAATTAATTCATCGTCTGTACAAACGAGCATTGAATTTGTATTGTTAAAATCGAGCTCCCTAACTGATGAAGATTACAAACAAATCAAAATATTAACCTTCCCAAATAGACTCTTTTTCAATAAATGCCCCTTTTTATGCATAACGTTATTAATGGAACAGCTCCCCAAAGATTACAGAAACATTTGAGTCAATTGCCATGACATAATCATTTGTTGTCCATTCCTAGACCACGCAACAATTTATACAAATCCAGTTTCGTATATTCAGGTGGAAATCTGTGGAATAAAACTGACAAAAGCCCTTAAAAATACAAAAATAAAAACACATTTAAGAAAAAATTGAAAGATTATCTCATGAATCGTTAACCACATATGATACTGAAAAAATGTCCATCCTGTGCAGAAAAGAAATACACTGGTTTAAAAATATACACTTCGTGAATGTAACCATAGGGACGGCAATGAGCATTGATACCTTTTACGTGAATGGAGTGAGTGGGTAAAGGGGAGGAGATGGGGAGTGGGTAAGACGGTATGTTTACTTCTCTTTTGATGAATGGCATTGTACACGATTTGATTTTCTTTTCTCTTTCTTTCTTTTTTTCATAGATGGCTTGATGTAAAAAAGCAGATATGTTGCTTATTCAATGTTTCCATCTCTAAATAAATATTTTGACTTGACTTGACTTGACTTCACACACACACACACACACACACACACACACACACACACACACACACACACACACACACACACACACACGTACCGGCACGCACGCACGCATGATCGCACGTACGCACGCACGGACACACGCGCACACACACACACACACACACACACACACACACACACAAAGAGAGAGAGAGAGAGAGAGAGAGAGAGAAGAGAAGAGAGAGAGAGAGAGAACGTTCAGGGTTCCAGGAAGACCGTCATTCAACCAAAGATTAAGAATTCAGACAGACATTCTTTCAGTCCGTGAGTTGGACAAACAAACTGGCAAAGAGACACACAGAGAGGGAGAGAACGGTAGGTGGAAGGGAGACAGAATGAGGTGGTAAACAAAGGAAGAGAGAGGGGAGAGAGAGAGAGAGAGAGAGAGAGAGAGAGAAGAGAGGGGAGAGAGAGAGAGCTCAGAACCAGTAAAGATGTATTCGATCAAGGATTAAGAGAGAGAGAGAGAGAGAGAGAGAGAGGAGAGAGAGAGAGAGAGAGAGAGAGAGCGAGAGAGAACTCAGAACCAGTAAAAGATGCATTCGATCAAGGATTAAGAGAGAGAGAAGAGAGAGAGAGAGAGACAGAGACAGAGGCAAACACAAAGAGAGAGAGAGAGAGAGAGAGAGAGAGAGAGAGAGAGAGAGGAGATCTCAGAACTAGTAAAAGATTATTCGATAAAGGATTAGGGGGGGGGGGGGGAAGAGAGAGAGACAGACAGACAGACAGACAGACAGACAGACAGACAGACAGACAGACAGACAGACAGACAGAGGCACACACAAAGAGAGAGAGAGAGAGAGAGAGAGAGAGAGAGAGAGAGAGAGAGAGAGAGAGAGAGAACGAGAGAGAGAGAGAGAGAGAGAGAGAGAGAGAGAGAGGAGAGAGAGAGAACTCAGAACCAGTAAAAGATCTATTCGATCAAGGATTAGGAGAGAGAGAGAGAGAGAGAGAGAGAGAGGAGAGAGAGAGAGAAGAGAGAGAGAGAGAGAGAGAGAGCTTTCAGACGCAGGCATCAGGTAATGGAATTTCAGGACGCAGCAGATGAAATGAACTGAATTATTTTCCTTGACGCCCCGGACAACCAAGTGGGAAATACCCACAACAAAGCATGTGAGATGTAAACAAAAGCCGGTGTCGGCCGGATTTATTAGACAATAGTCAGTCACTCGCAGTGAGGCGACTATAGACACCTTGGTTCACGATTCATTGGCGATGCCGCCTTCCTTCTTTTTCCAGCTCACATGTTACATTGCTTTTTCCATTGTAAACTGCTGGAACAATAAAATGATTCTTTTGAACTACGTGCTCTCAGAGCGATACAAACAGCCAGGGGTGGGGGTTGGGGGATGGGTGGGGGTGGGGGGTGGGGATGGATTGAGAAAAAACACAGACAAGAAAATCAACACAGAGAGAGAGAGAGAGAGAGAGAGAGAGAGAGAGAGAGAGAGAGAGAGAGAGAAGAGAGAGAGACAGACAGACAGACACACAGACAGACACAGACAGACAGACAGAGAGTGAGAGCGAGAGAGAGAGATCGGTCCATGATTCAGTTCCAAAACTCATGCATTTTCACGAAGCATTATTCAAACAACTGATGCCCTTACGACTCGCCTTTCGCCCTCTCTCCCCCTACCCCCCCCCCCCCTTCTCTCTCTCTCTCTCTCTCTCTCTCTCTCTCTCTCTCTCTCTCTCTCTCTCTCTCTCTCCACACCCGCTTCACATAACTCTGCTTAGTGTTCGTGCTAAGGAAACGTCACACCACTTAAAACTCCATCAGTCGTTTGACGAAGCCTTACTTACTCGATTACATCACAATCGTATTATTTGTCACGTTTCCTGGACCTCGGCCAATAATATTTACGTCATAGAACGTGATGTGAATCGCTCTGCTATCACTTTACGAAATTAAAGATGCAAACTGTTTCTAGTTGTTTTTTTCTTTCTTTTCTCCCCCCCCCCCCCCCCCCCTAATATTTTTAATTTTGGTAACATTGTCGCATTTCTTTATCGTTTTCCTTTGTCCTTTTTTTCAGTTTCTTTTATTCTTTTTAAAGCTTCTCTAAACAGATAAACCGATCAGTAACTGGTAACTAACCTACAAATGTAATATGTCCACCCAGTTCCATTCAGTTTATGTTGTGTATAGCCCAGCCGACCGCTAAGGGTCAAATTAGGGCTGTCACCTCATCATAGTCACTTTACTCGAAGTCAAAAAAAAAAAATCGGTCATTTAACTTTTAATCTTGCTTTTGGTCACTATGACCTACCCTTGGGGACGAGAGGGAGGGAGGGAGAGAGAGAGAGAGAGAGAGAGAGAGAGAGAAGAGAGAGAGAGAGAGAGAAGTTTTTTCAAATTGATGCCATTGCTTTAGTTCTGATCTCTTTGAATAGAAATTTTGGATGTGGACAGAAAATGATAATATTAAGACACTGAATACACTGCCGTTAGAGTTCCTCCATGAGCGGTGTGTGTGTGTGTGTGTGTGGTGTGTGGTGTGTGTGTGTGTGGTGTGTGTGTGTGTGTGCCCGCGCGCTCGTGTGTGTGTGTGTGTGTGTGTGTGTGTGTGTGAGAGAGAGAGAGAAGAGAGAGAGAGAGAGAGAGAGGAGAGAGAAAAGAGAGGTTGCCGAGGGCAAGCAGGTGTTAACGAGGGGGGCGGCGTTGTGCGCGTGGCGCGTGTCATATGCCTGAGGTCGTCAAAGTCAGTGATTTCGCACTGTGACAAGCATTCAGCCTGGACACCTGAGAGAACTAAAACAGTCTAGTGGTAAAGCCTGACCGCTTTTTTTTTTTCTCTTCTTCTTCTTGTATAATTTGTTGATCAAACCACTGCAGATCATTAGCTAGAAACTTTTACACCATAGTATTCGTCTTTGTTAAAAAAAAAATATTGTTTTTTACTTTGTGAGTTGTTTGACGAGTTAAGCTAGTGGCGGGCGAGTCACGTTACTGTGGGTCGTACAATAACGGTTTCTGGAATGAAGGGATAGGAATACAAGGTTAAGACAGGTCTGACAGTTAAAGAACCGCGGTGTGCCTGCTCAGTTTCGAGATCGATTTCCGAATTGTCATTGTTCTACAGCCGTCGTGTTCAGTTGTCGTTTGCGCCGATCGAGGGCCATGATTATTATTTTAACTGGGTCATCGACTTGGACAACATGCCTCTCTGTCTGTCTGTCTGTCTCTGTTCTCTCTTTCTGTCTGTCTGTCTGTCTGTCTGTCTGTCTCTGTCTCTGTCTCTGCCTCTTTCTTTCTGTCTGTCTGTCTCTTTGTCTGTCTGTCTGTCTCTCTGTTTGCTTGTCTGTCTGTCTATTTGTCTCTGTCTGTGTCTCTGTCTGTTTGTCTGTCTTTCTGTGTGTGTGTGTGTGTGTGTGTGTGTGTGTGGTGTGTGTGTGTGTGTGTGTGTGTGTCTGTCTGTCTGTCTGTCTCTCTTGATAATAGTAATAGTAAATAGTAATTGTTAATAGTAAATTGTACATGGCTATTAGAGGGGTCTACAACTCAGTGCTTGCATGTGTGCGTGTGAAGAGTGAGTATTCAGATTTTTTTTATTGTCCAAATGGAGTAAAACAAGGATGCTTGTTGAGTCCACAGTTGTTTTCTTTTTCATAAACGAACTGACGGTGGAATTGTCCCGCAAAGGAAGACATGGTATCCAGATGATACCTGGAGCATTGAATTATTTTATTACTGAAATGCTGATGATGTTGTTCTTCTGTCCGGAACAGTTGTAGTTTGCAAAACCAACTAAATGTATTGAAAGAAGAAGCAGACCGCTTAGGTTTATCAGTTAACTTGGATAAGACGAATATAATGGTCTTTAGAATGGGTGGCCACCTATCAGTGTATGAACAATGGTCTTAGGGAAATGCAGATGTTCAAGTAGTTAATTCATGTAAATATCTTGGAATGATATTTTCAACAAATTTAACTTTCCGTTACGCATGGGAAGAATCTCTGAAAAAGGGAAAAAAGTACAAATTGAAATTCTGAAATCCCTGAGAAAACTGAATTGTACAGACTGTGGTATATTTTGGAAAATGTTTGATACAGAGTGTCAACCTCGGGGTATGTCAGTGAGGAAGGACTAGCGCACACCCCAAAACCCACACTCACAGCTTGCTTACAATCTCATTCATAATCATGCATTCGTCAAATCAAAACCACTAGTAAAGTCTATAACTTTACTACACATAATCATGGAAAAAAAAATGCGCATGGAGTCAAACAAAATAAAACATTCTCTCTTTCCTTGAACTTCACAAAACCATTTATCTAAATCATCATAACTAACCCAGGTATAAATAGATTTTCTACTTTACCTGGCCAGGTGATCTTAGACTATTTACGAATCACTGTCTTTCCTTTTCTTCTTTTTTTTCTTTTCACTGTCACTTTCACAAGCACCAGTCACGACACAACTGCTGGCACTGTCAGGTTGGACCGCCGGCACTGGTCAGGTTAGACTGCTGGCACTGGTCAGGTTACTGGTGTTGGCCTGTGGTTCTGCCTGATGAAAGTGGCGCTGCCAGGTTTGAGGTCGAACCCCGGTTCAAATTGAACAGTGACCCACCAGACATTGATCTGTTCTCCTTTCTTCCTTCCTGCAAAAAACGCATTGCACTCTCTCTCTCTCTCTGGTCTGCTCTATCAAAATGGACATGGTTGCTTTTTTTTCTTTTTCTTTTTTTTCTCTTCATCAATTAGCAACTCTCTCTCTCTCACATCTCTCCTTAGTCCTTGCCCTGCAGACTCTATAAAGGTGCTAATGCTTCAACTCGGTTCTCTTCACTCCTCCCCCCATCTCTCTGCTTTTCTCTCGTGCAGAGCCTACTCCCAGAGCCTCTCTCTCCCGTCTCCTCTTTTCTCTTCCTTCCTCTTTTTCTTCTCTTACTCCCTCAGCTTCTTATTCTGTTCCTACTTGTCAAAAGGTGAGTACCATTGGTCAGTATTTTTCCCGCCTTGTGCCGAGGTTACCTCCCCTCTAATTCCATTGGACATGCAAATCGTCAAAGTCACATCTACCGGCCTTGCTCTCTGTGGTGGTCAATGGGTCATTTAATTAATTAACTTGGTTTCACCCCCACTACACAATACCTCTCCCCTTCCTACTTTAACCAGCGACGTCTGACTTAACTGTGGGCACTGGTCTTGCAAATTAGCTGTATCAGTCTGACCTAGACGTAGAGATCCGTCTGGCCAGACCTATTGAGACGTTGGTCAAGCCACTCAGTCTGTCTGCGGGACGGTGCCGTCTCCGTGAAGGACTAGAAAATAGCCTCCTCGCCGTGCCTAATTGGGTGAAACCCACACATGAAGTCGTCTGCCTGGAAACCAGGATGTTTGAGTTTGGAACTTATGTCCAATTGAACTGGCTGGCGACTGACCACGATTTCGGTTTTCTTTTTTTGTCCGTGACACAGAGATCAAACCTCTTCTTACATATGCAGCTGAAATTTGGGCTTACATGAAAATTCGCAGATGGAAAAAGTACATACATACGCTATAAAGTGTTTCCTTTCAAGTACCTATTCATTCATCCAACACCGTTTTATATGGAGAAATGGCAGATACCTTTTGTATATAAGTACATTTGTGAAATGCATTAAGTACTGGTTGAAGATCTTGAAGCTACCCCAGTCCCGTTTGAGCAGGCAAGCCTATGATATGATGCTTCTAGAAATGGAAAAAGGTAAAGAAAACTGGGCTCATAAAATAAAGAAAGTCCTTTCAGAACAGGTTTTGGGAATAGTGTGGATGACCCAGGAAGTAGGAAATGACAACAGTTCATTGCGGAATTTAAAGACAGGCTTATTTGTTCTTTCAAACAGAACTGGCACTCAGATATGGAAAGTAAAGAAAAATATCGCTGGTTTTTCTCATTTAAGAATGTGTTTCATTCTGAAGAGTTTCTCAATGTCATAACAGATAAATGGCACAGAATAAATTACGCAAGATTTAGGTTGAGAACTTTAGGTTTTAATGCGAACAAAAGATGGTTTGAATGTGAGACATCCACAGAATCTCCTTGTCCTGCATGTAGACATATTATTGATGACGAAGAACACTTTCTGTTCCACTGTACTGCTTATAATGAAGTGCGGACAAATTGTTCATTTTTCCGGTTAGATATAGCGAAAAGACAAAATGTCGCTGTCGTGTTATCATCAGATGATGAACTTGTAATTCAAGTTGCGAAATTCATCGCGGAGCATTGAAAATTAGACAGATGAAGGATAGTGAAATTTAAGATAATACATTATAAGAGATATCTGAATGAATATTATCATTCATCGCATGTGGAAGAGATCAGTAAAATACAATGTCATCATTTGATTGAGTGGGTGGTCGAGTCAGTCTTAAGTTGTTTTTTTTTTGTTTTTTTAACCTTACTGCATTACTCCTGTGCGTGAGGACATAACGAAATGTTACGAATTTATTTGTTTTTGTTAACCTTGGATTTGATACACACTAGGAATGAAAGTGTACTATTTTTTTGCAGGAAAGGAAGAGGGAAATGTTATTGTTCTGTTACCTCTCCCCCCTTGTCAAAGACCTCTTTGACAATAACATATCAAAGTGTCAGAGAGTCTGTCTCTCTCTTTCGCTCTGTCTGTATGTGTGTGTGTGTGTGTGTGTGTGTGTGTGTGTGTGTGTGTGTGTGTGTGTGTTTTCTGTCTATCTGTCTGTCTGTCTGCTGTCTGTCTCTCCCCCCCCCCCCTCTCTCTCTCTCTCCTCTCTCTCTCTCTCCTCTCTCTCTCTCTCTCTCTCTCTCTCTCTCTCTCTCCAGCTCATCATACCCCAGAGGTCGTTACTGTCGATGATTCAAAGACACGGTCCCGTGGAAATTCCGGAAACCTACAACCAGCGCAGTCTGGGATGTTTCAGATCGTTCAAACCAACACAGTCATGTATCATGTAATACCAAAGTCGTCATAAAGTGAATTCCCACCATCTGGAAATTTTGTGTTTGTAATCCCTGCCCCCCCCCCCCCCCCCTCCCCCTTTTTTATGCCATTTTCTCTGACACTGCCTATTTTTCTACTTTCTTGGTGTCCATTGCCTATCTCTTTTTGTGGTCCGTTCTTCTTTGTTCTGGGAAATCTTCACACGTTTTTCTCTAGCAACATTTAGATACTTGCTAGCTTTGTTGTCGTTGTTGCAATTGTTGTTGTTTGTATCAGATGACTAGGAATTGAAGCTAGACACTGTGCATGGTATACATTGGGTGTTCATTCTGCAGTAAATATATTGCCTGTATGTTTTTTTTTCATGCATTATTTGTGGCACTGTCATGAGCGTTAAAATGAAAAAAGAAGTATGCCGCCCTCAACACGGTCTAGTTCTGTGAGTATTGAGATATTAACTGACAACTTATCATGGTCTGAATGTTGTTCATATATTAAGTAACTAGCCGTTTCTTAACCTTTTCAACCTTTCAATATTTAGATTAGCTAGTTATTTGTTATGTAGTCCTATTGCTCGTTTCTTTTAACTCTCTGTCTCTCTGTCTCTCTCTGTCTCTGTCTGTCTGTCTGTCTGTCTGTCTGTGTCTGTCTGTCTGTCTGTCTGTCTGTCTGTCTGTCTGTCTGTGTCTGTCTGTCTGTCTGTCTGTCTCTCTCTCTCTCTCTCTCTCTCTCTCTCTCTCTCTCTCTCTCTCTCTCTCTCTCTCTCTCTTTTCTTCTTCTTCTTCTTCTTTTTTCGTGTTAATTTTTTTTTTTTTTGGATGATGTAAAAAATTAAAAAAGTTTTGCTGTTTTTGATGCTAGAGTCTAAAATCATCGACACGGTGAAAAGACTTTAAATAAACTAGTTAACTAACTAACTAGCCGTTTCTTTATTTTTCTGGCGTTTACAGTCCGGAAGAAGCCCTGAGTGATCGGATGGCCATGACAATAACATTGGAATAAACAGAACAGCGTGTGTACACCGTCATACCTGTCCACACCTTTGCGGCTTTTTTGTCTAAACCAGTCAGCTACAGGCTGAGTCGGGTTAGCGTTGGACGGGTCAGGTTACTGGGGGCTGGAGTGGGGGCTGAACGCGGTCGGTGTGCGAAGAAACAGATATATACATGCCTGGGATTGTTTGACAGTGGAAGAGCCGTTGACTGTGCACTTCGGGATCGTTTTTCAGTCCGTTATTGTTCCTCATTTGTTTGTTTTTCGGTGGTTTGAGTGTTGCGGTCTGGGCTGGCCGTACAGCAATGTTTTGGTTTTCTGGTGGTTTGAGTGTTGCGGTCTGGGCTGGCCGTACAGCAATGTTTTGGTTTTCTGGTAGTTTGAGTGTTGCGGTCTGGGCTGGCCGTACAGCAATGTTTTGGTTTTCTGGTGGATTTAAAGTGTTTTGTGGGATTCTCATTCTCTCCCTGGGGATATGATTCATTATCACGTTGGCGATGATTATTGAACTGTTTTTACACAGCCGTCCATCGACTGTGACAACGTGTCTGTAGAACTTGTGACAATGGTGATAGGTTCGGGGAGTGTTGGACGTGATCTTGTACAGGAACGTTGCCGGAGAGATTCAACATGACAGCACTGTGTGTGGCCCGTTGTTCACATTAAGTCTGTTTTTGATGGAAATATGTTGGTGTTTAAATCAGCAGTGTTGGGTCGCTACTTTTCATCAGTATAAATACCCCTCCTCCGCCCCCTTTACTCCCACGTCTGATTATGTCTCAGCTTTTTTGTAAGGCTGTGACCATGCATACAAACTTTTGCTTCCTGCCCCCCCCCCCCCCTCTCGCTCTCTGTCCACGTCCCCTCCCCTCCCCCTCTCTCTCTGTCCCCGTCCCCCCCCCCCCCCCCCCTCTCTCTCTCTCTCTCCGCGATTCAATAGACGGAAGTTCTTTGGCATTTGCCATTCTAGTAGGCCTACTCAGTATCCTTTATATAGTGTCACACACAAAACGTGCTACGGAGGGGGAAATCTCAGTTATACGACAACCGCGGTTCTGCTATTCATCGACAAACGTGTCTTGCCTCAGGACTGAATAGTTAAAAACACTGACCCTCCGTCAATCAGGGAAACATAGCTGAATAACTGCCTCGATAAAGGGACAGAATCCAGTCAATAGGTCGGAGAATGTGCTGTGACCGGGTTTGCTCGGTCTCTTCCGCATACTAAGGCCAGTGGTGTTGACTCCGTCTTTGTAAGCTTTCACCCATGGGGAAAAAGAAAAAAAATCAGTGGGTAGGATTCTGCGTTTTTTATAGTATTTAGCATACATTTGTCTCCTTTATAGGCTAAACAACAAACTTACGTCAGCAACAAGACATTCCTGGCTTTGCTATTGTTACGGGGTGAGGAGTACGCCGCATGAGTCCTGGTCTGTCTACGATGTAGCTATCCGATCTTCCAACACCTACAGACAGGTGGACAATCAAATGGTCTTCAGGTAAAGAAGTGTTCTTGAACTGGAACGGCGGCGGTTGACTAATGATCATGCAGGTATGTTCAGATGGAACGCTTTGAAAGTATCCATGTGTGTGTGTGCGTGTGTGTGTGTGTGTGTGTGTGTGTGTGTGTGTGTGTGTGTGTGTGTGTGTGTAGTTATGCCTTGCAATAGGTAGGTAAGTGTGGTGTATTTATTTTCTCTTTCATTGAGGAGTGCGGTGGAGGTGGTGGGAAGGGGGTTGGGGTACGTGCGCTTGTGTGTGTGTGTGTGTGTGTGTGTGTGTGTGTGTGAGAGAGAGAGAAGGGAGGGGTGGGTGGGTGGGTGGGTGGTGGTTAGTTGTCAAATCATTGTGGCAGCATACTAACGGATTGAGATCGCCGATCATAGAATCTAACCCCGACAGTCGTAAAATTTTGGCAAAACTGCGTATGTCATTGAAGCAGGTGAATGACGAGACGGCCAACACTAAAATTACAATACATTTTAAAAGAGAGACAGGACGAGAAAATGTTCATAGATGTACAAACGATCGCTACATTTGTTTAAGGTGATTATACACGACACACAGAGTGCTGTCTGTCTCTCTCTTTTTGTCTGTCTGTCTCTGTCTTTTGTCTTCTCTGTCTCCATCTACCTTCTGTCTGTCTTTCTCTCTCTCTCTGTTTTTGGTCTGCATGAATCTCTTTCTGTGTCTATGTCTCTGTCTCTCTGTGTCAGTTTGTCTGTCTGTCTTCTGTCGCTGTCTGCCTCTACCTCTGCCTCCGTCTCTGTCTGTCTGTCTGTCTGTCTGTCTGTCTGTCTGTCTCTCTCTCTCTCTCTCTCTCTCTCTCTCTCTCTCTCTCTCTCTCTCTCTCTGTGTTTTTCGCAGTCTCTCTCAGTATCTCTCTGTCTCCTTATCTCTCTGTCTGTCCTGTCTTTCTATCCGTCTGTCTCTCTCTCGCTGTTTCTCTCTCTGTCTGTGCATATTTTGTTTCTGTCGCTCTGATTTACACACACACACACACACACACACACACACACACACACACACACACACACACACACACACACACCACGCCCCACACACACACACACACAGAGACAGCGAGGTCAGGTGTTTTGCTCTACGGCTGTCACCTGCACGTCAAGCCAATTACCCGAGGTTAACAGCCATTTAACCCTCATTTGCATACGAATGATGTGGGGTAGTTCCCATTGTTCATGGGCTGACCCGTCAATGGCAGGATATAGAGAATGGAACACTGTACACAACACATGTTTACATGCACAGACCTCCACTTCTGTCCACACGAACACGTGCAAATGCGCGCTCCATGCATCCTCCAGTTTCTCTCTGCACGCATGCACACTCCCTTCGGAAAAGGTACCTCGTGCGTGTGTTTTGCTAGCCACTAAGTGTATCAATCATAAATCAGTGTGTAGTACTGGGGTACCTACGTTTCTGCCTTGTTGCCTAGGTTAGAGGGCAGAGGGCTGTAAAGATCCCGTAGAAATCCCAGACCGCCAGCCTGACGGTTTTTTTACGGCACGCGCAAGACCAACCGTCATAGGACCAGTACTCAGATCTATGTAAATCAAATGCGCGGCCCGTCCTTCTTTGCCTGTGACAGAGCTGTGTGAATTTATATATATTTTTTTCTTTTTTTCTTTTGGGGTGGTGGTGGGGTTTCAGCTAATTCTACAGAAAAAGAAAACGTTCATGATATTACTTGTCTTTTTAGAGTGCTGTGGGCCGTTACTGTGTATCAACACGTGAGTCTGCAAATAGGATATGTCGATCCCCGGCCTTTCCACCCCTATGCACCCGCCACCCCCCCCCCCCCCCCACCCCCACCCCCCCCCACCCCCCCCCGCCCCCGCTCGCCACATTTGCGTAATGTATTCTTGACGATAT
>CM031598.1:115100229-115105229 GCA_018398815.1 Conus ventricosus
ACATTTCACACATGCATATATTGAATTTATAGCACACTACAATATTTTACCTTTGACACCATCTTTTTCAGAACACTCCATAGAAATTCTCTTTTCAATGTGTCTAAAGGCCTTTTGAAACTCTATAAATGCTACGTGAAGCTTTTTCTTTTGCATGAAAAATCTCTGTTCTATGGTATATAATATAAAGATGTAGTCAGAGTTTCCATCATCTTTTCGAAAACCTGCTTTAGGGTCTGTTTTCCACTTCTTTCAGCCCGTTTTATGAGTCGAACATTCACGATGTGTGTACACACTTTGCTGACGCCACTTAAAAGAATGATGCCACGATAGTCCCCTGGATTTTCTGGGTCTCCTTTTCTAAATAGAGGTGTGATTACAGTTTAACCGAATCTGTAGGAAAGAATGTATTGAATATTTCAATAAAAACGGAATGTGAGATGGTGTGAGATTATTTTAGAACTTCGTTTACAATTTTTTTTTTCTGGTCCTGCAGCTTCTCCTGACTTAGCATGTCTGATGGGTTCTTTAACTTGTAACGTCAGAATTTCGCACATCTATGTCTTGATTTTCACTTTCAGTCTCAAATTCAACCTCCATTGTAGCGGCGGAGTTGATACCATTCAGTAGAATATTAAAATATTGCAAATGTTACTTTCTACGTGTTCTCTAGGTTTGCAACATTTTGTTTTTAGGGCTGCAACATTTTATTTCTATCCAAACATCTTGTGAAGTGAATTGATAATGGTTTTCAAGAATTTTCATCGCGATGTATTGTTTAAAATACCTTTCTTCTCTTTTTAGAAAGGATTTGTGTGAATATCTTTCCACACTATAAACTGTTTCATTCGCGTATAATCATCTGTTGTATTTTCTGAGGGCTGTAGAGGCCTTGTTTGCATTCTTTGCCGTATCATTGATTGTCGTTATTGTCATGAGGTCCAGTGTGACCGAAGTCTCTTCCTATGCAGGATGCCGAGTCCAATATGGTGTTCGTAAAAGTGCTGAGGGCATCATCGTATGAATATTCTATTTATGCAAATGCCAAAGCTAAGTTATCTAGGAAGAACTGACTCTATGGATTATTCGGCAAAAAGATTTGAATTTGTAATATCACATGCATATCAAGTCTCCAGAATATCTTGGGTTTAACTGTCACATTGTGTATTTCACATATGATTTTTAAATCAGAGGCATATGATTGGATTCTGCACGACTGTGGATATCGAGCGATTTACACTGAGGCGAAAAATCTTAAGATACAAGACATTGATCATCCGTACTATTTCCTGTAGATGATAACCAGATAAACTTTTCATATTATTTGGACGACGACATGTTCTCATGATGAAAACAAAGAAATTCTTGATTAGGCTGAAGAATGCCTGTTCTGGCATGTAAATCACTAGAAAATAGGACATACTCATCATTTTTCAAAAGAGATTTGCTAACATTCTCCAGCGGAATGAATGTGACACTTCATTTGGGCTGGATTGTAATAAGGTAAAATAGCAGGAGGAGTACAACTCATTAAAATAACATCAGAATCAGCGCCAAGAATAGTTTCAGCAAGGAAAACAGGCAGTTTGATGAATGTGAGTATAATATATAGATTTTAAACACAGCCTTTTGGTATGTCTAAGATATGATCTGATTCAAAAGTTCAGCTGAAATGCAGGAGTAAGAATGGCGTAGTCATATTGAGATTATTGAACTGTTTAGTGTGTACAGCAGGTTCAAGACACAGTTAGCGTGTGCTGGGAATGTAACCTGAACAGGTTTTCTATTGTTGCATTAATCGAAATCCGTTTCGCTGTCAGTGGTCTCGATGTTCTTTCCATCAGGCACAGTCAACGAACAATTGTTGTTTTTTTTCAATCTGGGATACTTTTTCTCCCACACATTTTAATCAGCTAAATTAGCGCCTCACATATGCGCATAAAGAAGACGGTGCGTGGAGATTTTCACACGTATATAATAGGCATGAACTTTTGCGTTCTGCGTCTCTCTCTCTCTCTCTCTCTCTCTCTCTCTCTCTCTCTCTCTGTGTGTCTGTCTGTCTGTCTGTCTGTCTGTCTGTCTGTCTCTCTCTCTCTCTCTCTCTCTCTCTCTCTCTCTCTCTGTGTGTGTGTGTGTGTGTGTGTGTGTGTGTGTGTGTGTGTGTGTGTGTCTGTCTGTCTGTCTGTCTGTCTCTCTGTCTGTCTGTCTCTCTCTCTCTCTCTCTCTCTCTCTCTCTCTCTCTCTCTCTCTCTCACTCTCACTCTGTGTGTGTGTGTGTGTGTGTGTGTGTGTGTGTGTGTGTGTGTGTGTCTCTCTCTCTCTCTCTCTCTCTCTCTCTCTCTCTCTCTCTCTCTCTCTAATCCCATCCTGTCATTTTCTCCCACCCTCTATCTTCCTTCCGGTCACAAACCTTCACGTTGCCATCCCACGCCCACAGACTATGAGCGCGCACTGTATGACTGGAATGGCTCTTTAATGACGGCCCTCCTCACTACCTTGGAATACATTATCATACGATTGAAAGGGCCGCACTTTAGCTAAGATAGACAATGTCTTTCTGACCCAGATACAGATCTGTTTGTTGCTTTCATGAGCGATGTTGATGGTTCATTATGGGGTTATTCTCAAGTCTAATGATCCAACATGTTGAAGCCATTCTGTGTGAATGAATTAAGTCTTATGATCGCAGATGTTGGGAGTTCTCTGTGTGAATCCATTATCGTAGTTGTAGGTATAATGGCACTTTCGACAAGAGGCGACTGGTTTGTCTAGGCTTTTCACAATTTTTTTTCCTTTTAGATTATGAAGTTATTCTTGTCAACACACAAGTTGCTGATTTTGTTATATTGTACAGACATGTGCCTGCGAACACACACACACACACACACACACACACACACACACACACACACACACACACACACGATCACGCAGTTCCAGTTTCAGTTTTATCAAGGAGGCGTCACTGCGTGCGGACTAGTCCATATACGCTACATCACATCCGCTAAGTTTTGAGACAACACTGCGCCTGATTTTAAGCTGATGAATAAATGAAGAGAGAATTGAACATGAGGGTCTCGTGGCTACGACTTAGCAGATGTCTGACCTACGCATTAGCCCAATGCGCTGGTCAGACCTTGAATGCATACCTAACATTGGTTGTCTTTTTTTAATGTATGTGTGTGCAGTGAATGTACACGTGTGTGTATGGATGTGTCGTTACGGGCGCATGTGTGTGCACGTGCGCATGTGTGTGTGTGTGTGTGAGCGCGCGCGCGCGCACGTGTGTGTGTGTATGCACGCGCTTGTGTGCGCGTGCAAGAGTATGAGTGTGTGTTTATGTGTGTGTACGTGTGTGCCTGCGTGTATGTGCGCGTGTGTGTGCGTGTGTTCTTCAATTTAGTGTCCTTCCACTGAAAGTGATTCAGAGTGTGTGCGTGTGCAGAAGTGCGTGTGCATATGTGTGTGTGTGTGTGTGTGTGTGTGTGTGTGTGTGTGTGTGTGTGATTTGTGGGTTTGTGTGAGCATACACACGTATCTGCATATGTATGTGTACATGTATGTGTGTATATGTGTGTGTCTTTGAATGTGAGCGTGCACGCATGTGCGTGTGTAAATGCACGTGTGCGTTCATGTGTATGCTAGTATGTGCGCACACGTGTGGGTGTGGATGTGCTATTGAACGCATGTGCAAATGTATGTGCGTAGGACAGTGCATGTGTGCGCGCACGTGTGTGTGTGTGTGTGTGTGTGTGTGTGTGTGTGTGTGTGTGTGTGTGAGAGAGAGAGAGAGAGAGAGAGAGAGAGAGAGAGAGAGAGAGAGAGAGAGAGAGAGAGAGAGAGAGCCTGTACGCAAGGAGGCACAGTTCTGTGCGTGTGCTCGTGCGCATGCGTGTATGTGAGTGCAGGCGGTTGTGAATGTGTGAGCACGCATATGCTTGCCCGCACGCCCCCGCCTGTGTTTCTGTGCGTATATGCATCTGTGTGTGTGTGTGTGTGTGTGTGTGTGTGTGTGTGTGTGTGTGTGTGTGTGTGTGTGTGAATTTATCTCCTTCAGTTTCTTCCTCTGACTTTAGTGCGTGCACGTGTGCGCATTCATGTGTGCATGCTTGTGCGCTTGTCTCTGCGTGTGTATGTGTGAGTGTGAGTGAGTGTGTGTGTGTGTGTGTGTGTGTGTGTGTGTGTGTGTGTGTGTGTGTGTGTGTGCATGTGTGCGCGCGCACACAGGCATGCGCGTGTTTGTGCGTGTAAATGTGCGTCTGTGGTGTGTGTGTGTGTGTGTGTGTGTGTGTGTGTGTGTGTGTGTGTGTGTGTGTGTGTTTTTCGTGCGAATGTACATGTACTTGAGAGTGTATTAATATGTATGATTGTGTGTGCGTATCTATCCATCTATCTGTCTGTTCGTCTATCTAAATGTACATGTACTTGAGAGTGTATTAATATGTAGGATTGTGTGTGCGTTTCTATCCATCTATCTGTCTGTCCGTCTATCTGTCTTTGTATCTATCTATCTAGATGTGAGCGTGCGCGCGCGCGCGTTTATGTGCGCACGTTTTTGTTTATGGATGTGTGTGTGTGTGTGTGTGTGTGTGTGTGTGTGTGTGTGTGTGTGTGTGTGCGCGCACGCGCGCGTGTGTATATGTGTGTGTGTGTGACACGAACGATAATTAGAGTAATTTTAAGCTTGTTTCGTTGATCATGCAACAGAAAGGGTGGCCATTATTTGCACGTGAAGGAGTGCAGGTTGGAGTGCAGCGATCTTCAGTTTGTCGTTCATTTTTGCTGGGTATAGAAATAACCAACACTTGGTTTCATATATCGCAAAATTCCATTCAAATGCAAACTGTTTGTTCTTAGTAGACACAATAAGTGGCGGTCCGAAGATCTATTAACATACAAGTTCGCTCGTCAGATTTTGGAGTGATAGTCTAATAAACTGGGTGGGATGAAAGAGATGTGCCATTTCACCTTGTTATCGTAATTTGAAGACAACCAAGAAT
>CM031598.1:115112729-115115229 GCA_018398815.1 Conus ventricosus
GTCTGTAAAACAGTTAACACTGGCATTTCCTTGGCAGTTACAAGCGCTAGCATGACCGTACCTGGCAGAATTGATGACTACTGACAAGAGTTTTCCAGCCATTCCCAGCACGAAGATGTCACCAAAAGGTAAAGGCTGTATATCTATGATAGAGATTTTCAGCAACACTTTCAATTGTTCAAATCAACTTCTTGAACGAGAAATTGCAATACTTACTAATCTTGCTTTTTACACTGATAGCAGACATGTTACGTGCCCTCAAAGTATTCCAACAAATATGTTCTGTCAAGACTGGGCCTTCTAATGTGATTTCTGCCGAGCAAAGGTGCATGAAGAAATAGATAAATTACTGAATACAGAAGTGAAATAGACCACATGTAGCGCTAGCAATGGTAGCAACAGCTGTGATAGTGTCAGCATCATTAACAGTGAATGTAGCACTGACAGCCAAGCAATGGTAGCAACAGCTGTGATAGTATCAGCAACAGCAACAGTGAATGTAGCACTGACAGCCAAGGAATGGTAGCAACAGCTGTGATAGTATCAGCATCAGCGACAGTGAGTGTAGCACTGGTAGCCACGCAATGGTAGCAACAGCTGTGATAGTATCAGCATCAGCGACAGTGAATGTAACACTGACAGCCAAGCAATGGTAGCAACAGCTGTGATAGTATCGGCATCATTAACAGTGAATGTAGCACTGACAGCCAAGCAATGGTAGCAACAGCTGTGATAGTCTCAGCATCATTAACAGTGAATGTAGCACTGACAGCCACGCAATGATAGCAACAGCTGTGATAGTATCAGCATCATTAACAGTGAATGTAGCACTGACAGCCAAGCAATGATAGCAACAGCTGTGATAGTATCAGCATCATTAACAGTGAATGTAGCACTGACAGCCACGCAATGATAGCAACAGCTGTGATAGTATCAGCATCATTAACAGTGAATGTAGCACTGACAGCCAAGCAATGATAGCAACAGCTGTGATAGTATCAGCATCAGTGACAGTGAATGTAGCACTGACAGCCAAGCAATGATAGCAACAGCTGTGATAGTATCAGCATCAGCGACAGTGAATGTAGCACTGACAGCCACGCAATGGTAGCAACAGCTGTGATAGTATCAGCATCAGCGACAGTGAATGTAGCACTGGTAGCCACGCAATGATAGCAACAGCTGTGATAGTATCAGCATCATTAACAGTGAATGTAGCACTGACAGCCACGCAGTGATAGCAACAGCTGTGATAGTATCAGCATCATTAACAGTGAATGTAGCACTGACAGCCACGCAATGGTAGCAACAGCTGTGATAGTATCAGCATCAGCGACAGTGAATGTAGCACTGACAGCCAAGCAAATGGTAGCAACAGCTGTGATAGTATCAGCAACAGTGAATGTAGCACTGACAGCCAAGCAATGGTAGCAACAGCTGTGATAGTATCAGCATCATTAACAGTGAATGTAGCACTGACAGCCACGCAATGGTAGCAACAGCTGTGATAGTATCAGCAACAGTGAATGTAGCACTGACAGCCAAGCAATGGTAGCAACAGCTGTGATAGTATCAGCATCAGCGACTGTGAATGTAGCACTGACAGCCAAGGAATGGTAGCAACAGCTGTGATAGTATCAGCATCATTAACAATGAATGTAGCACTGACAGCCAAGCAATGGAAGCAACAGCTGTGATAGTATCAGCATCAGCGACAGTGAATGTAGCACTGACAGCCAAGGAATGGTAGCAACAGCTGTGATAGTATCAGCAACAGTGAATGTAGCACTGACAGCCAAGCAATGGTAGCAACAGCTGTGATAGTATCAGCATCATTAACAGTGAATGTAGCACTGGTAGCTAAGGAAGAGGTGGGTGTGGACGTCAGCTAGGACTGCTCCCATTGGAACTGAGTCAGAGGGAGGGGGGGGGGGGGTGTCCCTCGTACCCTGGGACAAGAGTGATAGGGGGTCTCACTGAAACTATGAAGACTCCATCTCTGACAGACAGTATAATGTGACCTAGGTACAGAAGTGGCGGGACAAATTCGTTACTTCCACCTGTGCTTTCTAAGCACATATTGGATGGGTTAAACACACACACACACACACACACACACACACACACACACACACACTCACACTACACACACACACACACACACACACACACACAGACACACACACACACTCACTCTCTCTCTCTCTCTCTCTCTCTCTCTCTCTCTCTCTCTCTCTCTCTCTGGTCAGCACAGTAAATAAGGGAGAATTTGGTGTTTTCGTTCATTGCAATCACCGACCGAATGCAGCGTGTTCTGGTGGCAATTCAATTTGGATGAAACGTTCTGGTGGCGATTTCATTTGGATGAAACGTTATTGTTATAGATTGGATTGCGTAATCTGTACGTGATCCATTGTGCAATAACAGCAGCCCTAGAGTCCACGAACAACTTTTCCGGCAATGGAACACAGAAATCCCATCACTCGGTGTCTAAAACAAA
>CM031598.1:115126460-115131460 GCA_018398815.1 Conus ventricosus
AGTTTTAAAAGTTTGAAAACTCCTCTATATCAGCATTCGAATTCAATCATACATTGCTAATATATGCATAAAGGCTGAAATCGCACTTGTTGAACATAAGTATCACAAAAATGGAATAGCACCTTATGGATTAAAGTTAAACATGTTGTTCACATTTTGTATGAAAGCGTTGATCACAATATAATATCAAGCATAAAACGGTCTAATTGCATGATGTTGATATCAAACAAATGTCAAACTGCACGATATTTGATATAGTAAGCGTTAGTAATTGTTAGATGCACGACGTTAGTAAGTAATGATCTCCAAATGTTAGATTGCTCGATGTTAATACATTATGCATTAAAAGCGTTAACATCATGTTGATATATTGTTGTCTTTTTTATCCCCACCCCCTTCGTATTTTACTTTGGTTGCTTACGGTTCATAATCATCATTTTTTTCCAATTTGTTGTTGTTTTAATTGATAGATTGTTTTATAATTAGACATCTCTATCTATCTATCTATCTATCTATCTATCTATCTGTCTATCTGTCTGTCTGTTTAATTGATTGATTGATTAATTGATTATGATTAAACATCTCTATCTATCTATCTATCTATCTATCTATCTATCTATCTATCTGTCTGTCTGTCTGCCCTCTCTCTTTATGTATATGTATATATTGAACCCTTGGTGGTGAGAACACCACAGAATTATGGACAAATGGTGTGTCTCTATTTGACGCCAAGAGCACAGACACAATCAGCCGTGTCTCCCTGATAAGTCCGATCCAGTGGAACGAAAGGCCTAGGAGCAGGCATACAAATAGATCTGCCCCTTCAGAGGGATTGCAATGATTTCCTCAGGCAGCTAGTGAAGGGTTTTCTCATATTCTTAATATATTCCCCCCATTTTCTTCATCTCCAATTTTATTTTTCCTCCTAAAAGTTCAAATCTTTGCCAAGTCATTATATAATGACTGAAGAATTGTTAGCCTCCACTTTTTCCCTCCACTGCTTAATTGTTCAGCATTATATAATATATATATATATATATATATATATAATATATAATATATATATATATATATATATATATGTTAAAAAATATTTCCTAAATGAAGTGCTAAAATCAACAAGCTTGTTTCGAGCTTCTTGCTTGCTCTTCTTCTCTTCCTGAAGAGAGCAAGCAAGAAGCTCGAAACAAGCTTGTTGATTTTAGCACTTCATTTTAGAAATATTTTTAACAGATGTTGCTCCCTAGACGGTTGAGCTCTTTGGATTTTTAAAGGACATTTTTATACTGTTCGTGATATATATATATATATATATATATATATATATATATATATATATATATATATATATATATATATATATCCATGCATGCATTAGAAGTGTAGAATTACATGATGTTGAAATATTATGCATTAAACATGTTAAATTCCACGACAGTCGATAAATTATCCAATAAAAGCGTTATATTGTACGATGTTGACACATCATGTCGTTTGAGCGTTCACTTAAACAATGCATATATATTATGCCTCAAAAGAGAAAAATTGCACTTCATTGATACAAACAATGCATATATATTATGCCTTAAAAGAGGAAAATTGCACGACATTGATACAAACAATGCATATATATTATGCCTCAAAAGAGGAAAATTGCACTGCATTGATGTAAATACGCACTGAAAACGTAAAGCGGCGCATTTTGGTTCTAGAACGTTCAGTGACATAAAGTTAAGTTATCCAAAGACAACTTGTGTCTAGGACAAGGATTATGCGTTCAGAGTGTTTCTCTGACCCAGTGCACGTGAATTATGTATCAAAAGCATTTGTGACGTGTTGATGGCATATTTTATTACGCATCACTAATATATTACATATTGAAAAGCATTAGAATGCACGGTGTCGGTATGTTCTGCTTTGAAAGCGTTACATTGCAAGCAGATAATGTATTTTAATTTGTTACGGAATTAAAAAGTGTTAAACTGCACAGTGTTAAACTGCACAATGTTGATATCATTAATGCACCAACATGGTTTAAATTGAACAATATTGATATCACGTATCATTCAAAGCATTGAACTGCAAAATGTTGGAATTTTGTGAACGCATCAAAAAGCCTGAAACGGCGCTTGGTTGAAATCATATATGTATTAGGAAAAAAAAAGGGATTAAATTGCACTTGTTTCACATTGCATACACTTTCTTTTTTAAAGGCCTTAACTTGCTCTTTGTTGATATCGCATGTGCATAAAACACCTGAGATTTCACAAGCTGGTATCGCATATCAAAGGCCTTAAACTGCGCGCGTTTTCAAATGCAATTCAGTTCGCGGAGTCGATAGAAACAGTGTCTGCTTCGTTTTCATTGCTGGGATCTTCGATCAGGCTCTTGTTTTTGTTTGTTCGTGTGAGGTTAGGTGCATTGTAGTGTTCGCTTTGATCGTTTGTTTATCCCTTCATTCTTTCCAGATTTTCTGAAACAAGATGGCGCAATGTGGTGGCGACACTTCGCTTGAAGAAAAACAGCGTTCCCTGTCTGCGGCAGGTTGAGGACGGGCGTTAGCAAGGCCACACATTGTTTTGTCTTTTTCTTTTCTTTTTTTTTCCATCTTTCGTTTGTTTTCTTTTTCTTGTCTTTTTTTTTCTCTCGACAAACAGACTAGGGCCTAACAGAAAGTAACTAACGGCTGTTTAGTGTTGGTTTTCCGTGTCTGCGCTGCTCCCCTGCCTTGAAAAACGGATGTTTGCAACAAGGTTAAAAAAAAAAAATTAAGGGGGGAAAAAAAGGGGGAAGAGAAAAGAAGCACATGTAAAGGTCGTGTCGCGCAGCTGTGTCAACGGCCATAGAGGCAGCGTTCGGTCTGTCTGTCTCTCTTTCTCTCTTTTGTTTCTGTTTTTTAGTCTGTCTCTCAATTCTCTGTCTATCTGTCTATCAGTCTGTCTGCTGTCTATCAGTCTGTCTGTCTGTCTGTCATTCGCTCCTCTCTCTCCTCTCTCTCTTCTCTCTCTCTCTCTCTCTCTCTCTCTCTCTGTGTTCTTGTCTCTGTCTCTTTCTGTCTGTCTGTCTCTTTTCTGTCTGTCTGTCTGTCTCTCTCTTTCTCTCCGTCTCTCCCTTCCCCCTCTCCTCTGTCTTTGTCTCTGTCTCTGTCGTCTGTCTGTCTGTCTGTTTCTCTCTCTCACTCTGAGCATTTGTCTGATCATACATTTTTCTCTTTATCTCTTTCTCCACGCTCTTGCCCTCCACCCATATACCCCCATCTCCTCCCGTCCACACCCAACGTCTCCTCTCTCCTCTCTCTCTTCTCTCTCCTCTCTCTCTCTCTCTCTCTCTCCTCTCTTCCTCCTCTCTCTCTCTCTCTCTCTCTCAATGCCAAGTTCCCCGTTTATTTTGCATGGATTGGTTTATTAAGTTTACAGAAATATTTTTTCTATCTAGTGACGATAACAGTTCTCTCTCTGTCTCTCTCTCTGTCTCTCTCTCTGTCTCTCTCTCTCTCTCACCCAATCTCGCCTCTTTGTCCCTCTCCGTCTCTACCTCCCCTCTCTCTCTCTCTCCCCTCTCTCCTCTCTCTCTCTCTCTCTCTCTCTCTCTCTCTCTCTCGCTCTCTCTCGCGCGCGCGCCCTTCCCTGCACTCCTTTCGCTCCTGCGTCTCTCTTGTCCCCCCCCCCCCCCCCCCCCCCCCCCCCGCTTTTCTCTCTCTCAGTTACTTTTTTTTAAAAAAAATAATTCCATGTCTAAATTTTTGTTCTAGCCACTTTTACATGCTTCTTCTATTGCCTCATTTTATTTTACATGTTGACCCTACTCAGGGCGAGGACTGGATGTAAAAAAGCACATCAGGCTTATCTATTATCCTCGTTAATAAAGAATTTTGTCTTGTCTTGTCTCTCTCTCTCTCTCTGTGAGTGCGCGCTCGTGCACGTGTGTGTGTGTGTGTGTGTGTGTGTGTGTGTGTGTGTGTTTCACGCATACGCACGCACACCCTTGTGAATGTGTGTGTGTGTGTGAATGTGTGTGTGATGTATTTGCTATGTATACGTACCTTCGAAGTGCCTGTCTGCGTGTTTCAGGCTTGCCTTCTTGGGGAAGAAATTATAATGATATGGATGACGTCAATGACCGATAGGCTGTCCCTGGCGGCTGTCATGCTGCCCTCGTTAGCTGCTATTCATGGCCAATCTGCTTAGCTTTGACATACAGAGAGCCAGCCAAGAGGGGAGACACACACACAGGCATTAAGGGGCAGAACAATGAGAAACAGATAGGCAGACAGTGCGTGTCTGGAGAGGCAAAAACGGAGAGAGAGAGAGAGAGAGAGAGAGAGAGAGAGAGAGAGAGAGAGAGAGAGAGAGATAAATAAATAAATAAATAAATAAATAAATAAATAGAGGGTGGGGGTTGGGAACGTCCCTCGTGGGCGCAGCGTGGACACCGATCTACGTGCGGCGCCTTACACGTTTCCCGAGTCGGCCTCACGCGGCACAGGACCGTCGCCCCTCGGCACAAAGACGGCCGCCCGGACCCCAAGGAAGACACCAGCATCACGACTCGCATCGAAAGAAAAAAAAATAAACATTGACTATTTACGAAGGAATTACTTCACCCAGGCTTCAGCCCGTGGAAGCCGACTACCCTAGGTACATCCTGCCCCCGATGAAAGATGCTAGTTGACACGTCCGCCAGACAAAAGACTCTACGTGCTGCAGCTGACAGCTTGTCCTTAAAAAGCATTTGCTGTGAGAACGTTAAACTTAGCCAACCAGATGGACAGACAGACGGAAGGGAGGGGTCGAGGGAAAGAGAGAAAGAGGAGGGGGGGGGGAGATAAGGACCGAAATGCAGATAGAAAGGGGCACACAGACAGACGGGGACACACACACGCACACGCGCGCGCGCGCGCACGCGCACACACACACACACACACACACACACACACACACACACACACACACACACACACAGAGAGAGAGAGAGAGAGAGAGAGAGAGAGAGAGAGAGAG
>CM031598.1:115136460-115138960 GCA_018398815.1 Conus ventricosus
CAAATTTCTAGCATCAAGTGAAAACATTGCCGTTTTCGGTGTACGTCTTAATGTGTTGTCGTTCTCGTGTTGCCAGTGAAGTATAAGGTAGGTTCCGTACCCCCCCCCCCCCTCCCCCACGCGCCTGAAATGGTTAACATAGTCTTGGCATGGTGTATTGACGGGTGTGGACGTTAAGTACGAACGTACCTTAATCCTTGGTCTCGTGTCCGTGGAGATTATGGTAACATGGCAGGTGACGTAGTTCAGCATTGCAGACTGGTGATGGACAGACAGACAGACAGACAGACAGACGGATGGACAGTTAGACATTTGACAGAAGGACAGTTAGACGGGCAGCGATCGTTCGTACGTTTGATCCGTTAATGGTGAGAAAACCGGGCAGCTGTTCGATCAGCTGGGAATGTAATTATTCGGTTGGCTGATTGGTTGGTTAGTTGGACGGTTTTGTTGGTTCGATGGCTAGTATGCGGGTTGACTGTTTGGTTGGTTAATTGGTTGGCCGCTTGGTTGTTTGATTGGTCATTTGTTTGGTGATTACTTGGTTGGCTGGTTTGATTGACTGGTTGGTTGGCTGGTTGGCTAGTTAGCTTGCTGGCTGGTTGTCTGGTCGATGGGTTGGCTGTTTGATTAGCTGGTTAGTTAGTTGGATGGCTGGTTTGGTTGGTTGTTTGGCGACTGAATTGGTCGAATTGACTGGTTGGTTGGTTGGTTGGTTACGCTGGTTGGCTAACTGGTTTGTTAGTTGATTGGTAGGTTGGTTGATAAGTTGTTTGATCGGCTGCTTGGTTGACTGGACAGTTAGTTGACAGGTCAGCTGCGTAAATGTTTGAGCACACTCACGCACACACGCACACACACACACACACACACACACACACACACACACACACACACACACACACACGCACACACACGCACGCACACACACACACACACACACACACACACACACACACACACACACACACACACACACGCACGCACACACACACACGCACACACACACACACACACACACACACACACACACACACGCCACACACACACACACACACACACACACACACACACACACACACACACACTCACACGCGCACACACATACAGAGAGATGAGAACACCACAGAATTATGGACTGTGGTGTGTCTCTATTTGACACCAAGAGCACAGACACAATCAGCCGTGTCTCCCTGATGAGTCCGATCCAGCGGACGAAAGGCCTAGGAGCAGGCAATACAAATAGATCTGCCTTCAAAGGGGAGTACGATGGTTCCCTCAGGCAGCTAGTGAAGGGTTTCTCATATTTATAATATATTCCCCCATTTTTTTCATCTTTTATTTATTTATTTTTTTAAAATTTCAAATCTTTGCAAAGTCATTACTATAATGACTGAAGAATTGTTAATCTGCACTTGTTTTCTCCTGCTATTTAATTGTTCAACACATACAGAGAGAGACAGACAGAGGGAGAGAGAGAGAGAGAGAGAGAGAGAGAGAGAGAGAGAGAGAGAGAGAGAGAGAGAGAAGAGAGAGAATTAACAGTGTTACCGAGGATGGACAAAAAAAACCCGTTATAATCAGATTGCCTGATTTGTTTCTTTGCTAGCGTTCTGTATTGTGTAACGTTGTCATGTATTGCACTGCAGTGTTTTGCAATGCACTGCTTTGCATCGTATACATGAAAGAACATTTCTTGTGGTGTCAGTAACTTGTGAAATTCTGGGTTTGATCATTCAGATGACAGTGTGGCCATAGTACAGCGTCAGACGTCAGAGCAGCTCCTGTCTGGCCTCACGTGTGAGTGGTGGATGGCTGTTGGGGGCTCAGGGAACCAGAAACCAAGAACCGAAATAAAATAGTAAAATTATTCGAATGTTTTTCATGTCATTTCAATGTAGGACGTCACGCTAAACAATCCTGACCACCATGTGCTGTCTGGTTTCACGTGCAGTTCCACACCGAGCAGGATCCAGGCGTGAGGGCGGGTCAAGGACACGGCTTGGGCGGTAGTCTGCAGAGATGGCCGGTGACCACGCTCTTCGGTCCGGAGAAAGCCGCAGTCCTCCCCCAGCACTGCTCACGCCCTGCTCCTGGTCCCGGCCCTGAACAGCCTGCCGCACACAGCCTGGAAGACTGGGGGCGAGGTAAAGACATCGGTCATCACCTTCATTCTTCGCTTTCCTCTGTGACCAGCGGAGAGGAATCAGACGGGGGTGTCGAATGTGCGAGAACTTTCTTGGACCACACTGCAGCGTGTCCGAGGGTGGGTGGCCAAGTGGAGCACCACCAGATGGAACGCCTGAGGAGAAAGTCTGGCGGGGACAAAAAAGCAAGATCCCGAGAGACGACTGAAGGCGACGAGGTGCCGGTCAGACGGAGGTACAGCAGCGGCGATGGCGGCGTAAGCCCCTCCCCCAGGGAGGATGTGGGGATGCACTACAACGGGGTGGTGGGTGGGGGAGGGTTCGATTCTGGCAGTGAGGGTCAGTACAAACGG
>CM031598.1:115151460-115155103 GCA_018398815.1 Conus ventricosus
TGACGTGTGATATGTGATGGCGCAGTGGTGATGTGTGATATGTGGTGGTGACGTGTGATATGTGATGGCGCAGTGGTGATATGTGATGGCGCAGTGGTGACCTGTGATATGCGGTGGCGCAGTGGTGATATGTGGTGGCGCAGTGGTGATGTGTAATATTGATGGCGCAGTGGTGATGTGTGATATGTGGTGGCACAGTGGTGATGTGTGATATGTGGTGGCGCAGTGGTGATGTGTGATATGTGGCGGCGCAGTGGTGATGAGTGATATGTGGTGGCGCAGTGGTGATGTGTGATATGTGATGGCGCGGTGGTGATGTGTGACATGTGATGGCGCGGTGGTGATGTGTGATGTGATATGTGGTGGTGCAATGGTGTCGTGATATGTGGTGGCGCAGTGGTGACGTGTGATGTGATATGTGGTGGCGCAGTGGTGACGTGTGATGTGATATGTGGTGGTGCAGTGGTGACGTGTGATGTGATATGTGATGGCGCAGTGGTGACGTGTGATGTGATATGTGGTGGCGCAGTGGTGACGTGTGATATGTGATCGCGCAGTGGTGATGTGTGATGTGTTGTGGGGAAGTGGTGACGTGTGATATGATACGTGGTGGCGCAGTGGTGACGTGTGGTATGTGGTGGCGCAGTGGTGATGTGTGATATGTGGTGGCGCAGTCGTGACGTGTGATATGTGGTGGCGCAGTGGCAGGATGGGGGGAGATCACGGACTGAGCGCCAATCAGCTCAGAGGGATATAGAAATATGTGTGTGATTTTTTCAGTCAGTGGCTGTCAGTCAGTCAGTCATAGCTCGTGGCTGTCAGTCAGTCAGTCATTAGCTCGTGGCTGTCAGTCAGTCAGTCAGTCATAGCTCGTGACTGTCAGTCAGTCAGTCAGTCATATCTCGTGGGTGTCAGTCAGTCAGTCAGCCATAGCTCGTGGCTGTCAGTCAGTCAATCATAGCTCGTGGCCGTCAGTCAGTCAGTCAGTCATAGCTCGTGGCCGTCAGTCAGTCAGTCAGTCATAGCTCGTGGCTGTCAGTCAGTCAGTCAGTCATAACGCGTTGCTGTCAGTCAGTCAGTCATAGCTCGTGGCTGTCAGTCAGTCAGTCAGTCATAGTTCGTGGCTGTCAGTCAGTCAGTCAGTCAATCATAGCTCGTGGCTGTCAGTCAGTCAGTCAGTCATAACGCGTGGCTGTCAGTCAGTCAGTCAATCATAGCTCGTGGCTGTCAGTCAGTCAGTCAGTCATCGCTCGTGGCTGTCAGTCAGTGAGTCAGTCATTCATAGCTCGTGGCTGTCAGTCAGTCAGTCAGTCATAACGCGGTGGCTGTCAGTCAGTCAGTCAGTCATAACGCGTGGCTGTCAGTCAGTCAGTCAGTCATGACGTGTGGCTGTCAGTCAGTCAGTCAGTCAATCATAGCTCGTGGCAGTCAGTCAGTCAGTCATAGCGCGTGGCTGTCAGTCAGTCAGTCAGTCATAACGTCGTGGCTGTCAGTCAGTCAGTCAGTCATAACGCGTGGCCGTCAGTCAGTCAGTCATAGCGCGTGGCAGTCAGTCAGTCAGTCAGTCATAACGCGTGGCTGTCAGTCAGTCAGTCAGTCATAACGCGTGGCTGTCAGTCAGTCAGTCAGTCAATCATAGCTCGTGGCTGTCAGTCAGTCAGTCAGTCAGTCATAACGCGTGGATGTCAGTCAGTCAGTCAGTCAATCATAGCGCGTGGCTGTCAGTCAGTCAGTCAGTCATAGCTCGTGGCTGTGAGTCAGTCAGTCAGTCATAACGCGTGGCTGTCAGTCAGTCAGTCAGTCATAGCTCGTGGCTGTCAGTCAGTCAGTCAGTCATATCGCGTTGGCTGTCAGTCAGTCAGTCAGTCAGTCATAGCTCGTGGCTGTCAGTCAGTCAGTCATAGCTCGTGGCTGTCAGTCAGTCATAGCTCGTGGCTGTCAGTCAGTGAGTCAGTCATAGCTCGTGGCTGTGAGTTAGTCAGTCAGTCTGTTATAGCTCGTGGCTGTCAGTCAGTCAGTCAGTCATAGCTCGTGGCTGTCAGTCAGTGAGTCAGTCATAGCTCATGGGTTGTCAGTCAGTCAGTCAGTCAGTCATAGCTCATGGGTGTCAGTCAGTCAATCAGCCATAGCTCGTGGCTGTCAGTCAGTGAGTCAGTCATAGCTCGTGGCTGTCAGTCAGTCAGTCATAACTCATGGGTGTCAGTCAGTCAATCAGTCATAGGTCGTGGCTGTCAGTCAGTCAGTCATAGCTCATGGGTGTCAGTGAGTCAGTCAGTGAGTCAGTCATAGCTCGTGGCTGTCAGTCAGTCAGTCAGTTATAGCCCGTGGCTGTCAGTCAGTCAGTCATAGCGGGTGGCTGTCAGTCAGTCAGTCATAGGGCGTGGCTGTCAGTCAGTCAGTCATAGCTCGTGGCTTTCAGCCAGTCAGTCAGTCATAGCGCGTGGCTGTCAGTCAGTCAGTCATAGCGCGTGGCTGTCAGTCAGTCAGTCATATCTCGTGGCTGTCAGTCAGTCAGTCAGCCATAGCGCGTGGCTGTCAGTCAGTCAGTCATAGCTCGTGGCTGTCAGTCAGTCAATCATAGCTCGTGGCTGTCAGTCAGTCAGTCATAGGGCGTGGCTGTCAGTCAGTCAGTCAGTCATAGCTCGTGGCTGTCAGTCAGTCAGTCATAGCTCGTGGCTGTCAGTCAGTCAGTCAGTCATAGCTCGTGGCTGTCAGTCAGTCAGTCATAGCTCGTGGCTGTCAGTCAGTCAGGCAGTCATAGCTCGTGGCTGTCAGTCAGTCAGTCATAGCTCGTGGCTGTCAGTCAGTCAGTCAGTCAGTCATAACTCATGGCTGTAAGTCAGTCAGTCAGTCAGTCAGTCATAGCTCGTGGCTGTCCATCAGTCAGTCATAGCTCGTGGCTGTCAGTCAGTCAGTCAGTCAGTCAGTCATAACTCGTGGCTGTCAGTCAGTCAGTCAGTCATAGCTCGTGGCTGTCAGTCAGTCAGTCAGTCAGTCATAACTTGTGGCTGTCAGTCAGTCAGTCAGTCATAGCGCGTGGCTGTCAGTCAGTCAGTCAGTCATAGCTCGTGGCTGTCAGTCAGTCAGTCAGTCATAGCTCGTGGCTGTCAGTCAGTCAGTCATAGCTCGTGGGTGTCAGTCAGTCAGTCAGTCATAGCTCGTGGCTGTCAGTCAGTCAGTCATAGCTCGTGGCTTTCAGTCAGTCAGTCAGTCAGTCAGTCATAGCGCGTGGCTGTCAGTCAGTCAGTCAGTCATATCTCGTGGCTGTCAGTCAGTCATAGCTCGTGACTGTCAGTCAGTTAGTCAGTCAGTCATAGCGCATGGCTGTCAGTCAGTCAGTCAGTCATAGCTCGTGGCTTTCAGTCAGTCAGTCAGTCATAGCTCCTGGCTGTCAGTTAGTCAGTGATAGCGCGTGGCTGTCAGTCAGTCAGTCATAGCGTGTGGCCGTCAGTCAGTCATAGCGCGTGGCTGCCAGTCAATCAGTCATAGCGCATGGCTTTCAGTCAGTCAGTCATAGGGCGTGGCTGTCAGTCAGTCAGTTATAGGGTGTGGCTGTCAGTCAGTCAGTCATAGGGCGTGGCTGTCAGTCAGTGAGTCATAGGGCGTGGCTGTCAGTCAGTCAGTCAGTTATAGGGCGTGGCTA
>CM031598.1:115160203-115185203 GCA_018398815.1 Conus ventricosus
TGATTTGTCGCCTGGCTGGTTTTTCTGTTTTTGAAATTACTTTCCTGTTGCAAACTGTTGTTTTCTCACATTGGGACTTTGTTTTGTTGCAAACTATTGTTTTCAATCCTCAGGCAGGATTCTTGTCATTCCCCCACGTACAAACAAAAAAAAATCTCTAGCGTATGGTTTGGGTGTTAGGTTGAGAAGAATCTGTGAAAAAGATGAGGACTATCTATAAAACACTGATCTGAACTTAAGAATCAGTCGCGCAAACGTGGCTATAGTAGCAAACTCGTAGAAGGTCAGTTGAAAACAGTCAATAACATGGATAGGAACCAACTTCTTCAGAAAAAGAAAGAAAGAAAACAGTGAAAGAGTACCACTAGTGTTGACATTTTCAAGATTATTGCCAGATGTACAAGCTGTACTAAAGAGACATAGTGATATGTTCTATAAATCAGATTACATGCGCAAAGTAGTTCATAATCCACCGATACTTGCATACAGACGGGATAAAAACCTATGTGACAGGTTGGTTCACCAGAAAACTGAAAGAGCAGTGAAGGAAAAAGCACAAGTTTGTGATTGTGACACCTGTTCTTCACTAGTAACTTCAACAGTGTTGAAAACAAAGCAGAAATCTTCACACAATGTTGTGAGTAATGTGACATGTGCAGGTAGAAATTTGATATGATTATGTTCTGTTATTCAAACGGTGTGATAAGACAGTTTATGTTGATGAAACTGAACATCCGTTGAAAGATAGAATAGCGGAACACAGACGTGACATCAAGTTCCACAGAGACAAGCCAATAATGCGACATTTCCTTCAGCGTTCAGTGGGAGACCTTGCTGTTCAGTGTTGGCAACAGCTTACGGTGAAAGCAAAAGCTTCAGACTCATTACTGATGAGAAATAGACAAGGACAATAGATATAAGGTTACCAAATGGATGTAATTTTAAGACAAATTTGTAACAACCCTATCCAAATTTACTTATGAACAGCATTGATGATTTGCAGAAAATTTGTATTTTTCAGATGACAGTTATAGTATACCATACACAGTCGTAGACAGGACTATACGCTCGTATGCACATTATCCTATGGTTTCATTTTCATTGTGATTTATGGAGCGTATCATTATGTTTTTGAAGTACATTGGTTACAGTATAACTACACACACACACACACACACACGCACGCACACACACACACACACACACACACACACACACACACACACACACACACACACACACACACACACAATTATTGAGTGGGATTGGATGTCAGGAAAGTGTCACGATTGAAATACATTTGATTAGTTCCCATCCTGTTATTGTGTCTCTGATCTAATTCCTCAGGATTATTTTTCCCCCCTTTGTTTCCTATTTCTTGTTGATGACATCACACATTATGATGTCAGAACTTGTGTAATATATTTATGACGTCAGTTCTTTGCATTGCCCAGTTGCCAAAGATGGACATTACGTAGTTGTATTGTTTTTGTTTTTGTTTTTTTCCTCTTAAAATAGGCCACGTGGCTGAAAATTTGAAGAGTGGAGTTGTGATCTTGTGTATTGTTTTCTTGTTTGCTTTTTCGCCAGGTAGTATTTTCACTCGTCGCAGAACCGTTATTGTTCTAAAGTTCATTTTGACTGCTTGGTGACAGATTAGTGTTTTCTTACCTCCATATTTACTCTTTTGTCACAACCTTATGTTTTGTCACAAACTTCTCTGTGCTCTTAATCGGAAATCGTTTTATCGCAAACAAGGTTCGTTTTCTTATTTGAGCAAAACTAATGTCCTGCTGTAAACAACTGTTTTCTCAGGTTCGAAGTTACAACTTCGTTGCGAATGTCTTTCTCCCATCAGTTTGTTTTTCTTTTTTACGCTAACGGGGTTTTTGTTTTTCGTGAGGGAATTAACTGTACTTGTACGAACTACTGTTTTACTACATCCGAAGTCTGATCTTCAGGGAGTTCTCGGTCGTTCGCGAGTCCACATGGAAGTCGACTTCCGAAAATTCCGGATCCACATTTCAGCACCAGACTTTGCAGCGGTTTGCATTTGGAACACTCCGATTGACTCCAGTGCTTTTGGTCATTGGGCTGTCCCATCCATCACGAATTCATTTTCTTTTTAAACCTCACATTTCACATCTCTGTGTTGCGTTGTGTCTTTTTGAGCGGAAAACCCGGAAAATAATCGGGTGAAAAAAGCTTGAATTATTACCTAGAAACATTAGTAGCCCTGCGTATGTTGGATCAGAACAGGCGCCACTGAACACCGTCAAATGGGCTCGGCAGCAGTGCAGTGTCTCCTCTGAACAGGCACCACTGAACACCGTCAAATGGGCTCGGCAGCAGTGCAGTGTCTCCTCTGAACAGGCACCACTGAACACCGTCAAATGGGCTCGGCAGCAGTGCAGTGTCTCCTCTGGCGTCTTCCCTCTGGCGTCTTCCCTTTGCCTTGTGCAGATTGCTCTTTGTGCACTGCCGGAGCTGAAAGTGCAACAGGAGGAACCTGGGAGTGTCTGAATAAAAGGTTGGAAAGGAGGGAAGAATGGTGTGTGTGTGTGTGTGGGGGGGGGGGGGATGTTAGGTGCGGTGGTGGGGGTCAACATAGGCGGTGTGGTAGTATTACCCCCGAGAGGGCGCGGACGATGTGATGGGAAAATCAAAATGAGTAACAGACTTTCCTCGTGTCTTTAGCACCTCTTTGCAACACTTTCCTCACTGAAAGTACTGTACGAGTGCAATGGACGATTCGTAGGAGCAAAGACAATAGCACCAAGGACGTTCAGTCCCCGGCAGAGGCAGAATCAGGGACTGTTACAGCCCATGCCACAGGCTGCCTATGCCAGGGGACGAATTTGCCTCGCTCGGTGAAGAAGCAGGAAAGTAATAGGTGCGCAGGGAATTGGTTTTTACTGGTCGCAGTCCGAGGACAATGGACGCCAAGGACTTCATTTCCATTTTCACATCGGTACCAAAGTGACCATCCCATACGGCAGGAGTCGAAAATCGCATGGTGCCATTTTATTTCTGGAACGAACACTCAGACGAAGCAAATGATTTAATTTGAGATGTGGGTACCAGTTAATAAACAGATACTCTTTTGTTTAATGTATCATACAAAGACGGAAATATTTATGTCACAAGATGAACCAATACAGTACATCAGATATTCCCCCCAAGACAAACCCCAATTTCAATTTGTCCTCGGACAATTTTAAGTCATAGTATGTGATTTAAGTAATGAATATGAATTTTCCCAGGATAAACTTCAAGTTGATTTTGTCCGGAGATAAACTCAGATCCTCATGTCTAATGTAAGAACTGCTAACTGCACTAGAAGAAACATCACTTAAGAGTTTGACGTAAAACACAGTCATATCCATTATACTTAAGAAAGAATGAGTATTTTCACTGGAAGAAATTGCAGTAGACTTCGGACAAGGGCAAGAAGAAATCATCATTCATAGAGTTTATTTTGCTGTCAGTCCAGCTGCAGACTCCCTCAGCAGAAATACCAGTTCGTTCCGAAACTATGAAGATATGAATTTGCCTCAAAGCAGGCACCAATTGAACTTTTTCGTGGTCAAATGGCAGTTCTTACATTAAACATGAGCTTTTTGATTTGTCTCGGGACAAACCCTAATAACCCTAATTTTGGTTTGTCCTGGATCAATTGGCAGCAGTTCTGGGTCAAAGTTATCCTGTGACATCAAAATGTTGTAATGAAAAAAAATATGATTTTTTGGGAGGAAAACTGTCTTTGAGGACGTCGGAAAATGGACACTCTATTTTCTACAAAATGCACGAGGAGATACTATGTGGTATTAGCGATCTTCTTGGCTGGACGACCCTGAATCAATACTTCAGTGGCCTCGCTGAATAACGTAAACCGTCTGTCTATTCCCAGCATCACTGCGTTCATCTCAGATCTACAACGACGGCTACGTTCTGTTTCAAAGAATTGATTGCCTCTTATCAGTATTGTGTTGCTTTGTTCCATATTTAAGTACACTATTATTGGGCACACAATGTGTGTGTGTGTGTGTGTGTGTGTGTGTGTGTGTGTGTGTGTACTTGCGTGCGCTCTCTCTGTCTCCTTCTCTCTCTCTCTCTCTCTCTCTCTCTCTGTCTCTCTCAGTGCGTGTCTCTCTCTATTTCTGTCTCTCTCTCTCTCTTCCTCTCTCTCTCTCTTTGTGTTTGTGTCTGTTTTTTTTTTGTCTGTCTCTCTCTCTCTCTCTCTCATCTCCTCTCTCTCTCTCTCCTCTCTCTCTCATCTCTCTTTCCCCTCTCTCCTCCCCTCTCTCTCTCCTCTCTGTGTTACGCACTTTAACAACAATGCGTTTTCGTTTAGCACATGAATTGTCGCAGCGATCACGCATAAAACCCAAGCAAAGAATTAATGTCCTGGCATAAAGGAAATACCTCGAAGACAACGACAATCACCCGAGAGTTTTAAGTCACTAGTTATCAGATTTCACAGACAGTATAGAAATTGTTATGGAAATAACTGTACGCCTCCAGACCTAATACCCGGTCCCTTCTCTGTCCCCACACCTCCATTAGAGAAGAGGGACGGAGGAGCTTTGCTGAGGGCAAAGTGGCATGTGGGCCTAAAGCTTCGGTGAAGGGTGTGTTTAACAGTGGTTTACGTGATTCCCCCCCCCCCCCCCCCCTCCCAAAGTTGTAATTCCTTCGTCATCCTCTATTCCTTCCCCCTTCTGCATTTATTTCTTCTTTTTCTTGTCCTCCTTTTTCTCGTCCCCCTTATGCTCGTCCTTCTCCTTGTCATCATCCTTGTCTTCCTTCTCCTTATCCTGGTCCTTCTTGTTCTCGTCCTTCTCCTTGTCATCATCCTTGTCTTCCTTCTCCTTATCCTGGTCCTTCTTGTTCTCGTCCTTCCTTTTGTTCTCCTGCTTGTCCTCTTCCTTTTTGTCCCCTGCTCCTCCTTGTTCGCCGTCTCTGTCTTGTCCGTATTCTTGTCCTTCTCCTTTTGCTTGTCTTCCTCCTCCTCCCTCTTCCTGCCGTCCTTCTCCTTCATGTCTTCTCCTCCTTCTTGTCCCCCTTCTGCTCTCCTCCCTCTTCCTGCCGTCCTTCTCCTTCATGTCTTCTTCCTCCTTCTTGTCCCCCTTCTGCTCTCCTCCCTCTTCCTGCCGTCCTTCTCCTTCATGTCTTCTTCCTCCTTCTTGTCCCCCTTCTGCTCTGTGCCCCTTTTTGCTTGTCCTCCTCGTTTTCTTTTTTGTCCTCCTCTTCCTCGTTCTTTTTGTCCGCCTCCTCCTCGTCCGCCTCCTCCTCGTCCGCCTCCTCCTCGTCCGCCTCCTCCTCGTCCGCCTCCTCTTCTTTGTCCTCTGCTTCTTTCTGTTCTCCTCCTCTTTCTCTTTCACGCCCTCCTGCTTCTTGTCATGCTCTTTCTTCTTTTCCTCCTCCTTCTCGTCATGCTCTTCCTCTCTCTTGTCCTACTTCTCCTTGTCCTCCTTCGTACCCTCTCTCTCCTTGTCCGTCTGCTCCTTCTTGTCCTGTTCCTCCTTCTTGTCCTCCTTCTCTCCTCCTCCTCCTCCTCCTCCTCCTTATTCTTCTTTTCTTTCCTCTTCTTGCCTCCCCTAGCTTTGTCCTTCTTCTTGTCCTCCTCCTCCTCTTCTGCCTTCTTATTGTCCTCCTCGTCTTTGTCCTCTTTCTTCAGGTTCTCTTTCCTCTTGTCCTTCTCTTTGTCACCCGCCTTCTCCTTTTCTCCGTCTCCTTCATGTCCTCCTCCTATTTCTACTTCTTGTCCTCCTCCTCCTCCTCCTCTCCCTCCTCTCCCTTTTTGTTTTCTCCAACCACTTTCGTATCCACCTTCTTTCCTCCTTCTTTGAGCTGCTCTTTCTTGTCCTCCCTTTCCCTTCCCTTCCTCCTTGTCCTCCTCCATGTCCTTGTCCGTTACCTTCATCGATTTGCCTTTTCCCTCCACTATCTTGTCCTTTTCCTTCTTGACAACTTCCTTAATCTTGCCTCCTCCTTCTCCTCCCTCCTCCGTCACAGCTTTTTTTTTTTGCCCCTTGTTTTTGTCTTCCCTCTTTCTTCATGTTCTCCTTTTTGTTCATCCTCCTCTCCTTGCTCCTTCCGTCATGTCCTTCCTCCCTTCTCCTCATCATTCATGTCCTTCCTTCATGACTTCCTTCATTCATTGTTCCTCCTTCTTCAATGTCTCTCCTCCTTTCTTGCCTCCATGTCCTTTCATGTCTTCCTCCTTCTTCAGTCCTCCTCCTTGTTCTCTTTCCTGTCCTCTCACCTTCATGTCCTTCTCCCGGCCCCTCCTCCTTATCCTCCTTCTTGCCCTCCTTCTGCCCCTTCTTTTTGCCCTCCCTCGTGCCCCCCCTTTCTTGCCCCTCTCTCCCCCTTCTTGCCCTCCTTCTTGCCCTCCTTGCCCTCCCCTTGCCTTCCTGCCCCCCTTCTTGCCCCCATTTTACCCCTCCTTCTTGTTCCTCCTTCTTGTCCCGCGTCCTTTTGGTCCTCCTCCTCCTCCATTCCGTCCTGTTCTTGACCTTTAACCACCCTCTTCCTTGTTCACACTCCTTTGTTTTGGTTCTCGTCCCCTTCCTTTCCTCTTCCTTTTCATATTCTCTCTCCTTGCTATCCTCCTCATCCTTGTCCGTCTGCCTCCTTCTCCTCTTCTCCCTTCTTCCTTGTCCTTATGTCCTCCTCCTCCCTCCTTCATCCTTCCCCTTCTCTACCTCATACTTCACTGCTTCTTCTTGTCTATCTCTGGGGGGGGGGGGGGGGGGGTGCCCTCTTCCCTACTACTTTTTTCCTTCTTCTTCTCTTCTGTTCTTTATACTACTTCTGCTTCTTCTTCTGCTCTTTATACTACTTCCTCTTCTTCTGCTCTTATAACTACTTCCTTCTTCTTCTTCTGCTCTTTATACTACTTCTCTTCTCTGCTCTTTATACTACTTCTGCTTCTTCTTCTGCTCTTTATACCACTTTTCCCTCTTCTTCTGCTCTTTATACTACTTCTGCTTCATCTTCCTGCATTATTTATACTACTTCCTCTTCTTCTGCTCATTATACACTTCTGCTTCGTCTTCTCCTATTTATACTACTTCCTCTTCTTCTGCTCTTTATATCTACTCTGCTTCTTCTTCTGCTATTTTATACTACTTCCTCTTCTTTCTTCTGCTATTTATACTACTTCTGCTTCTTCTTCTGCTATTTAATTTACTAGACATCCTCTTCTTCTTCTTCAATCTGCTCATTATACTACTTCGGCTTTTTCTTCTCTGCTCTTTAGACTGCTTGTGCTTCTCTTTCTTCTGCTCTTATACGATGCTTGTGTTTCTTTCTTTCTATCTTCTCTTTATAACTGTGTTTCTTCTTCTTCCTTCTTCTTTATACTTGTGTTTCTTCTTCTTCTTCGTTCATCTGCCGTTTATACTACTTGTGCTTTCTTCTTCTTCTGCTCTTGATACTACTTGTGTTCTTCTTCCTTCTTTGCCTTTATACTACTTGTGCTTCTTTCTTCTTCTGCTCTTTATACTGCTTGTGTTTCTTCTTCTTCTTCTCTTTATACTTGTGTTTCTTCTTCTTCTTCTTTATACTTGTGTTTTTTCTTCGTCTTCGTCTTTCTGCTCTTATCTACTTGTGCTTCTTCTTCTTCTGCTCTTTAACTACTTGTGTTTTCTTCTTCTTTCTTCTCATTATACTACTTGTGTTTCTTCTTCTTCTGCTGCGTCTTTATATACTTGTGCCTTCTTCGTTCTTCTTCTTCTGCTCGTTATACTACTTTGTGTTTCTTCTTCTTCTCTGCTCTTTATACTACTTGTGTTTCTTCTTCTTCTTCTGCTCTTTATACAACTTGTGCTTCTTCTTCTTCTGCTCTTTATACTACTTGGTTCTTCTTCTTCTCTGCTCTTTATACTACTTGTGTTTTCTCTTCTTCTTCGCCTCTTTTACTACTGTGTTTCGTCTTCTTCATCTGCTCTTTATACTACTTGTTCTTCTTCTTCTTCTGCTCTTATAACAACTTGTGCGTCGGCTGCTATAAGCAACATTATATTATCTTATCGTGTGCTTCTTCTTCTTCTTCTGCTCTTTATACTACTTGTTTTTCTTCTTCTTTTCTGCTCTTTATACTACTTGTGTTTCTTCTTCTTTTCTGCTGCTCTTTAATACTACTTGTGTTTCTTCTTTCTTCTTCTGCTCTTTATACTACTTGTGTTTCTTCTTCTTCTTCTGCTCTTTATACTTACTTGTGGTTCTTCTTCTTCTTCTGCTCTTTATACTACTTGGGGTCTTGCTTCTTCTTCTTCTGCCTTTATACTACTTGGTGTCTTCTTCTTCTTCTCTTTATACTACTTTATGATTTCCTTCTTCTTCTTCTTCTGCTCTTTATACTACTTTGTTTCTTCTTCTTTCTTCTTCTCTTTATACTACTTGTGTTTCTTCTTCTTCTTCTGCTCTATATAGACACTTTGTGTTTCTTCTTCTTCTTCTGCTCTTTATAATACTTGTGTTTCTTCTTCTTCGTCTTCTGCTCTTTATACTGCTTTGTTTCTTCATCTTCTTTTTGGCTCTTTAGACTACTTGTGTTTCTTCTTCTTCATCTGGTCTTTAATACTACTTGTGTATTCTTTCTTCTCTTTCTGCTCTTTATACGACTTGTGTTTCTTCTTCTCTTCTTCGCTCGTTTATACTACTTGTGTTTCTCGTCTTCTGCTGCCTTTATACTACATGTGTTTCTTCTTCTTCTTCTGCTCTTTAACTACTTGTGTTTCTCTTCTTCTTCTTCTCTTTATACTACTTGTGTCTCTTCTTCTTCTCTCTCTTATACTACTTGTGTTTCTTCGTCTCTTCTGCTCTTTATACTAACTTGTGTTTCTTCTTCTCTTCTTCGCTCTTATACGACTTGTGTATCTTCTTCTTCTTTTGCTCTTTATACACTGGTGTTTCTTCTTCTTCTTCTGCTCTTAAACTATTTTGTGTGTCTTCTCTTCTCTTCCTTCTTCCCTCTTTATACTACTTGAGTTTTCTTCTTCTTCTTCTGCTCTTTATACTACTTGTGTTTTTGCTTCTTCTGCTACTCTTTTATACCTACTTGTGTTTCTCTTCTTCTTCTCTCTTTATACTACTTGTGTTTCTTCTTCTTCTTTTGCTCTTTATACTACTGTTTTTCTTCTTCTTCTGCTGCTCTTTATACTACTTGTGTTTCTTCTCTTCTTCGTCTTCCGCTCTTATACTACTTGTGTTTCTTCTTCTTCTTCTGCTCTTTATACTACTTGTGTTATTCTGCTCTTCTCTGCTCTTTATACTACTTGTGTTCCTTCTTCTTCTTCTGCTCTTATACTACTTGTGTTTCGTCTTCTTCTTCTGCTCTTTATACTAGTTTGTGCTCTCTTCTTCTCTCTTTTATACTTCGTGTGCTTCTTTCATCTTCATCTGCTCTTTATACATCTTGTGTTTTCTTCTTCTTCTTCATGCTCTTTATACTACTTTGTGGCTTCTCTTCTTCTCCTTTATACTACTTTGCTTCCTTCTTCTTCTGCTCTTTATACTACTTTGTGTTTTCTCTTCTTCTTCTGCTCTTTATACTGGCTTGTGTTTTCTTCTTCTTCTTCTGCTCTTATACTACTTGTGTTTCTTCTTCTTCTTCTGCTCTTTTTATACTACTGTGTTTTCTTCTTCTTCTTCTGCTCTTTATACTACTTGTGTTCTCTCTTCTTCTTTACTTCTGCTCTTGATACTACATGTGTGTCTTCTCTCTGCTCTTTATACTACTTGTGTTTCTTCTTCTTCTGCTGCTCTTTATACTACACTTGTGTTTTTTCTTCGTTCTTCGACTCTTTATACTACTTGTGTTTCTTTCTTCTTCTTCTGCTCGTTATACTAGTGTGTTTCTTCTTCTTCTTCTGTCTCTTTATACTACTTGTGTTTCTTCTCTTCTTCTGCTCTTTATACTACATGTGTTTCTTCTTCCTTCTTCTGCTCTTTTATACTACTTGTGTTTCTTCTGTCTTCTTCTGCTCTTATAGACTTGTTATCCTTCTTCTTCTTCTGCTCTTTATACTACTTTGTTTCTTTCTTCTTCTGCTGCTCTTTATACTACTTGTGTTTCTTCCTACTTCTTTTCCTGCTGCTCTTTATACTACTTGTGTTTCGTCTTCTCGCTTCTGCGCTATATACTACTTGTGTGTCTTCTTCTTCTTCTGGCTCTTTATACACTTGTGTTTCTTCTTCTTCTTCTTGCTCTTGATACACGTGTGTTTCCTTCTTCTTCTCTGCTCTTTATACTACTTGTGTTTCTTCTTCTTTCTCTGCTGCTCTTTAATAATACTACTTGTGTTTTCTTCTTCTTCTTCTCTGCTCTTTATACTACTTGTGTTTTCTTCTTCTTTCTGCGCTCTTTATACTACTTGTGTTTCTGCTTCTTCTTTGACTCTTTAGACTACTTGTGTTTCTTCCTTCTTCTTTCTGCTCTTTATAACTACTTGTGTTTCTTCTTCTTCTTCGGCTCTTTATACTACTGTGTTTCTTCTTCTTCCTTCTGCTTGTCATTTATACTACTTGGTTTCTTCTTCTTCTCTGCTCTTTATACTACTGTGTTTTCTTCTTCTTCTTCTTGCTCTATATAACATTGTTTTCTTCTTCTTTCCATATGCTGCTCTTTATACTAACTTGGGTTTCTTCTTCTGCTGCGGCCTTTATACTACATTGTTTCTTCTTCTTCTTCTGCTCTTAGACTACTTGTGTTTCTTCTCTTTCTACGGCTGCTCTCTTATACTACTTGTGTTTCTTCTTCCTCTGCTGCCACTTTATCTATTGTGTTTCTCTCTTCTTCTGCTCTTTATACTACTTGTGTTTCTTCTATTTTCCTTGCTGCTCTTTATTTATACTACTTTTGTTTCTTTCTTCTTCTGCTGCTCTTTATATACTTGGTTGTTCTCTTCTTCTTCTTCTGCTCTTTATACTACTGTAGTTTCTTCTTCTTCTTCTGCTCTTATAACTACTTGTGTTTCTCTTCTTCGCTGTCCTTATACGACTTTGTTTCTTCTTCATCTTCTCTGCTCTTTATAACTACTTGTGTTTCTTCTTCTTCTCTGCTCTTTAGACCTACTGTGTTTCTTCTTCTTCTTCTGCTCGTTATACACTTGTGTTTCTTCTTCTTCTTCAATTCTGCTCTTACACTATACTACTTCCCTTCTCTTCTTCTGCTCATTAAACTACTTGTGTTTTCTCTTCTTCTTCTGCTCTTTATACTACTTGTGTTTCTTCTTCTGTCTGCTCTTATACTACTTGAGTTTCTTCTTCTTCGTCTGCTCTTTATACTACTTCCCCCTTCTTCATCTTCTTCTTCTGCTCTTTATACTACTTCCTCCTGCTCTTCTTCTGCCTTTATACTACTTGTGTTTCTTCTTCATCTGCTGCTCTTTATACTACTCTCCTTCTTCTTTTCTGCTCTTTCTACTACTTCCCTTTCTTCTCTTCTGCTCTTTAATACTACTTCTGCAGTTGCCTCGTGTCCCCTCCTCCCTTCTTACTCGCCTCCTTCTCGTACCCCTCCTTGTATTCGTTCTACTCCGGTTGCTCTGCCTCATCCCCTTGTCCTCCCCCCCCCCCCCACCCCCGCTCCCCCCCCCACCCCCCCGCCTTTCTTCAACGGCCATCCTTTTCCTTCGAATCCACCTCATCATACCGTCACTTCTTTCTGATGTAGTCTTCCTTCTGCTTCTTTCTCTCACTTCCTCCTCTTTCCTGTCTGCCAGAAGGCCCTCCTCGGAGAACCTCGGCCGTCCGTGTGGGGTCTGTGGAAAGGAAATGGCAACAGGAGGAAGAGAGGCTGGGTTCTAATGAGTATCCCGTTCGCTTCCGCGTCTGTCTTCTTCACTTTTCGTTTTCTTTCTGTTTTGTCCAGTTACTGTTTTCATTAGTCGCTTGTCGTATTGCCTGTCCACGTGTCCTGTGTTATGAGCCTTCGCTGTCCGCCTGTCTGTTTCCTCTCTCTCTCATCTCCTCCTCTCTCCTTCTCTCTCTCTTCTTCTCTCACCTCTCTCATCGCCCACTTCTCTATCTACTCTCTTCTTTCCCACTCTCTCTTTCCTCTCTCATCTTTCTCTCTCTCTCTCTCTCTCTCATCCGCCTCTCTCTCTGCTCCCCAAGATTAAGTGTGTGTGTGTGAGTTTTTGTTTGTTGTGTGTGTGTGTGTGTTGTGTGCGCGTTGCGTGCGCGCGTGCGTGCGCGCGTGCGCGTTCTTTTGTATGAGTGTGCTGTTTGTATATGTGTAGAGAGAGAGAAGAGAAGAGAAAAGGGAGAGAGCGAGGAGAGAGAGATAGAGAGTGAGCTAGCACGAGTGCAAGAGCGCTCATATTTGTATTTATGTGTGTATGTATGTGAATGATTGTTTATATTGTGTGCGTATGAATTGTTAATGCTTGAGTGTGTCTGTGTGTGTGAGAGCGAGTGCGCCTGCCGCGCGTGTGTGTGTGAGTCTTAAATGAGTGTATTCTGATGTTCTTTGTGTTGTGCTAGTGTGGTGTGTTTGTATTTGTGATTATTGCGTTGCCTACAGTGCTCATGTCTGATGTGAATGTATGTAGAAGTACCGTTAACTTTTACTGTTTGTTATATTTTCCGAGGAGCCAGAAAATGCAACAAACACAACCTCCTCTCAACAAAACTGAGTGCTGTGCGAAGTGAAGACCAAATACTGTGGTAAACCACAAGGCTTCACCTGTGGTTTTTCCTCACATCCTACACAGTTTTTTTTTTTTTTTTTTTTCTTTTTTTTTCCCCATGCATAATTAACTATGCGAGGCTTGGTTTCCTTAACCTTATATGTGTGTGTGTGTGTGTGTGTGTGTGTACGTGTGTGTGTGTGGTGTGTGGGTGTGTGTGTGACCTTTACCTGTGCCGGCAGTGCTGATTCCGTGATCAAAGTAACTTGTACCACGTAATATAAGAAGTTTTCGTAAAAGTGCGAGACTGTAAGCCATAGAAAAGAGACGAACAAAGCCTCTGCAGCAGGAGACTCCCAAAAAACTGCTATTTCCTGCGAACGAGGCAATTGGCATGCCAACTCCGCACTTTAAAGTGCGGCTTTGTGTCTTGGTGAAATTATAAGTGAATTTTTTTTTTTTTTTTTTTTTTTTTTTTAAAATTTTGTTCTCGTTTGAAATGTTGATTCTATGCATTGATTTTGTCTTCAGTTTTACTTCTTTTTTCCCTCTTCCTGCTATCACTCCTTATTTTGTAATTTTGCTTCAAATTTACTTTCCTTTACGAGTGACTGTATAGTTTCCTTTCAGAAAAGTGTATCCAGCAGTACCATCTGATCTCGAGGACTACTTGACATAATACTGTGAAGATTGTTCTTTTCTTCTCATACTTTTTTGATTTCCCAAAGTTGTCACAGTTTTAAACCTAACCATTTATCCCTCCCGTTTAGGTGATCTTATTGTGTGTCCTTGATCATACACACCCCAATCGTCCAGTTAACGTGCGAAATCGTCTCCTACTATCATCACATCAGTGCACAACTACAAAATGAGCAAGAACCAGTCTGTATGGCCATGCAAAAAGGACATTCGAATCTGTCACTTAATATCCAAGCAAGCATTAACAAGACTTCAGATATATTCAACACTGATTTGGAACCATGGTAACCTTGTTCATATTTTAGGCTCTCTGAATCCATATTAACGACACACTGACCGACATGATGTAGCAATTCCAGGATATAACGTAATCCGAAAGATCCTGCACAAAACGAAAGAGACGGTCTTCTTATCTTCATCAGCGAAACCCTTAGCTTCAAAACGACTTCTAGCAACATAGAACGTAAACGGTGTAGAATGTGTCTGAAGAAAGTTAACTGAAAAGAAAACCCTTCCCTTTTGGTTGGATTCTGCTACAGGAACCCATCTAAAGAGTAGAACTGGGTCGACAAATTTATTCCATGATGGATGCAGTCCCTCCACAGAATCCAGGAAATTATTTAACTCGGAGGACTTTAACACAGACCTTCTAAAGCAACAAAATCAAATGGACGCAAGCATTCAATCTGTTTAAAACCTGCATGCAACCTCATCGAATCTCCAACGAAGTCACACCTAACTATAAGACACTTATCGACCATATTTATGTTTTCAGATAAAACTCACATACAGAAGCCTGTGTCCCTGTTCTAAACTGTAGTGATCATTACCCAGTTGCGTTCACAATGGTCCAAAAATAGGAAAAGTAAAAATTTCCAAAACGGGACACAAGACAATAACCTATCCGTTGCTTTACAAACTTTAACAACCAACATTTTCTAACATGACTTGCTTACCTCAAATCTCTCATTCCTCTACAACATAACTATCCAGATGTTGCTGTGAATTTGATCAGAACATTTTACAGAAATGATATATGATAAACACGCCCCTCTAAAAACGATTACACAACACCACAAATATCCAAACCGGCATGGTACACAACAGAGTTACAGGAGGCAGGTACGTAGAGATCTGCTTAAACAACTGGCTATGAAGAGGAATCTAGAATATTAGAAAAATGCAATAAAGTCACAGAAGGCCAGAGAAAAAACGAAAACTATCGAGAACAAATTCATCAATCAGAACATCAAAATGGTATGGAGAGCTATTAACGAGCTTACAGAACAAATCAATCTTCTTCAAATCAACTATATTTAAAGACATCTCTTCGACAAACTGAACACCCACTTTTGCACTATAGCCAATAAAGTTGTCACGGGCTGATTCTTCAAGATTCAAACGACCTGTCGAAAAAACTGAAACAATATTGCCTATATAAAAACATCACGTCTGAACTTTAATAAATGCCACCAATAACAGTATTAGAAGTCTATCACTACCTAACACACCTAGAAATATCAGGTACCTGCGGTATGCCTTGACGGGCAAAAATCTCATAACTACATCCTCCAGCAATTACAGAATACGTTGACATACGTCATCAACTGGTATCGATACAAAAATCATTTTCCCAATATTTCAAAAAAGCAAAAGTCATTCCTATCTACAAAGCAGGTAGACAGCTCAGATCCTGCAAACTACAGACCAAATCTCGATCATTTCCACTCTTCCAAACCTTTGGAAAAACACATAAACAAACACACATTACACCACCGTAGATACATACCAATTGCTTCATCCAAGACAGTCCGGGTTTCCGACAACGACCATTCATGCCACATCAGCCCTAATCAAACTGGTTGATGACTGCTAAACAGCAGCAACAACAACAAATCTAGTGGTGTCCTATTTTATTGATTTCAATAAAGCATTGATGTGATAGACCACAACCTTCTTACTTAGAAAATTAAAAATTGTATGGCTATATCCACAGGAACTCTTATTACGCATTTTCACTCATAACTCACAAATCAGTCAACAATGTGTGAAAATGATTACAAACCTTCTGCTTCATTTCACACACTTTATTTTCCCCATGGCTCCTCCCACAACTCTATCTTGGTTCCCTAATTATTCACAATTATACATCAATGATCACCCTCTACAGATCACATCCACGCTGTGAACTTTTGCGGATTGACACAACAATCCACACAAATCATTCTGATGTTTACTGTTCTGTGGCACAAACTTTACAAGAAAAGTGCGAATGAACTCGTGAAATGAACCTGAACTAAATCACATGTCGCCTTCACCCTCAAAAACTAAATCCATGCTTATCACAAACAGCAAAAAAGACAAAATCTCACTCTTAGTTTTCCTCCTGACATCTTAAAAAATGACCGTTGAACAGGTTAACATCATCAAAGTGCTAGAATAACCATTGATGAACCATAATGAGCTGCAAAGCTCACATAACCTCACTCTGCAAAAAACTTCACAGAAAGTTTTTCCAACTCTCCAAAATCAAAAAACGCTTCCTCGACCTGCATTCACGTGCAAGCTTACTCTTTTCCAGTCTCATATTCATCATACATTTGACTATGATCAACTCTATGGACTGTGCTAGCGCTAACACTTCTCAAACCAGTGTTTAACCTGCAACAAGCGAGCACTCAATTATCCCCTCCTAAAAAGCATTAGTCTTCGGGTCATCAGACCGATAAAAAGATGCAAGTTCTCCCATTAAGGTCGAGATTAGAATACAACAAAGGGGATCTAATGCACAAGATTGTGTCTGGAAGGCACCTCAACTTAGTTCACAATTCTCAATAAATTCCTCAAGACTCCTACACAAACTTCCATGTCCCTGTTTCCTAGAATTGACTTAATCAAATCCGCAGTTTAACATATTCAGGTTCCTGTCAATGGGAACTCGCTTCCCTAAATCAACCGAACAGCGCCAATGCCATTAACCTTCAACACCATTATCAACCATCTTATGTTTTTGGGGGCCAGTACTAACATACCTCCACCATAAATCCCACCTACCATTCACCACCACCCTCTTTTGCGTAATGTATGTACCTGACTATTTTAGAAAGTTTTTTGTACTTGAAAATGAAAATTAAAGTTATTTTTGTATTTTAGTAATATGTCTATATGAGTATTATATATATAATATATATAATATTATATATATATAATATATATATATATGTGTTGTGTGTGCGTGTGTGTGTGTGTGTGTGTGTGTGTGTGTTGTGTGTGGAGTGTGTGTTTCCTACTACCACCTCCTGCCCTCTGTGTCATTCTGTCGAATGCTTGAGTTTTTATGTGACTTTCTCCTCTCTCTCTCTCTCGCTCTCTCTCCTCTCTCTCTCTTCCACTCTCTCTCTCTCTTCTCTCTCTCTCTCTCTCTCTCTCTCGTCCCTCTTCTCTACTTCACGGTTTTCTGCTGGAATGACATGATTTTTTATCCATATGGTCTCCCTTCCTACCCGTGCGACTGGGCTATCATATGCATTTCCCACCGTCCATATTGTGCATTATTTTCTTCCTTCCCCCCCCCCCCCCCTCTTCCCCGTGTTTCAAAAATGATTGGTTTTGTTATCTCCTTTAGAATTTTTTTGATTGTCAGATTGTTCTAAACATGCCTCATTATCGCACCCACTCAGCCTCTTCATCCCCACCCTTCTCTCTCTCTCTCACTCCCTCCCCCGCCCCCCATCTCTCTCTCTCCTCTCCCCTCTCTCTCTCTGCTCTGCAGGCTTCCCCGCACTCCCCTTCGCTCCTGCGCTCTCCTCTCTCTCTCTCTCTCCTCTCTCGCTCTCTCAACTGTATCCTCTCTCTCTCTCTCTCTCTCTCTCTTTTTTTTTTTTTTTTTTTTCCCTTTTTAAATTTCTAATCCCCGTATTGTATTGTAGTTCTAGTCACTTTTGCATGCTTCCTTTGTTGTTGCCCTTTTATTTTAAATTGTGGACCCTTACACAGGGCGAGGACTGGATGTACAAACGCACATCAGTGCATATCTATTATCCTCGTAAATAAATGAATTTTGTCTTGTCTTGTCTTGTCTCCCCTCTCTCTCTCCCCCTCTCTCTGCCCTCCCTCTCTCTCCCTCCTCCCTCTTCTCCCTCTCCTCTCTCTCTCTTTCTCTCTCTCCGTCCGTCTATCTTCATCGATCGATCTGTCCTCTCTCTCTCTCTCTTTTCTCCTCCTCTCTCTTCCTCTCTCTCTCTCTGTGTAAGTGTATGTCTGTCTCTGTGTCACTGTCTCTCTCTGCTCTCTCGACTCTCTCCTGTCTCTCTCTCCTCTCTGTTTGTAAATAGAGCGAGTGGATTTGTGATGATGTGATATATAAGTATTTTGTCGGCCGTAAAAGGGACTACAGGTTAGCATTGGATCACTCTGTGCTGAAGCATATTTAACAGATTCATTGGCCAAACATGGCGCATTCTAACTTGAGTCACTCCTCGTATCAAGTTTAAATAAACCAATTGCAATCAATTTCCAATCAGATTTGATCCTTTTGTTAAGGTTTATTATCTCAATAGGTATTCAACCGATTTGAAACAGAATCGTGCACCATGTTGAAAGCTTTCTTCATGTCTTCCTCCCTCCTTCAGTCTTCTCCTTCTTCTTCAAATCCTTTAAGTCCTCCGCCATCATATCCTCTTTCATGGCCGCCTTTCTTGTCCTCATTCATGTCATTCCTCCTCCTTCATGTCTTCCTCCTCCTTCATGTCCTCCTTGCTCCTCCTTCATGTCTTCCTACTCTTCATGTTCTCCTCCGCCTTCATGTCCTCCTCCTTAATGTCCTCCTCCTTCTTCATGTTTTCCTCCTCCTTCATTTCCTCCTCCTCCTCCTCCGTCATGTCCTCCTCCCTTCTCATGTCCTCCTTCTTCTTCATGTCTTCCACCTCCTTCATATCCTCCACCTCAACCCTTTATGGTCATCCTCCTCCTTCAGGTGCTTTCCTCCTCCTTCAGTCTTCCTCATCTCCCTTTATGTCTTCCTCTCCTGTCATGTCCTCCTCCTCCTCCTTTCAATGTCTTCCTCCTCCACCATTCATGTCCACCTTCCTTCATGTTCTCCTCCTCCTTCATGTCCTCCTCCTTCATGTCTTCCTCCTTGCTTCAATGTCCTCCTCCTCTTCAATGACGTCCTCTCCTTCAATGTCTGCCTCCATCTACAAGGCCTTCCTCCATCTTCATTCTTCCTCTTCTTCATGTCTCCTTTTTCATGTCTTCCTCTTTTCTTCATGTCCTCCTCCTTCTTCATGTTCGCCTCTTTCATTCTTCCTCCTTTCTTCAAGTTCTCCTCCTTCTTCATGTTCTCCCCTTTTTCATGTCCTCCTCCTCCTTCATGTCTTCCTCCTCTTCATGTCCTTCCCTCCTTCAGTTTCCTCCTTCTTCATGTTCTACTCCTTCAGTCCGCCTCCTCCTTCATGGTCTTCCTTTTTCATCTGACTTTCCCCTCTTCATGTCTTCCTCCTTCATGTTCTTCTCCTCCTCCTTTTGTTCCTCCTCCTTCTGTCCTCCTCCTCCTCATGCCTCCTCCATCCTTCAGTCTTTCCTCCTTCTTCATGTCCCCTCCTCCTTCATGGTCTTCCTCCTTCATGTTCTCCTCCTTCCTGTCCAATGTTCTCCTCTTCATGTCTTCCTCCTCCTTCATGTCTTCCTCCTTCTTCATGTCTTCCTCCTCATGTATTTCTCCTTCTACAAGATCTCCTCCTCCTTCATGTCTTCCTCCCTCCTTCAATGTCCTCCTCCTTCTTCATGTTCTCCTCCTTCATGTCTCCCCTCATCATGGTCTTTCTTTCACCTTCTTTATGTATTCCCCCTCCTTCATGCATCCTCATTCCTTCAAGTCCCTCCTCATCATGATCCTGCCTACTTCTTCATGTTCTCCTCCTCCTTCATGCCCTCCTGCCTCATTCCATACCCGAACTCCATCATGTTTCCTCTTTCATGGTTCTCCTCCTTCTTGTTCTCCTCCTTCATGGGGGGGGGGCTTTCTCCTCCTTCATTCTGTCCCTCCTTCTTCATGCTTCCTCCTCCTTTATGTCTTTCTCCTCTCTTCATGTTCTCCTCCTCCATCATGTCTTCTCCTCCTTCATGTGTCCTCCGTCCTGTCATGTTTTCTCCTCTTTCTTGTCTCCTCCTTCATGTTCCTCCTCCTTTCATGTCTTCATCCTCCTTCTTGTCTTCCCTCCTCATTCATGTCATTCCTCCTCCTTCATGTCCTTCTTCCTTCTTCATGTATCCTCCTCCTTATTTCTTCCTCCTCCTTCATGTCCTCTCCTCCTCTTCATCATGTGTCTCCTCCTTCGTGTCTTCCTCTTCCTTCATGTTCTGCCTCCTTCTCATGTCTTTCCACCGCCTTCATTCTCCTTGTCCTCCTCCTTTTTTCAATGTTTCATCCCTCCTCCTTCATGTCTTCCTCCTCCTTCATGTCTATCTCCTTCGTCACGTTCGACCTCCAACATTCTTCCCTCCTCCTGCATGTCATCCTCCCTCCTTCATGTCCTCTCTCTACATTCATGTACTCTCTCCTTCTTCATTCCTCCTCCTCATTCATGTTCTCTCCTACTTCTTCATCGTTCTCCTCCTCCTTCATGTCCTCCTTCCTCCTTCATGTCCTTCCTCCTCCTTCATGTCTTCCTCCTTCTTCATGTGTTCCCTCCCCTTCATGTCCTCCTCCTCCTTCATGTCTTCCTCCTTCTTCATTCTCCTCACTTCTCGTCAATGTCTTTTGCCTCCCCTCCCTTTCATTTCCTCGCTCCTCCTTCGATGTCTTTCCTCCCCTCCTTCATTCATCCTCCTCCTTTATGTCCTCCTACTCATTTATGTCCTCCCCTACTGTCGTCCTCCTTCATGTTCACCTCTTCATCATTTCTCCTCCTTCTTCATGTTTCTCCTCCTTCATGTCTTTCCCTCCTCCTTCATGTCCTTCTCCTCCTTCAAGTCTTCCTCCCTTCTTCATGTTCTCCTCCTCTCTTCATGGCTTCCGCCTCCCTTCATGTCCTCCTCCTTCTTGCAGGTTCTCCTCCTTCCATGTCTTTCCTCCTCCTTCATGCTTTCACCTTCTTCATGTCTTTCTCCTTCTATCATGTTCTCCACCATCCTTCATTCTTCCAACCCCTTCATGTCATTCCTCCTTCTTCATGTTCCTCACTCCTTCATGTCTTCCTCCCCGATCATGTCTTCCTCCTTCTTTATGTCTAATCCTCCGCCTTCAGTCATCCTCCTCCTCATGTTATCGTCCGCCTTCATGTTATCCTCCTCCTTCATGTCTCCTCCTCCTTCATTCTTTTCCTCCTCCATCAATGTCCTCCTCCTCATTCATGTCCTCCCTCCTTCTGTCATGTCCTCCTCCTCATTCATGTTCTCCTACTTTTCTTTCTCCTCCACCTGTCATGTCCTCCTCCTCCTTCATGTCTTCCCTCCCCTTCAGTCTTCCTCCGTTCTTTCAATGTCTTCCTCCTCCTTCATGTCCTCCTCGCGCCTTCATGTCTTCCTCCTTCTCAATTCCTCGCTCCCTCCTACATTTCGCTCCTCCTCCTCCATGTGTCTCCTCCTCTTCGTGTCCCTCCTTCTGCATGTCTTCCTCCTTCATCATGTCTTCCTCCTCCTTCATGTCCTTCCTCCTTCTTCATGTACTTTCCTCCTCCTTCAAGTCCTCCTTCATGTCCTCCTTCCGCCTTCATGTCTTCCTCCTTCTTCATGTCCTCCTCCTCCTTCATGTCTTCCTCCTCCTTCATGTCTTCCTCCTTCCTTCAAGTATCTCCCTCCTTCTTCTGTTCTCCTCCTCATGTCGTCCTCCTCCCTTCATGTCTTCCTCCTCATCAAGTTGCCTCCTTCTTCATTCTTCCACCTTCTTTATGTCTCCATCCTTCTTTCATGTCCTCCCCTCCTTCATGCTTCCTCCTCATGTTCTCCTCCATCATGTCTATCCTCCTGCTTCATGTCTTCCTCCTCCTTCCTGTCTTCCTCTCCTTCATGTCTTCCTCCTTCTTCATGTCTATCCTCCCCTTATGTCCTCCTCCTTCTCATTCCTCCTCCCTCCTTCATGTCTTCCTCTCCGTTCATGTACTCCCTCCTTCATGTCCTTTCCTCCTTCATTTCTGTTCTCCTCGTTCATGTCCCCTCCTCCTTCATTCTTTCCTCCTCCTTCATGCTTCCTCCGTCGTTATGTCGTCCTCCTTCTTTATGTCCTCCTCCTCCTCCTTCAAGTCCTCCTCCTTGCCCCCCCCCTCATGTCGTTCCTCCCTTCTTCGTTGTTCTCCCCTCCTTCATGTCCTCATTCTTCAGTCCTGCCTCCCCTTCATGTCGTCCTCCTTCTCATGGTTCTTCTTCTTTTCCTTCTCATGGTTCTTCTTCTTCTCCTTTCTGGTCCTTCTTTTTCTCTTCTCATGGTTCTTCTTCTTCTTCTTCTTCTTCTTTTCTTCTTTCTTTTTCCCATGGTTCTTCTTCTTTTTTTCTTTCCTTATGGTTCTTCTTCTTCTTTTTCTTCCCCTTCTCATGGCCCTTTCTTCTTTTTCTTCTCATGGTACTTCTTCTTTTTCTTCTCCTTTCATGGTCTTTCTTCTTCTTCTTTTCCTTCTCCTTCTCATGGACTTTCTTCTTTTTTCTTTCTTCCCCTTTTCTCATGGTCCTTCTTCTTTTTTTTTCTCTCTCGTTTTTTTGGGTGTGTGTGTGTTGTGTTTTTAATCGATCTCTCTGTTCTTTGTTCTCTGTCTTTCTAAAAGTTTTCTTCTTTTTCTCTTCTGTCTGAGGATCTCTTTCTTTTTTCTTCTTCCTTTTCCATCGATCTTTTTTTCTTTTCTTCATCCTATTCATCGCTTTCGTTTTCTTTCATCCTCTTTAGTTAAAAAAGTGGGGTAACCGCAGGCGGAATTAAACAAATTGAAAAAAAAAAAATTAAAGTACCTCCGCCGGTTAACATGGAAAAAAAAAATTTACGAGACAAAACACAACGCTTTTTCAAACCTCTTAGGTCTTCTTCGGGCAAGATAAACCCCCTTCGGGACAATAAAAACGAAGAACGAGCAATGACGTATTTTTGAGCAGACAAGTGATTGCTCGTCTTTCGTTTTCATTGTCCTGAATGTTGGTTATCTTGCCTGAAGAAAAAGTAAGGGGTTGGGGAAACATATGATCGAGAGTTCAGTTCAATGAACCGTACAGATGAATATTTCATTGCACTTCTTCTTCTTCTTCTTTTTCTTCTTCTTCTTCTTCTCTGTGTGTGTGTGTGTGTGTGCGTCTTTGTGTCTTGTGTGTATGCTGTGTGGTTGCGTTTTGTGTCTTGTGTCTGTGTTCCAGTGTGCCTGTGTGTGTGTATGTCTGTGTATGCTTGCTCACGCGCGGTGTGTGTGTATGTGTATGTGTTTTTTACATGTGTGGGGGTTTGTGTTTAGTATATGCGATGCACGAGCACGTGTTGTGTGTGTGTGTGTGTGTGTGTGTGTGTGTGTGTGTGTGTGTGTGTGTGTGTGTGTGTGTGTGTTGAACGCCATGCACAACGTATCTGCAATATGCTTGTGTATGTGAGTGCTGCGTGCGTACGTGCGTGCGTGCGTGGTGCGTGCCTCTCTCTCTTCCTCTCTTGCCAGTCGGTCGTTTGTTTCTCTCTCTCTCTCTCTGTAAAATCCGTTGTTCGTTGTTTTTATAAAATGATTACTGATTGTTCATTGTTTCATGTTGTAGGTTTAAATTTTTAATACTTTCCATTGTTTGTTTATTAGTGGGCAAAATTTTTAAAAAAAGAAAAAAGAAAAAATGGGCCCTTTATGTGCCTAATTCTTCACCTTTTAAAGATACAATTCAATCAAATTTCTTCTTCTTAGGAGTGGTTAGATAGCGCCTTTCCTCGGTTTGAGAACAAGCTCTCAGCGCTTTATACTCCACACTTAAAAAAAAAAAAAAAACCCAACAGGCGCCTACCTGGGTAGAGCCGACTGAGAGCTGCCTGCTGGCGCTATATTCAGTCTTTCCGTGCGTCTTTCCCGTTTGTCAGTCAGTAGGTTTTTTTTTTTTTTTTTTACTGATGTTGTCATTATTTCGGTGCCGCTTTTTGTGTACGAGTATCCGTTACCAACAACCTAATGGCCATCTCTTTTTAACTTTAGCCTTGGAACGGTCAATTGGTAAGTGCTTGGTCAAGACACAAGAGTACTTTATTGTCTCAATTCTGAGAATAACTACCGAGGCAGATGCATGTATTATCGGCCCGAAAAGCTCATTTTCAGTGGTTATAAGAGAGGAGAGAGAGAGAGAGAGGTAGAGAGAGAGAGAGAGAGAGATTGGAGAAAGAAAGATAATAGAAGAATTTATTCAGTGCTTGCTAGAAAACGTTATCTCCCTTTTAAAAGTCAATGTGACTATATTATATACATACGTGCGCAAGCGCTCACGGTGTGTGTCTTTGCTCGTGCGTGCCTGTGTGTGTGCATGTGTGTGTTGTGTGTGTGTGTGTGTGGGGCATGTGTGTGATTTTGTGTGTGTGTGTGTGTGTGTGTGTGTACGTGAATCTGCACGAGATGTCAGCAGTCGTAAAATTGCTGAGCTCAATCACCAATTCAGTGAAGCCCTACTGAATTCAGTGATGGGCAATCTTGCAGCGACCTAAACACCACAGCGCAGCTTAGCGGTGAGAGAGGAGAGAGAGAGAGAGAGAGAGAGAGAGAGAAATGGAATGGAAAAGGAAAATGGTTTATTCAGGTTAGGCCACGCCCTACTGAAGGGGGGGGGGGGGGGGGGGGGGGATTTACAATGGCACTTTAAACGAAAGGAAAAGTTAAAGGTACATCAACTAATAACGGCAAATTCCAACAAAAACTTTTGATCGTAGAGTACAACAGATACATGCTTAAAATATTAACTTTCACATCCTTCAACTGCGTCGCACGCTTTTTAAATGCCGTATTTAGATATTTTGCATACATTCTTCTGTACATTTTTGTAACTGTTAGCCATCAGTAAGGTTACGTTGAATAGACACAATTTGCATAAAATTTTCTGGATCTTCTTGCCGAATCTCACAGAGACTAGGGCAACTAAACAAAACATGTACTTCTTTCTCTTTGCATCTCTGCACAAAGGGCATGCTACAGATTAGTTGATACCTGATTATATCGGTCCGATTAAAATGTTGTTATTTCCGAATTAAACTTTGTTAATAACTCTAATATGTCTGTCGATTTTCAATCAAAAGATCCCTATCACAGCCCCTAGATATTCGAAAGTTCTATATATAGAAAACCGGTCACTGTCTTGGATATGTTCATTCCAGTTTTGCCATCGGCAGTCAATAAGCCTCTGGCGAATTCATCCAGAAATGCATTGACATTTTCAACCCCTTGATTTACCCATACCATTCCAAATCCATTCTGTTTAATGTTTCTCGTATCCTATGTATATTTATCTTGTAGTCTAGCCACATCAACAGCTTATAAGCATTCACCGGCAGTCGATTTCCATCCCTACGTAATATCTTAAAAAGTCAATATCTAATACACCCAGCAGACGTTATTTACATAACGGGTGAGTCCTGTCTCTCCGTAACTAAATCATCGGCGTTTTTTAAACTGTACAATGCAAATAAGTGGACCTTTTCAATACGAGCTACTGCTTTACTAATCCCCATG
>CM031598.1:115190203-115199111 GCA_018398815.1 Conus ventricosus
ACACTAAGTCTTAACTTCCCCGGGGCCTTCTCTCCCAGGACTTACTGCTCTTCGCCTCCGGTCTGTACGCAACGCGCACGCTCTCTCTTCGGCTGTACAGCGAAGCTAAACATCCCCCGGCCACATAAAAACTTCAAGCTCACCCGTTTAAAAATGCCGGACCATGATTCCCCTTAAAACTGGCCGGGTACACACTGTCGCATCAGCTATCAAACTTTTTACCAGTTTGGGTGCGCTTATACACTGCAATAAAATAAATGCAACCTCTATTTCTATACTAAACAAATTAAAAAAAACCATAAAAAATATTAAAACATTTTTTTACAGTACCCCCCCCTTAAAAAAAAAGAGCGCACAAGCGACTTTAAAACCATGGATAACCAAGGTACACATTAAAAAACAATTCTCCAAACAAAATTCTATTTTAATCACTCCTAAAATTTTTCAAGAAACATGATTATTCAAACATCCCCCTTAAAATTCTCATCCATGGTCAACATAAATAAAACAAAATCAGAAATTGACATTTGAGAGTATCCAAGAAATTTTGCGTGACCCCGAAACACGCAACAAAATCTCATCAAACAGTTCTAAAGCTAAAAACAAGTCAATTGCCAACTGATCCAAAAAAAAAACCCCAAAACATCAGTTTTTCTTTTCTCAACGGTGAGAAAATTGAAAAACAGATTTGCAGTCCCAAGAGGGGAGTAAAGTAAACCCTGTATCCTGCAATGAAGGGCCCCCCCATAACCTTGCATTTTGAAAAACAAGACTGGGGGTAAGTCAAAGGGCGATGATCTGTCTGGAGAAAAAAATGCCCCCCCCAAAGATATCTCCCTTTTTCGTAATACCCCAAAATAGCTAAGCATTTTCCCGTAGTACGTATGGGTTTTTCCTCTGGGCAAAAGTTTTCGACTCACGAAAGCGACTGGATAAAGAAATCACATGCCCCCTGAAACAAAGACCCCTATCCGTGGGGAATGGCTCCGACCGAACCCAAAGGGTTTCCCCAAATCTGGCAACAGCAAATGGACTTGAAACAACCTTTTTTTTCAACTTCCCCAAAGAGACTGAAAGGGGAAACGCCACTCCAACTTCTTTGTAGCCTTTCCTGCAAAAATTTCGCGATGGGACGAAAGCGACGCAAAGTTGTGGTAAAACGTCGTGTACCAACCCCCCCCAGTAAGCAGCATTCCCCTTTTGTAGAGGGGAGTAACTGAAAATTTTCTCCCCTTTTCCTTGTTGGCTGCAAGGAAACCTGCCCAATGTATGCCCCAAGAATTTAATTTTTAAAATCAGTAGAGTTTCGAAGGACGAGCTGTCAAAACCCCCTGCTTTAGCTTTTCCATTCTTAAACACTTTCAAAGACAAACCAATCTTACTAAGATAAGAATATATCGAAGAAATTCAATGGACTCGCCTAACTTTAAAGCACGATATAGCAAGCGCTGGAGCTGTCACCAACCAAATGCTTTTTCCCCCACTGAAAAACCTAGGGTGTTGAAAAGGTCTTTTCTATACTTCCTTCACGGAATTCCCAGAACTTTCGTTAAATCTTTTTGTAAAGTAAGAGCATGAGACCCCTTTAAAACAACTTCCTCTGGATAGGAATCGGTTCAGCATCCGTACAGAAAATTTGTTAGTTTCTCTGTACCAACAAAACCCTTGGAACCATCTGGTTTTTAACCAACACAAAGGAGCGGAAAAGGAATGGGCGTTCAATGACTCCAAATTAAAAATCTTTGTACCTCTTCCTTAATCGTTCCTGGAAAAAAAAGAAAGGGGTACTGTTTCCTGAAAACTGGTTTACCCGCCAAGTTTAAATGTCGTGACAATATTTAGAAAACAACAACCGGTTACTTTTCAAAATTGTGTACTTGCAAAAAACGTCAGAAATTTCTCTTGTTTGCAAAAATTTTTGCGGAAATGAAGTCGAGCACGTTCCTAGTGAAGTGCCCAAAGAGGTTTTTCGTAAATGTTCATCATCAGTGTCAATAAGGCAAAACAGCTACAAAACCTTCCTGGAACATTCACTTTGTGACGTACCACATTCTTTGTCAGTTTTTAAACATTCAATTTTTGAGGAAAAAACGTATGGGAAAATGTCCTAAAAGGGGGTTTGTAAAACCTTCCCTACAACGCATCAAACTTCTGCCGTGAAAAGTGTTTCGCTTTTTGGATAAAATTTTTTCCTTTTTCCCCCCTTGTCAACGACATAGTCAAGTCAAGTACTTCTACATCTTGTAGGGACCTTTCCATGTTCCAAGTTGTTCGTAGTTTGGGAAGAATAAAAGTCTTCGTCGACATTAAAATAAACGAACACGAAAAACTTTTGTTGGTTTTTTCTTCTGTCTTTTGCAGCTTGCAACGAGTCAGGAATCGGGCACTTCAGCTTGTTGTTTCTCAATCAAACTACTCGCCACATTCTTTGCTTCCGCCCATTTTCGTTTTCCCACCCATGCATCAGCTGAAAATCATGGGCCCTCTAGCCCTGCGCCAAACAACAATCAAAAGGTGAATAACTGTAAAATTTTTGGAATTTCAGCAAGAAAACAAGTGGAGCAACCCTCCTGTGCCATGTTGACTTACTTTAACCACTTCTTTTCTTTGGGCTTCAAGTGCCAGGGAAATTTTTACCACCCATTTGACTGAGCATGATAAGGAAAGAATGTAACCTTTGATGGAAAGAATCCAAAAACTCTTTGAACTTTCCTGAAGTGAACTGTAAACCTTACTGACAGAATTTTCAACGGGAAAAACCAGCGACAAAATACTGGAAAAATGCCTTCTACAGTAATCGAATCATCGTTTTGAGGGGAAATAGCCTCAGGAAAACGGTAGCACTCAACAACTGTAACAAAAAACTGTGTTGCCCTCTGAAGGTGGAGAAAAAAGGACCCAAAGTCTACTGCCTTTGTGAAGGGCTCTTGATTCTTGGCTCTGGCAACGGAACATAGGATACGACCTTTTGAGAACATTTTTGACAAATTTACATGTCTGCAATAAGTTTACTTTTCTCAAAACTCCGGCCCCCCAAAAAAAACGATTCCCAACTTAGCCAATGTTTTTCCCGACACCACAAAGATGCAAGTAAAACATCATGAGCTGTAAACAGCCCTCTGTCGAAAATTTCGGAACCACAATCTGTGACAAATGTGTATCCCCTTTTAAATGACGAAACAAAACACGTTTTTCCCCTTTACAAACGAAATAACCTGTTTTTTTTGAATCATCGCCGATGAACCATGTTTTGGAAATTTGCCAATGAAAACATTTTTCCCGCAAAATGTCAAATTCTCTGTTGACAAAACAAATCCCCACTGGAATGTCTAATCCCTTGACCCTTTGTTCCCGTTTTTCGCGCCTTGTTTTCCAAGCGCTGCAATCGGGGACTATATTCATGATGAGCCTGTAATGGGGGAACACCGAAACATTTCCCAAATGGGTCTGCGAGGGCCTTTTTTGACACGCAAACAAGGGAACTGAAAAAACACTGTTTCCCCCCTCCCCAAAAGCGACAGGAAATCCCCGTATTTCCACCAAAAATAAATTTCTGCGTCTTTCCCAAAAATGTTTTGGCGAACAAGTACCCCCTAACTCCTACAGTTGTTTTCACCGTCAGTAGAAATGACACGAAAGCCATTCACTGTTCCTACAAAAAGGGGAAGGAAACCCGCTCTGAAGTCAAGAAGAAAACCCGACCTCTGCTCCCCAGAATCCTGCAACGCAAAAAAACAATTTTCCCCCCAAATTTTTTGTGCTGTTTTTGGAGTTTTGAAATGACCTTTTTGAAATGTTGCACTTCCTTCTGAATTTCCTTTCCACACATTTAAACATCTCACAAATCCTTGCGATACAACTCCCACCTTTCTCTGGGGACCACACACTTTTGAACCTGAAATTGTCCCCCCGATCAGAAAAAATGTGGTTTTGGACGAGGGTACTGGAATGTGGGTTTTGGGGGTGGAAAAATTTGGGAACGGGAAAAAAAAACCCGTTGGTAACCCTGCTGTGTTTTCACTTTTGTCCTTTGAATAGAAGCCCAAACTCAAACTTGTTCCACGTGACTACACTTATTTGGTGAGCAAACGGTGTTTCTGGCTTTTTGAGTTAAACAGAGTTTTCAAACACGTTCAGTAGAAAAAATTTTAATTTTGTCACAAAGAAAAAAATTTTTCACATAATAGCAAACACGAAGATTCATATGACAAAAATTTGTTGAAAGGTTCCCCAACGATCAAAAAAAGGTGAAACGGAGTGGGGTTGAAAAAAGATTCATTTTTTTGGTTTAGAATTTCTAAATTATCTTTAACCTCTTTTTTACCTGAAAATTGCAAGCAAAGTTTCTTGAGTTTTTATATTCCAAGGACCTTGCACACGAGTAGTCAAAAAAAAACGCACTGCCCTTTTAAATGTACCCCAAACATACCCCAACCTTTTCATCCCCTTTTTCATTCTCGCAAATGTTTCAAAAGAAAAAGGTATAGTCCTTTCATCTTTGATTATTAAAATAGGCATCTTAGGGTAACTACGCTTTTTACCGAAGGAACCCTTGTTTGATCACCTTGGTCATGTTTTACCCTCGCAGAAAACTTAAACTTCTCTCTCCTTTTTTCAAGTTCGTAGTTCTTTCTGTACATCGATCCCCTCTCTCACTTTCGTTGTCTTTGAGCTTCTCTTTCAAAATTTTATCGCACAACTCTTTTCTCCTTGTTCTTTCTCAGCCCGAAAATGACAATCTTTCTTCCTCCTGAGTATTTCTCTTCCCCTTTAGCAATTGAGTAAGTCTTTCTTTTCTCTTTCAGCGCATTCTTCTTCTTTAGTACTTTTAAACTTCGAGTGTCTTTTTGTTTTCTCTTTGCGCATCTCTCTCTTCTTGCTATTGAGCCTGTCTTTCGTTTTTTCTTTTAGCTGCATCTCTCCTTTTTAGTATTAGTGCCTGTCTTTTTCCTCTCTACCACCTGAGTGTCTTTCTTTTCCCCTTATCCCCTGGCCTTTTCTTTTCCCCTCTATCCCGTTGAGCTTCCCAATCTCTTTTTCTTTTTTTTTTTTTGCTGCCCAAATCTTTTGTTCTTTTTTTTTTTAGCTGCAAGTCTTTTTGTTCTTTTTTTTTTGCGGCTAAGTCAAGTGTTTTAGTGTATTTTTTTTCTTTTCCAAGTATTTTTCCACAAAAACTTTAAGTTCGGACCAGCCAAACCTAATTTTTGCCCGGAGGTTAACAAGCAAATTTTCCCGGGTCATGTTTTAAAATATATACAATTCTTTAATCAAAATTAATTTAAAATTTTTTCACCAAAAACAAATTTTTAACAAATTTACTTTTTGTATCAAATTTTTAAGCACAACAAAGTTTAAATCAAAGTCAACACAACACACAAAATTTATAAAACTACAATGGGAGAGAAAAAGAAACTAAGAATGCAAATTTCGCTGTATCACTTTCAAAAAAACAAAAACATTTTTCCGACAACTATTTAAAAAAAAATACATATCACATGTACAAAATACCCTACACTCAAAGGGGTGGTATTACACATAAACTTAAACATTAAAAGTATAAGAAGAAAAACACACAAAAAGGGGGCCAGAGAGAAGCAGTTTTTAAAAGGAAAGGGAAAAAGACTACAAACCCCCGACACCCCAAAAAAACTATTTTTTTACACGAGGTCCCCCAAACTGGGGGGGGGTTAAAAATTAACATAAAAAAATTATGGACTTTTTAAATGAAAATAGGGTGTAGTAAAACAAAGCCCAACCCCCGGGGATTTGGGGGGCCCCCTGTCAAGCACAGCGAGACGAAAAAAAATCACATAACACAAACTTACTCCTTGCGTTTTACCGGGTATAACCTTTGACTTTGTAAAAATACCCCCCTTCTTTTTTAAAATTTTAGGGAAATTTCTCACTCAAATTCGGGTGTAAATAGAAAAATGGGGAAAGTTTTAAAAAGGTTTTTTTACTCAGCTTGACATCACTGAAAGTTTCCCAAAATCCTTCCCCGTGCCCCCCCCCCCCGAAGTTCACCGGGGGCGACGTCCAAAGCCCCAACCGGGGCTGGTCACGATAGCCAACGTAGCCGGACCCTTTTCTGAAGTTTCACGACCGGGGCAGCCTCAAACGCCTACGGCGGGGCTCCTCCCGTTTTTCTTCCCCCTAGGGAGCATGCCCCTCTGTACCTTACACCGGGCGCCCCAAAGTTACGGCAGGGTCCCCAGTTTACTTTTCCCTTTGGGAGCTGCACCTCTACAAAAAAAGTCTGGGAACACCACCTTACTTCCCCGTTCTAAACTTAAAAAATAAATTTATCAGCTTTCTCCCCTGAAAAACTAACCACCCTTCCCCCTTCCCTTCCACCCGGCAATTCCTGGATAAATAGAAATAATTTTTTTATTTCCCAATTTATTTCAAAACAAAAACAATTTAATTATTTTAAAAAACAGTTGTCTCCCAACGGCTGAACCATCTGAATTATAAAACAATTTTAAAGAATAATTTAATTTTTGTCAAACATATTCATCGTCTATATATTTTAAACCATAAAAAAAAACAAGGGTGTAAAAAAATGAAATATTATAACTTAACAACACTAAGCTTCAATTACCCCGGGCTCTTTTCTCCCCGGATTACTTGGTCCCTTCGCTCTTCGGTCTGTACGCAGACAGCCACGCTCTCTCTCTCGGTCTTCACAGCAACAGTAAACTCGACCGGCCACAATACAAATTTAAGTACCCCTTTAAAAACTGACGGATCCATGCTCTCCCCCCAAAACCCGTGCACGGGCCAAAAATTCTGCTAGATATCAAACTTTTTACCATTTGGGTGCGCTTTTAACTGCAATAAAATAAATGCACCCTATTTCTTAAAAAAACACAAATTAATGAAAACCTATAAAAAAAAATTTTTAAAAAATTTTTTTTTTACAAAAATGGTTGAGCAGTGCATGGTAGTGCAGCAACAGCAGCAGCAGCGCAGCAGCACCCCCACCCCCCCACCCCACCACCACCACCACCCCCCATCACCCCCAGCAGTAGCTTGTGACCCAAATTACCCCGAAATTTAATTTCACGACGCTGGGAGGGGACGCGAGTCGTTTACCACCACGAAAAGTTTTTGGGGTCACGGTGAACATCCCCCCCCGCTCGTTCCTTCTCTGGACCCTCCCCACCCCCCTCCTCCTCCGCCTCGCTCACCTCCAGCATCAACCCGGGGGCCGACGTGGGGAGGACGGTGGCACCTTCTGTCGTCTGGGCTGGTGAGTGAGTCGCCGCTGTGAGGGTCTGGAACCCAAAATGTCGAATACTGTATCAGCGCCTATCAACCCGGTCTTGGGACACGCCGCTCTGGTATCTGAGCGAGTTCGTTAGCTAGCAGTGCAGGTAACTAACGTATGAGCCCCCCGTTCCGTTTCTCCTCATTTCTATTCCTGATTACCGTAATTTCTAAGCATGAAGTAACTCCACCAGTACATGGGCATAAACAAATTGTTCTAGTTAAATTGCAGAGCTCAGATGGTTCCATGACTGTTAGTAGAAGATTTAAGGTTTATTTTAAAGCAATTTAAGTACCTCCCCCAGTTAACTGGACAAACAAATGACAAAGACGACAACACGACGCGTTTCGACCTCTTAGGTCTTCTTCAGACAAGATAAACACTCAGAACAACGAAAACGAAGATTGAGTAAACCTGAAATGAATGTTAGCGCACCGCCAAGAGAAACGTGGACAACGAGTCACAAGACAAAACACGACGACGTTTCGACCTCTTAGGTCTTCTTCAGGCCAGACACAAACAAATAGGACAATGAAAATGAACGAGTTTGTCACTTAGCTTGATCTCTTCAGCACAAGGTACCTTGCGAAAACGCGTCGTGTTTTGTCTTGTGACTCGTTTGTCCACGTTTCTCTTGGCGGTTCGCTAACATTCATTTAAGATTTGTTTAGATTTCCGCCTGCAGTCGTTTCACTTTGCAACTAGAAGATTGAGTAGCTGATGATACTCGACTGAATGACCCAGGCTACGAATGACGAACGCTAGCAGGCAGCTCTTCATGTCGGCTCTATCCAGGTAGGCAGCCCGTTGCGTGAACATGAGCGTGGATTGTAAAGCGCTTAGAGCTTGGTCTCTAAGCCAGAAGGATAGGCGCTCAATGTAAGCATGAGATACTAACGATAATGATGATGACCTGCCCTGGACCTACCTGGTTGTGCAGGCGGTTGGGGACGAGGCTCAGACGGAGGAAGTGGGGGTCCACCTGAGGGTGGGCCGGGGGCATGCTGCTGTCCAAGGGCACATGGGACCCGGCAAAGCGCTATCCTGGAGCCGCCCAAAGTAGGATGACGTCACCAGGGTGAAGGGATACAACCGCGTAGGATCCTCGTGCACTGGAATTTGAAAATAATTCTTCTCTCCATTTTCAGACCCTCTAGACCTATGTTTCATGTGTGTGTGTGTGTGTGTGTGTGTTGTGTGTGTGTTGTGTGTTGTGTGAGTGTGTGTGTGTGAGTGTGTGTGTGTGTGTGTGTGTGTGTGTAGTGCACACGCATGCTTGTGTGTGTGTGTGTGTGTGTGTGTGTGTGTGTGTGTGTGTGTGTGTGTGTGGTGTGGCATGAAAATAGTAATTATGATTGAACACCAATGACATTTGCGCGTTTAATGATTATCGTAAGAGGATATACTTTCAGTTTTCCTCCATGAAAACAGTAAGTATAAACCAATAATTGTAAATTTTAATAGTACATCGATTGTTTCGAAATTTGCACAATGAATTTTCGTCATGAAAGGCATGATAGTGCATTATGAAAATGATATCGACGATTGAGCTGTATCCTGATTTTGACTGGTCTTGCTTTTGACATTGGTACCAGTCCAAGAAGGTAAAGCCTTGGTCTGCAATCAATCCCTAGGATC
>CM031598.1:115204211-115214211 GCA_018398815.1 Conus ventricosus
TGTGTATGTGCGTGTATATGTGTGTGTGCACGTGTGTTCCTGCATGTATGTGCAGTGTGTGTACGTGTGCAGAAGTGCGTATGCATGTGTGTGTGTGTGTTTGTGTGTGTGTGTGTGTGGTGTGTGTGTGTGTGATTTGTGGGTTTGTGTGAGCACACACACGTATCTGCATATATAAGTGTACATTTATATGTGTATATGTGTGTGTCTTTGTATGTGGGACGTGTACGCATGTGCTTGTGTGTATGCATTTGTGCGTTCATGTGTATGCCCCACACACACGTGCGCGCGCGCCACACCACACACACACAACACTCACACACACACACACACACTTCGCACACCACACCACATGACAGGCCCGTGCCCACACATTCAGACACACACATGTGTACATTCACTACACACACATACAAAAAAAAGACAACCAATGTTAGGTAGGCACTTAAAGGTCTACTTTAGAGATTTTCGATAATTTGTTTAAAACAGGTCTACATGTCATATAACTACAGCATGGTATTCATTTTTCAAAAAAAAAAAAAAAATCGCCGGAAGAATTTAATAGATAAAAAACGACTTTTGCACACCTGTTCAAACCCCGCGCCGTAGACCGAAAACCGTGACGTCACTTGATGGACTGGCCGTCAGCCGCGACCTACACAACAAGCCAAGCGCCAAGTGAAATCAACACGAGTTGCGATCCCCCACAGCCTAAAAAGTCACGAGGGGGTGGCAGATATTGTGCTGTAGGCGAGTGCAGCAGCTAAGCAGGAGACGGATATTCTTTGCACACATTTCCATCTGATCCAGATACTCGAAAGAAGTGGATTCGGTTTGTGCAACCATGCCGGGCAGCTAAAGTTCTTTTACCACGTCAGTTCCAGCTGGACCACGGAAACGAGCCGACATTTGCCGAGCCCGTTCGGGTGGCTCAAAAACTTCGTCTGCATTGTGCGCGTGCACTTTGAAGGCGGAGTGGTAAGCTCGTACAGATGAGTACGATAGTCGCACGTTTATTCTGTTCTTATCTATGGACAGATCACACTTGTTAAATTGAATGAACACGTTAAGGCTTGAGGAAGGAGAATCTCCGCTCGCCGTCCACGCGTGATCGCATGAAGAAGTCAGTCGGTAGCCTCCCTCGAGACTTCGGTAAAGTCCGTACGCCTTCGGAATGCTGTGTTCGGGCGTCCAGCTGGAACTGAACTGACGTGGTAAAAAGAACTTACTGTTCAAACTGATAAGGTACAGGCCTTGCAGAAACATCCCAGAGTCACATTGGCTGTGAGTCACTGCTTTTACATGATAAATTAAATACCGAGCGAGATGTGCAAGAACAATCAGAATCGCTTTCTGTCGCCGTCGCTGACCATCATGTGACGTCACATCCAAGAGCAGTTTAAGCCATGCCAAGATTTAGTTGATTACTTCCCGTTTTCTTGATTACAGGTGAAAATGCCCACTTTCGCGGATCGATTTCGTGTGATCGGGAGCGAATCGGATGTTTATTTTACCAATTTATCAAACATTTCATATTTCTGCATAAGCTGACCAATTATCGAAAACCTCTAAAGCAGACCTTTAAGGTCTGACCAGCGCATTGGGCTAATGCGTAGGTCAGACATCTGCTAAGTCGTAGCCACGAGACCCTCATAAATTATTTGATTATCTCATCTTAGCTGTTAAATCATTTATCCATCCGCTTAAATCGTGCGTGTGTGTGGTCTCAAAACTTAGCGGATATGGTGTAGCGTATACGGACTAGTCCGCACGCAGTGACGCCTCATTGATGAAACTGAAACTCTTTCAACACTTAATAATGAATACTTATATAGCGCCTATTCTCGGCTAGAGGCCAAGCTCTAAGCGCTTTACAATCAACACTCATTTACACAAGACCTGACCTGGCTTCGCCTAGATCTTGCCTCATCTTCTTCTGTCTGTCTCTCTTCCATCCACGACACTGCGGTGTGTCTGGAGTGCTTCCCAGGATGTGTCGGATAAGCGTGCATTTTCCTCCTGCGTGCACTTGCCAACACTGCTATCGTAAAGGGTGCACTTTCTGGACCAATTAAGAAGCCTCGCGTATGAAATCTAGAAGCAGCACGTCTGTGTCTACTCGTTTTCTCTCATGTATATCTCTCTTTCCATGTGGGTGTGTGAGGGGGTGGAGAGAAGGAGCGATTGGGAGGAAACAGGGAGGAGAGGGTTGGGGGCTTCTAGACAATGGTCATCGTGAAATATGCCATGTCCACCTCTCTCTCTCTCTCTCCCTCCCTCCCTCCCTCCCTCCCTTCTCCCCCCCCTCTCTCTCTCTCTCTCTCTTCTATCTATGTATATATATATATATATACATAGATAGAGAGAGAGATAGGAGAGAGAGGACATATTATACATATATGTCCTGCGCGTGCCTGTACCCATCGTCAACACAGCGCAGGCCTCCAAGGGTGGTACAGGACTGCTCTAAAGGCAGGTGAGGACAGTGCTTCTCTGGGTCCTCCCCAGCACCTTCGGGTGTTTCTTTTTCTTCTTTGCCTTAACTAGGCTGACCTGGAGAAAGGTCCAGTGACGGTGAGGAAAGACCCACTGACCACAGGGGAAAGTCCTGTTGACATGGGAAAGACTACAACTTTGGATTCTCTCTTGAGGGTACATAAGACCGTATGGCGAAAGCTTGGCTGTGTCTGGTGTGGCACTGTCTTCATCTGTCCGTGGGCAGGGGTGGTTGGGTCTGTGGGGTGTGCTCGGCAGCTGGAGGGTGGTGTTTTTTCGCCGGTGGGCTCTGCAGTCATGAAATACGGGCTGGTACATCCATGGGGATGCTACTTTAAGGCTGTTATGAGCTGCATCCTGTAGTCTAATTTACCTCTGTTCAGGAGCAGTTATGTCCCTTGATATCTTAATGGAGTGTCCTGCGCATGCCTGTACCCATCGTCAACACAGCGCAGGCCTCCAAGGGTGGTACAGGACTGCTCTAAGGGCAGGTGAAGACAGTGCTTCTCTGTGTCCTCCCCAGCACCTTCGGGTGTTCTTTTTCTTCTTTTCTATTATGTGTGGTGTGTGTGTGTGTGGTGTGTGTGTGTGTGTGTGTGTGTGTGTGTGTGTGCGCCTATCTGTCTGCCTATCTGTCTCCAACCTTCCTCTCTCTTTCCCCGGCCTATGGTTCCTTCGCAATAGCCTACTGCATATACATACAATCTGCTTGGGTCTCCTACTGCTCATACACACAAGCACGCGCGCGCGCGCTCGAGCGCGCACACTATACAGAGAGAGAGACAGACAGACAAGAGAGAGAGAGAGGGAGAGAGAGAGAGAGAGCTTGGCTCCCCAATCCTCCACGCCCTTTCTATATGTGTATGCGTGGGTGTTGGTGTGCGCGCACACACACAAAAGCACGCACAAGCGCATGCATGGTACCTAATCAGTCGATGAAGTTACATGTGACAGTGGCAGATCAACCTCAGACCAAGTGAAAGCCGAGAGAGAGATGAGAGAGAGGGAGTTAGAGAAAGAGGGAGATAGAGAGGGGGAGAGAGAGGAAGGGGGGATAGATAGAGAAAGAGGAGGGGGAGATAGAGGGAGAGGGGAGTTAGAGAGAGAGGAGGGGAGATAGAGAGAGGGAGAGAGAGAGGGAGGGAGAGGGAGATAGAGAGAGGGAAGGAGAGAGACTGGCACACAGACTGACACTGATATCTTTTTATTGACAGGGGCTAATAGCCTTTTTGTCAAGGGGGGTACAATGTCTTTTTTTGTTGTTGCATTGGTGAAAACAAAAGAATAATGCAATTTTTAGTGTCAGGAGGAAGCGGAGTGAGAGTGAGAGACGATGATGTAGAGAGGAGGGAGGAGACGGAGAGAGAGAGTGAGAGAGAGAGAGGGAAGCTACTTCACCGCGCATCGATGTGGAGAGAGTTATACGTGAAAGTGGATCTCTCTCTCTCTCTCTCTCTCTCTCTCTCTCCTCTCTCTCTCTCTCTCTCTCTCTTCTCTCTCTCGCTTTCACTCTCTCTCTCTCTGCATATGCCACTGATGTTTTGGAGAGAAATCAAGGTGGGCCATGTCCCCTGGTAGTTTTCAGCCGTCCACTTTCATGGAGCTTCCGCGCGTTCTTTCTTTTTCCACACTTTCTTATTTATGTGGCTTCTACTTTTACACTGTTTGCACTTTATGGACAAGCGTCGGTGCATCTATAAGGTATTGATCACCTGTGTGTGTGTGTGTGTGTGTGTGTGTGTGTGTGTGTTGTGTGTGTGTGTGTGTGTGTCTGTGTGTATGTTCTGCTGTCTGTCTGTCTGTCGTCTCTCTCTCTCTCTCTCTCTCTCTCTCTCTCTCTCTTCTCTCTTCTCTCTCTCTCTCTCTCTCCCTCCTTCTTCTGTCTATGTGTCTCCCTGTCTCTGTGTCTGCTGTCTTCTCTCTGTACGCCTGTCTCTCTGTCTGTCTGTGTCTGTCTCTGTCTCTCTCTCTGCTGTCCTGTCTCTCTCTCTCTCTCTCTCTCCTCTCTCTCTCTCTCCTTTTAATATTATATATTATTTATATCTTATTATATATATTATATATTAATATATATATATTTTATATATTGGTGTGTGTGTGTGTGTGTGTGTGTGTGTGTGTGTGTGTGTGTCGTGTGTGTGTGTTACACTACCCCCCCCCCCCCCCCCCCCCAATTGGATGTTTTCATCTTCCCCTCTTCCCAATAGTACGCCCCCCCCCCCCCCCCCCCCCCCCCCCCCCCCCCACCCCCCCCCCCCCCCCCCCCCCCCCCCCCCCCCCCCCCCCCCCCTCTGTGTAGTTCCCATGTCCTGATCATTCTGTCAGCTCCTGTCCATCTGTTGGCGCTGCAGGTCACCACCTCTCCGTCTGGCGTTTGCAGAGCGTCCGTGGAATGCTGACGTTTGGAGAGCGTCAGTGGAATGCTGACGTTGGCAGAGCGTCAGTGGAATGCTGGACGTTTGCAGAGCGTCAGTGGAATGCTGCGTTTGCAGAGCGTCAGTGAATGCTGACGTTTGGGAGCGTCAGTGGAATACTGACGTTTGCAGAGCGTCGTGGAATGCTGACGTTTGGAGAGCGTCCGTGGAATGCTGACGTTTGCAGAGCGTCCGTGGAATGCTGACGTTTGCAGAGCGTCCGTGGAATGCTGACGTTTGGAGACCGTCAGTGGAATGCTGACGTTTGGAGAGCGTCAGTGGAATGCTGACGTTTGGAGATGCGTCAGTGGAATGCTGACGTTTGGAGAGCGTCCGTGGAATGCTGACGTTTGCAGAGCGTCCGTGGAGCTGACGTTTGCAGAGCGTCCGTGGAATGCTGGCGTTTGGAGAGCGTCCGTGGAATGCCACCCAGAAGAAATTCCCACAAAACCTTTCGGCTGCGCTGGTTGGCCCGATGGTTGTTAGAGAGCCCAGTTCGCATTCAGATGTTGACGGTTCGATCGACGATCGCTCAAGATAGAATTTGGCTTTGTTTTGTAGTGCCTGCACCTCGACAGTGTGGACGTTCTGGTGGTGTCAGTGCGATGCTGGTGGTCTCCTCCTCCCTACTCCTCCGCCTTCCTCCCTCCTACCTGCGATTGCGATCGCCATCTGCCGTAATCCGAGGTGGATGTCAGTCTCAGTGGAATGAAGTACATAGGAAGGAAGGAGAGAGCGACTTCGGGGACGATGAGGTGACAGTCATTTCACGGAGAGTCTGATGAGGGGACAGTCATTTAAGGGAGAGTCTTGATGAGGTGACAGTCATTTAAAGGAGAGTCTGATGAGGTGACAGTCTTTAAAGGGGGAGTCTGAGAGGTGACAGTCATTTACAGGGAGAGTCTGATGAGGTTGCAGTCATTGAAAGGGGGAGTCTGATGAGGTGACAGTCATTTAAAGGTTGAGTCTGATGAGGTGACAGTCTTTAAGGGGGAAGTCTGATGAGGTGACCAGTCATTTAAGGGGGAGTCTGATGAGGTGCAGTCATTTAAGGGGAGTCTGATGAGGTGACAGTCATTTAAGGGGGAGTCTGATGAGGGGACAGTCATTTACAGGGAGAGTCTGATGAGGTGCAGTCATTTACAGGGAGAGTTGATGAGGTGATCATTAAAAGGGGGGTCTGATTGAGGTGACAGTCATTTAAAGGGAGAGAGTTGATGAGGTGACAGTCATTTAAAGGGAGAGTCTGATGAGGTGACATGTCATTTTAAACGGAGAGTCTGATGAGGTGACAGTCATTTAAACGGAGTCTGATGAGGGTGACAGTCATTTACAGGAGAGTCTGATGAGGTTGCAGTCATTTAAGGGAGAGTCTGATGAGGTTGCAGTCATTGAAAGGGGGAGTCTGATGAGGTGACAGTCTTTTAAAAGGTTGAGTCTGATGAGGTGACAGTCATTTAAGGGGAGTTGATGAGGTGACAGGCATTTAAAGGTTGAGTCTGATGAGGTGACAGTCATTTAAGGTTGAGTCTGATGAGGTGACAGTCATTTAAAGGTTGAGTCTGATGAGGGTGACAGTCATTTAAGGGGGAGTCTGATGAGGTGACAGGCATTTTAAAGGTTGAGTTGATGAGGTGACAGTCATTTAAAGGTTGAGTCTGATGAGGTGACAGTCATTTAAAGGTTGAGTCTGATGAGGTGACAGTCATTTAAAAGGTTGAGTCTGATGAGGTGACAGTCATTTAAAGGGGGAGTCTGATGAGGTGACAGTCATTTAAAGGGGGAGTCTGATGAGGTGGCAGTCATTTAATGGGGAGTCTGATGAGGTGACAGTCATTTAGAGGGAGAGTCTGTGAGGTGACAGTCATTTAAAGGGGGGTTGATGAGGGACAGTCATTTAAAAGGAGTCTGATGAGGTGACAGTCATTTAAAGTGAGTCTGATGAGGTGACAGTCATTTAAAGGGGGAGTCTGATGATGGTGACAGTTCTTTAAAGGTTGAGTGTGATGAGGTGACAGCATTTAAAGGAAGAGTCTGATGAGGTGACAGTCATTTAAAGTGGGAGTCTGATGAGGTGACAGTCATTTAAAGGGGGATTCTGATGAGGTGACAGTCATTTTAAGGGGGAGTCTGATGAGGTGACAGTCATTTTAAAGGGGGGGGGAAAGCGGAAGCGGAAGCGGAAGTTTATTCAGTGTAGGCCATAGCCCATTCTGAAGGGGGTACAATATCTTGATATACACTTTTTCAATTAAACAATTTGTTAATTTTATAACATGACATGACAGCTGATCTATCTAATCGCATTATCCAACACCACTTTAACTAAGTAATACAGTGCGTCTTTTAAATGCTTTGTACAAATTTATGCAAACATTCTTCAATGTTATTTCATTTCGATTTGCCATGAGCAGTACGACATTAAACAGACATGGGTTTCTGATATATTTAGGGGGGATAAAATCATTTCGCAAATCTTGAAAGGAGGACAAACAACAAAAATGCTGTTCATCTTCCGTGGCATTCTTACACAGCGGGCACATCTAGCGTCTTCATCAGCATTAGTATACCGATACTTCTGTGTACCTATATCAGCTATTTCAAATCTCATCTTTGTCATATAATTCTTTAAGTGTCTGTCAATGTCAAGCAAAAGATATGCTTCACAATTTCTAGACGACTTAAATGTTCTATAAAATGCATACCTGTCACTGTTTTGAATGTGTTCCTCCATTTTTGCCATCTGTTATCGATCAGCCTCTGACGAAGTTCTTTTAAAAAGACTTTGACATTTTCAACACCTTGATTAATCCAAACAAATCCGAACCCATTTTGATACAAAAAGTCGCGAATGTCAGATGCCTACATTTCTTATTTCGTAATTCTAAACTAAGCAACATTTTGTACGCCTTATGTGGTAATCTTTCCTCATTCATACGTAAATTTTTCAACCAATAACTAATACATCGCAAACATGAGTTGATATACAAAGGATATCGGCCTGTATCCCCATATACAAGATCATTTGGCGTTCTAGGCTGCACCCAAGAATCTTTTTAAAGCAAATAGGTGAACTTTTTCTATTTCAATAACAGCTTTATCCATGCCCATATCTCGGCTCCATATTGTGCGATTGGCTGAACTGAGCATCAAAAAGTTTGAGTAATACAGGTAAAGAATTATTATTTGGATATACAGTTTTCTCAGTATACAGAGTATGCACGTTTTGCTCTGCTCGCAGATCCTGACAGGCAGGTGTAAAACCAAGACGTGTGCTAAACAGATGCCGAGATATTTGTAACAATTCACAACCTCCATTGCCTCCCATTCAAAAACCATCTCTCCCTAGCTGCTAAGTATCCCCTTTTCTAAAACCACAATACTGCTCTTTTTCATATTTACTTGAGTTGAAGCCTTGTGGCTATACTATGGAGATTATTTAATTGGGTTTGGAGTCCAACTGGAGTTTCTGATAGCAAAGCGATATCGTCAGCCAGTAGCAAGATAAATAATTCGAGGGTCTCGTGTGACAACGTCGCTCCATGTCGTCCCTTCGCAATGATCTCTGATGCTAATTCGTTTATAAATAGAGAAAACAATACAGGACTACAGGTATCTCCCTGCTTCAACACCTGTGTGCACAAAATACTGTCTGTGAATTCGTTGCGACTCTTACTTTTGCTTTTACGTTAGAATACATACTTCTTATACACTGATACAGGCTTCCCTTTAATACCATTCTTCTGAAGAACTGGCCACAGTAGTTTCCTTGAGATAGAGTCAAAGGCCTTCTCAAAATCAATGAAAGCTACATAGAATTTACGATTTAACGAAAATTGCTTTTGTATTATTGCTAGTAATGTAAACATATGATCCACTGTTGAATATCCTTTCTTGAAGCCCGCCTGATATTCGCCGGTTATATTATACTGTTCTACCCATACTTGTAACTATAGTTTATAATAGAACTGTACAATTTGCTGCCGATGTCACAAAGTGACACACCTCTATAATTGCCTGGATCGTTTACATCACCTTTTTTTACAATAGTGGTACTATAATGATTCCATCCAGGCTTCGGGATATATTCCTCTGTGAAAAAGAGCATTGAAAAATTTAACAAGGAAATCGACAATTATTTCGCCACCATTTTTAAACATTTCTCCAATTAAGCAATCTGGACAGCAGATTTGCCGTTTTTCAATTTCTTTATGGCAGTAAACTTCTTCTTTTGAAATTGGGTTATCAAATAAATTGAGTTCATCTGTGGCTTCTAAATCAGACGCGGTTTCCATTTCTATTGAACTGTCCACATCCCTATCAAGGAGGTTTTTGAAATGCTCATGCCACTCATTAATAGAAATTGATGCATGTACACGATACCCTTTGGGTGACACCTTATGTACATTCTGCCAGAACGCACTGGGATCATTGACGGAATCAACAAGATGACTTAATAAACAAGTATTATTATTCATTTTGCTTTTTCTGTACAGGTTTTTATATTCTCTCCGTGATTTACAATTCTTTTACCTGTCCTCACGTCTAAAGTTCCACGAAATACTCTAAGCAACCTCCTGGCCGAAATCTTAGCTACATGACATTCTATATCAAACCATGCATCTTTACGTTCCTCTTATCTGTTCTGATCTTGTTTTCATACACTCAGCTTGTTTTTTCACACAGTTGTTAAACGCATTCAATGCCAAGTTGATGTCCACATCAATAGATCAATTGCTGCTTCGAGTAAAGATTTACAATCTTCACTGCTATGAGAGCATGTGAATATTCCAGCCCTCTGTTCTGCCTAACAAATTTTCATAAACTTACCGTTTTTATTGCTATAACCTTGGTTCATATGAAGCTCATCGCCATTATCAAAATTAACATGGAATTCCAAAGGCAGATGATCAGACTCAATGCGTTCTTGTACATATAGAGTACATGATGCTCATACATATATACAGATCAACAGGGCCAAACATAATCATTCACACTATTACCTGTATCAGAAACGTATGTAAAATGACCTTGACGGTCGCCATTACATACTCCGTTTAAAATGCATAATTCTAGAGCTGTGCACATGC
>CM031598.1:115219211-115254211 GCA_018398815.1 Conus ventricosus
TCGAACTGTTTGGTTTCCGTGAATACATCTCGAAATATTTCAGACTCAGTCCCCACTGCCGTATGTGTATATGGGATTGTCGACTTGAAGATCTCTTAGACGCTGTTTGCATAATCTGTCTGTCCGACTAAAAGTTCAGCTATTGATCAGCAAAGCCTGAGGCCATATCTGTTTCGTAATGTGTGTGTGTGTGTGTGTGTGTGTGTGTGTGTGTGTGTGTGTGTGGTGTGTGTGTGTGTGTGTGTTTGTGTGTGCGCGTGCATTCGTAAGTGCGTGTGTGTGTTGAGAAAGGGGAGGAGGAGAGAGAGGGAGAGAGAGAGATTCTCTCTCTCTCTCTCTCTCTCTTTCTCTCTCTCTCTCTCTCTCTCTCTCTCTCTCTCTCTCTCTCTCTCTCTCTCTCTCTTCTCTCTTCTCTCTCTCTCTCCCCAGGATGCCACCCTGTTCATGCACATATGTCTCTTCAGTTTATTAGATATTGGCTCAGGATATTTGGTATGGATGGAAATAGACTGCTTTCGAGATGCTGATATGCCTGGGCAGTGCAGATGTACGTAGTGTCAAGTATTCAATAGACTGCTTTCGAGATGCTGATATGCCTGGGCTCAGGTGGCAGATGTACGTAGTGTCAAGTATTCAATAACTTTTATTTCAGAATGTGTTTAGAACAGTATGGTTTAATCAAGGGGTTGAAATGTTAGTACGTTTCTGAAAGAATTTCGATATCCCATGGCAAACTTGGGATAAAAAATACCCGAGAAAGTGGCCGATTGTCGTTGTATAGAACATTTAAATCATGTAGGAGCTGTGAAAAGTACCGTCTGATAGACGTTGACAGACATGTCAAAAGTTATCAAACAAAACTGAGATTCGGAGTAACAGACATTGTAATATACCGGGACCAGAAGACCAACCTATTAACTGTGTGATGCCCGTTGTTCAGAGATGCAAAAGAAGGTGGGATACACATTTTGTTTTGCTGTCCCAGTCGCTGTGACCTTCGGCAAGAAAACATTTCCAGGAAATGTTATGCAAATCCGTGTCCGTCCCATGTGGCCTTCCTGCAGGCAAATCATAACAAAGATATGCTGAAAAATGTATGCGTGTATCTATATAAACATTTTAAAAGGTGTGTGATGGCAGTTGAAGGATGTGGATGTTAATATTAAATCACTCGCTTCTCGTGCTCCGAAGTCAAAAGTTCCTGGAGTTTTATCATTACGTTCACGTATCTGTACTTTTCTCCGTTGTCGATGTGTCATTGTACATGGATTCCCTTTACAGTAGGACTGCTGCCTAAACTTGACTAAACCATCTCCCCCTCTGTCTCTGTGTCTCTGTCTGTCTGTCTGTCTTCTGTCTGTCTGTCTGTCTGTCTGTCTGTCTGTCTGTCTCTCTCTCTCTCTCTCTCTCTCTCTCTCTCTCTCTCTCTCTCTCTCTCTCTCTCTCTCTTAATGTTTTTTTTTTTTTTCAATCTCAAAAGGATAAACCGAATCTCAGAGGAGAGGGTAAGACATGTTAGTTTTGATTGTTAATGCATTACGATTTCTTGAAGGTGGCATTATTTTGGATGGTCGGTATTCAGGGTTGAGGCGCTTGGAACAGCAGCATTGTTTTAATTCATGTGTGGTGTGGATTTACTGTTGACGTTATTCGCCTTTTGCTTTGCATGTCCCTTGTGATCAAGGCTGTATAACTAATGATATTAAAAATGTTCAGTGTTCTCTCCTCTTCTCTCTCTCTCTCTCTCTCTCTCTCTCTCTCTCTCTCTCTCTCTCTCTCTCTCTCTCTCTCTCTCTCTCTCTCTCTTCTCTCTCTCTCTCTCTCTCTCTCTCTCTCTCTGTTCATGGGGCTGAAATTTGGGGTTTAGATAATGCCGTTGTTCATTGTGAGGCTGTGCATTTATTTGCTTTGAAGAGATTTTTAGGTCTCGACTTGAGCATCTCTAATGACTTGGTGTATGGAGAGTCCAATAGATATCCACTGTTCATTGGTTCAGCCGTTCGATGTGTGCGGTATTGGTTAAAGCTCTTACACATGGGTCATTATAGATTACCTCGTAAGTCTTATAAGATGTTTGAATTGGATGTAAAGGGAAAAAAACGAACTGGATTTCAAATATGCGTTTGTTTCTGTGTAAGCACGGATTTGGGGATATTTGGCTGACTCAGGGTGTTGGAAATCGAAAACAGTTTATTCGTGTTTTTCGACAAAGGTTGATTGACTGTAGATGGCAAATGTGGGACGACCATATCCAAACTAGCGAACGGTATGATTTCTACAGAAATTGTTCTAGTTTTCAATATATTCAGCCATATCTGACATTGGATTTGGACATGCGTTTGAAAAGATTACTTGCTGAATTTAGAGTTGGTGTTTCTGAAACAAGGACTCATTACTTCAGATACAGGCAACATACACAAAATAACTTTGTATGTCCATTGTGTATGCAAGGTGAGGAAAATGAAATACATTTTATGTTCCTTTGCCCAGCTTTAGATCTTCGACAAAAATTTATCCCATAGAAATATTATAGGCGCCCGTGTATGTTTCGTTTACAGTTACTACTTAGCTCTAACAGTTATAAGGTAATTAGGAATTTGAGTATGTTTTTGTGTAAGGCGTCTAAGATCAGAGAAATAATGACATCTTAGTTGATGTTATTATTGGTATGGTTGTTCCTTTTTATCGTGACTGGTGATTTTGTTTCTCAAATATCATAAAGTGAATAATTGTGCTCATTCCCTTTCAAATGGGCCGATGGCCTCACTGACAAAAGTCTGAAGTCTCTCTCTCTCTCTCTCTCTCTCTCTCTCTCTCTCTCTCTCTCTCTCTCTCTCTCTCTCTCTCTCTCTCTCTCTTTTAGTGAAATGCGTTCAACGTATACTTGATTATCAACCAGTCAATCAGCCAATCAAGTGATGCCCGAATCGATTCATCGACAATATGACATTAACGCGCAGAAGTATAGTGGGAAAGAAACGGCTCCTTTGGCATTAAAGAGAAGTCACCTCATCCCTAACTGCACGGACATAAAGTGAACAGCCTGTCTTGGCTTTTTTGGCATATTAAAAACTACTGATCCAAATTTCGGATGCTGCGTTTCATTCTACCACTCCCCTGTAGAACTGTAGCTCTGGGGGAGGACAGAAAACAGTGGCAGCCAAGTCTTCGCGCTCGTGGGAGGGAAGGAGGGTGAGAGAGAGGGAGGAAGCCAGTCTCACCAGTCGTCGAGTTTCCCTGGGCTCTTTCCATTCGTCTGACCACTGCCCGGTGAGGCAGCAGTGCGGGGAAGAAAGTGATGCCGTGTCTGACAGGTAGATCCAGACCCGGACACTTGTTTCTCTCTCTGTCAGTGTGCAGCATGGTGGCACAGTGTCAGGAACTTGTGAGTCTGTGGTACACGACACTGGCAGCGGACGGGAGAGAGAGAATGTCAGCAGAATGATGTGGTTTCCAAGTGTCTGTGATCAGGTTTTTAAGATTCTTTGGCAATTTCTGGTTCACATTGTCGAGTCATTTTTACATCTCCTGTTTGTAGTGTTTATTGCTTGCGATAGAAACGATAACCACGATAGGTCACGAAATCGGTCTACATGCGCAAAAAAACGTTAAAAAGACGATGATGTTTTTTCTCTCAGAGAGAGAGAGAGAGAGAGAGAGAGAGAGAGAGAGAGAGAGAGAGAGAGAGAGATGTTTATTAAGAAAAAGCATCGAACACAATTGTTCTTACCAAGCCACAAAAATCGTCACTTACTGTTGTCGTGTGCCATCGTGTACCGGTGGAAGTGGAGGACACGTATAAACATCGCATGCATCCTATGTGAGAAACTGGAGGAATAAATGAGATAAATGAAAATGAGTGACTGAGAAACTGGAGGAATAAATGAGATAAATGAAAATGAGTGACTGATATTTGAATGGTACGGGAAACGACTGAATGAGCGCCAGTAGGCTGCTCTTCGGCCGGCTCTACCTGGGTAGGCAGCCCGTTGAGTGAGTGAGGTAGTGTGTTATTGTAAAGCGCTTAGAGCTTGGTCTGTGACCGAGGATAGGCGCTATATAAATACCCAATATTATTATTACTATGAAATAATACTTACAAAAGTGCGTAGTGTATATGGCCACGTATATACGAACATGTTCTGTTCAGTGGGTTTTCGGTCGAAGCACACTGGCTAAGGTTTCTTTTCTTATGACAAAATAGCTGTTAAATTTGAAAAATATTCACAAGCATTTGGAGCAACGGTTTGTTGTTGTTGTTGTTTTTGTGTTCACTGCTGCTATTCTGTGATTTGTGGTGTAGGCCGAATACTTCATTCTGGCTTGATGGTATTGTGTGGTAAGTGTTGCTAAACTGGAGTCCCGAGTCGTGAATACACTGGCTTAAAAAGTTCGAGTGTTGCGAGAGTTATGGAACGTTTTGGACCGACGAAAAGCAGCCGCGGCACCTGAGATGGGTACCGTTCAACATTAAGCCAGAAGGGACAGTGAGTCCCAAGATTTTTGACGTTAACATGATTTTTCGTGATGTATACACTCTAAAGCACAAAAAATTACATATGACAAATTTATTAAGGGGGGCGGGGGGGGGGGGGGGGGGGGGGGGGCGTGAAAGGTAGACCGTTTCTCCTGACCGAGTATGAAGATAGTGTTTTGTCATCGCTCTTTTTATAGTACTTTGTCATGATGATGATTCTGCTTCTTCTTCTTGTTCCATCATCATCATCATCGTCATCTTCTTCTTCTTCTTCTTCTTCTTCTTCTTCTTCATCTTCTTCTCCTCATCCTTCTCGTCCTCCTTCTTCTTCTGCATTTCAAACACTTCCGGTCGTTACTGCTTTTAACTGAAATCGAAGTGAAGGATTTACAGACTCAAAACATGTGATTTAGGTTTGTGTGTATAGGACTACCTGTAGCGGTTGGACAATTTGCAGTTCAGTTAACAGTGTCATTAAGAATGCCTGCGTTACTTTGATTGACGCTCCCAACGTTTTATTGTATTCACGCTGTATCCATTAAAAACAAAATAAATAAACAGAAGAAAAAGCAACATTGTTTCGGTAAGATGCGAAGCATGTATAAAATTCGGAGCTTATAATCAATTAAAATTTTCCAAATATATGTGGATAAGACAAAAGCATGTTACGCATAACACACATTGATTCGATGAATTTCTAATAATCTTTTACATTTGTTGTGTCGTATATTTTTGATAGGTACACAAATTTAGGATGAACCATATGTTTTATCGCTTTGCATTTTTCAGTTCAGCGAGGCAGCTAAATATGTCTGTGACCGCCTGCAACTTAAAATATGTACCATCAGAACTATGAACATACGATGTGGACACTTTCTGTCGATTTTTTGGTTGTGAGTGTGCTGAAGTTCTTAATAGTTTAAATCTTAAGATCAGTTTTATTTCTTAATGTTGTCCAGGTCAGACGATTTTTTCCCCTTTTCCCTTGTTTTTCAAATTGTTGTTTTGGTTTGCTTTTTTTTCCGGAAGGTTGAAGAAGGTGCAGCAAGGGAGGTGGAATGGAGCAAGGAGGGGGGGGGGGGGGACCTTCCATTTATCGACAGTTGAAGAATGATTTTGTGTAATTGCTGTCACATTATAGTTGATTCTGTCCTGGTTCTAACGGTGACACGCGCTGCTCCGTTTGCTCTTACATGTTTTATCTACTGTTGGTCGTGTTGCAAGCACGTAGTGTGATGATGATCGGGCGGTGTCCATTGAACACGTAGTGTGATGATGATCGGGCGGTGTCCATTGAACACGTAGTGTGATGATGGGGGCGGTATCCATAGAACACGTAGTGTGATGATGATGGGGCCGGTGTCCATTGAACACGTAGTGTGATGATGATCGGGCGGTGTCCATTGAACACGTAGTGTGATGATGATCGGGCGGTGTCCATTGAACACGTAGTGTGATGATGATGGGGCGGTGTCCATTGAACACGTAGTGTGATGATGATCGGGCGGTGTCCATTGAACACGTAGTGTGATGATGATGGGGCGGTTGTCCATTGAACACGTAGTGTGATGATGATCGGGCGGTGTCCATTGAACACGTAGAAGTCTAAAATCATCTACAACGTTGTTTCAAGCTGGGCTCTCGTCAGGATGAATACTTGGGTCACCCACCGCCGGTGTTGCTCCCCAAGGGGTTGAGCATTTTAAAAACCGTTTTAGGCGTAACAGCTACACTTTTCTTGTGTGTGTGTGTGTGTGTGTGTGTGTTGTGTGTGTGTGTGTGTGTGTGTGTGTGTGTGTGTGCGTGCGCGCGCACGCGCGCGCTCTGTACATGAAACAGCACATCTTCTTGCACTCCTTCATGGAGTGACATTCACAGCGAAAGGGAGGGATGGGCGAGGAGGGGGGGGGGGGGAGGTTGCGCGCGTGAGAAATGGGAGGGAAGGAGGATGGGCGGAGGTAGGGCGCGGAGAACCGAAGCAGGGAAGGGACAATACAAAATGGTCTGACAGAAGACCGCTGCCGCTCAGATCAAGTCACCAAAGAATGGTAAACAACAGCGGATAAGATGAAATCAATATCTCACCATTACCCTTTTCCCTACCTTTTCTTAAGTGTTTCATTTTGTGTTGTTCATCCTGTCCCAGCCAGTTTCTGGTCAGAAAGAAAATCTTGGCCTCTGTCTATCACTTTTACAATGTACAGCTTTCGGCGACTCTGGCTGAGTTCGAAGTTATGGTGGCTCTTTGTTCGTCGAGTCGACAAAAACCACTTCAGTCATCTATACGCAAGTGGCTGATCAAGTTGATGCGTGCACGGAATGTGCGGTGACAGCTTGGACAGGGAATGTGGGAGACCTGCTTTTGATTACTGGTGCGGGTTTTCCTTGCCTGTCTCTTTTGTTGCGCTGCAGCTGTCTTTTCTTCACACGAACTGACACTTTGGCGGATAGAGTAGCGCTGTCTAGCTCGATCTGTAGCAGTTTGTTGCCATGTGTCAGGGGTTTGGGGTTAAACGCTTTCAAGGATAGCTTCAAAGTGAGGTGACTGCAGGCGGAAATCGAAACAAATTTTTAAAATGATTATTCGTGAGTCCGCCGAACAATAGGGACTAACAAATTACAGACGTGACTTGTTTGTTCCCGTTATCTGGCGGACTAAGTGATAATTCTGTTTAAAACTTGCTTTCAAGGATTTTTGTGGATAGTGATGATGGTGATAGAAGTGACATGCGCAGCGACTTTGTTTACGCTGAGGAGGGGTTGCGCAATTCTTCGACCTCGCTCTCTCATCCCAAACCATCTGAGTCCAGCAGCAAGACGGCTGGAGACGGAGTCAGATGCTGTGGATGACCATCACTACTATTACAACTGGTAGTATATTCATATAATGATAATGACAGTAACAATAAAGGTAATAATAATTGTAGTAATAATAATAATAACAGTACTAACAGAGAAAGAGGAAGGAAGGGAGTTAGAATGATATGGTTAAAATACCAAGGGGGAGAAAAAAGGAAGAAAGAAGGGAAGAAAGAAAGACAGGAAAAAGAAAGGAAGAAACAGAAGAAAAAGGTGGAAGGAAGTGAGGAAGAAAAGGGAGAGAAGGAGGAGGAGGGTACAGATCAGGGGATAGATAGTGAGGTAGAATCTAAGAAATATACTACGGATTATCATTTTGTTTTAATCACAGTCTTCTGATCAGTCAGAGCAAACGAACAGTTATGAAATTCTTTTGAGAGTGAAGAGAAATATCACAGCAACATCTCTCACAACAACACGGTGTCCGGAGCAAAACGTTTCAATGTCGTATACATCCCACCACTCAAGAGTTGTGTGTATTTGACGGGGGGGGGGGGGAGGGGGGAGTGTGTGTGTTTAGTAAAATGCAGGGTTGACTGAAGGCACCTTGGGTTACTGAATAAACATCAGAAGGATGCACAGATGGACTTATGATTAATAGCAGCCTACAGGATCCTGTCAGTCTTGGAGGGAAGATGAGAACGACAGCCGGAGATGCTGTACCGCTCGTTCCGAAGGCCAGTAATTAACAGGCCGATGTGTGTATCTCCTAATTGACGCTGGGAAACCGTCCCCTCTCTGGTTGCTACAATGTTTGGCGCATGAGGAAGGACGTGTTCTTATTGGTGTATAGTTGACGCTGGGACGTAGTCCACGTCTGAAGGACGTGTTCTTATTGGTGTATAATTGACGCTGGGATGTAGTCCACGTCTGAAGGACGTGTTCTTATTGGTGTATAATTGACGCTGGGATGTAGTCCACGTCTGAAGGACGTGTTCTTATTGGTGTATAATTGACGCTGGGACGTAGTCCACGTCTGAAGGACGTGTTCTTATTGGTGTATAATTGACGCTGGGATGTAGTCCACGTCTGAAGGACGTGTTCTTATTGGTGTATAATTGACGCTGGGACGTAGTCCACGTCTGAAGGACGTGTTCTTATTGGTGTATAATTGACGCTGGGACGTAGTCCACGTCTGAAGGACGTGTTCTTATTGGTGTATAATTGACGCTGGGACGTAGTCCACGTCTGAAGGACGTGTTCTTATTGGTGTATAATTGACGCTGGGGTGTAGACCACGTCTGAAGGACGTGTTCTTATTGGTGTATAATTGACGCTGGGATGTAGTCCACGTCTGAAGGACGTGTTCTTATTGGTGCATAATTGACGCTGGGATGTAGTCCACGTCTGAAGGACGTGTTCTTATTGGTGTATAATTGACGCTGGGATGTAGTCCACGTCTGAAGGACGTGTTCTTATTTGTGTATAATTGACGCTGGGATCTAGACCACGTCTGAAGGACATGTTCTTATTGGTGTATAATTGACGCTGGGACATAGTCCACGTCTGAAGGACGTGTTCTTATTTGTGTATAATTGACGCTGGGATGTAGTCCACGTCTGAAGGACGTGTTCTTATTGGTGTATAGTTGACGCTGGGATGTAGTCCACGTCTGAAGGACGTGTTCTTATTGGTGTATAATTGACGCTGGGATGTAGACCACGTCTGAAGGACGTGTTCTTATTGGTGTATAGTTGACGCTGGGATATAGTCCACGTCTGAAGGACGTGTTCTTATTGGTGTATAATTGACGCTGGGATGTAGTCCACGTCTGAAGGACGTGTTCTTATTGGTGTATAATTGACGCTGGGATGTAGTCCACGTCTGAAGGACGTGTTCTTATTGGTGTATAATTGACGCTGGGATGTAGTCCACGTCTGAAGGACGTGTTCTTATTGGTGTATAATTGACGCTGGGATGTAGTCCACGTCTGATATTACTGTGGCTGGCGTGGGGAATGTGGTTCCTTTTTCTCTCTTTCTTTCCTTCCTTCCTTCCTTCCTTCCTTCCCTCTTTCTCTCCTTTTTTCTTTCCTTTTTTTGTTGTTGTTTGTTTTCCTTTTTTCTCTCCAAATTATTGTGTAATTTGCCCAGGGGAATGGTCGTCTCCTATTCCTCGTATTCCTCGAACTGGTGCCAGGAAAGTAGTCTCCCTTTTCATTGCTGTGATCGGATGGTGGAGAATCAGTCCTCTGCGGGGAGGGGGGGGGGGGCAGAAGGGAGGGGAAGACCACAACAACAAGTAAACAAGCAAACAAACAAAACAGCCAAAACCCTGTGGAACCGATTGTAAGGAAACTCTGTGGAGAGACTGAATTTAGCCCAGGGACGTACCCATTCCAATTTGGTGCGGATCCGTGGCTCCGATCCAGGATCCGCTCAGCGAGAGAAGTACGAATTTTCCATTGATCATGGAAACTGTGAAATTTGATAACTGTCTGTGAAGCCATGTACTTACTTATAACAGGTTCCCCGAAGATGGAGTATAGCTGCCTTAATGGCGGGGATAAAAAAGGGTCATACACACAAAACTCCACTGCCTGGCTATACAGGGAGTGTCCGCAGGAGTATCAGCCTGCGTACGCAGAAGAAGAAGAAGAAGAAGAACTTATAACAGGGACGCTGGCTTTTGGAAACTTCCTCCATATCCAACTTATTGAGAGAAAGAAAACAAAAAATAAAACTAACAACAGTTACAACGACAACAAAAAACAATAACAACAACACAACAACAACAACAACAACACACACAACAACAACAACAACAACAACAACAACACACACACACACACACACACACACACACACACACACACACACACACACACACACACACACACTCAAGGTACATGAGAAGCAACTCTTTTAGCCCGCATCTTCTGTGACTTCCTATGTCACGACTAACAGTTTTTACACATCATGAACATATTTGGAAAAAAAATGTTTACAAGAAAAAAAATGAAGAAGAAATTTTAAAACCTACGTACCGTTTGTTTTTTAAATCTTTTTTTTTTTTCAAACAGTAAACGTACTTTTTGTGGGGAGGAATGGGGATGGGTGGGGTGGGGAGGGGGTGCAGAGGTGAGATGCGTGGAGGTGCGAATCCTGATCAGAAAGCGGTTCTGGGATCTGTTGGCATAGGTCACCATTATCCCGAGTGACTTTCTGGCTTTGTAGACGTCTGTTGTTGTTGTGTTGTTGTTGTTGTGTTGTTGTTGCTGCTGCTGCTGCTGCTGCTGTTGTTGTTACTGTTGGAGGTTTTTATTTCTCTCCCATTGGATAGCGCTAGGGAAAACCAGAGGCCGGCTGTTATTTCTGTGAGTGGTACGTTGACAGTGATCTCCTCTTTTTACTCTGTGCAGTCGACGGTGGGGGAAATAACCGTTTCTTGTTTCTGTGAAGGGTACCCGGGGGGGGGGGGGGGGAAGTTCTCTGTTGTAAATGTGATTGGGAGAGGAAGATGGGGCCCTCTCTAGTTGCTGAATGATGAGGTGTTATTATCGTATTTGGCACCGGAAGAAACAAAACAAGACGAAGACGGTCCTCTGCTAGAACTGTGGTTGTCTCCGGGAGAAAATGGAGGCCTGTCTTCTTACTGTGATAGGCACGGGGAAAGCAGTCTTCTGTTTCATTTGGTGGTGGGAATTGTGTCCTCTTTTGTCACTCTACAGCCGGGGGGGGGGGGGGGGGGGGGGGGGGGTGGCGTTTCCTGTTACTGTGAGTGTCAGGAGGAGGATGAAGGCGGGAGATGAGAGGGGATGGGGAAGAGGGGGGGGGAGGGTGTTCCTTTCATATAAGATAGGGTATTATGTGTATATACTCTGTGTGGAGAAGTACTGTCTCTTGATCAGTTTGTCGTGTCATTGATGCTGGACGTACCCTGTGTTGGTTTTGCTGCTGGACGTACCCTGTGTTGATTGTACTGCTACGTACCCTGTGTTGATTGTACTGCTACGTACCCTGTGATGATTGTACTGCTACGTACCCTGTGTTGATTGTACTGCTGGACGTACCGTGTGTTGATTGTACTGCTACGTACCCTGTGTTGATTGTACTGCTGGACATACCCTGTGTTGATTGTACTGCTGGACGTACCCTGTGTTGATTGTACTGCTGGACGTACCCTGTGTTGATTGTACTGCTGGACATACCCTGTGTTGATTGTACTGCTGGACGTACCCTGTGTTGATTGTACTGCTGGACGTACCCTGTGTTGATTGTACTGCTGGACGTACCATGTGTTGATTGTACTGCTGGACGTACCATGTGTTGATTGTACTGCTGGACGTACCATGTGTTGTTTTTGTTGTGATATACCTGACGATTAGAAGTATCCATTATTGATCTTATCATTAAGTCATTGATATTGGGAAATATCCCGTTATGAACGTATTTCTGTGTAAATGAAGTGAGGAATTTATCATCCTTTCTTGGTCTTATTCAAGGGAAATTGAAGTCGAGGACGTAAAACCTGTCTTGATCTTATCACTTTTGTTTGTTTTTGTTTTTTTTTGGCTAAAGGTATTATTCTCGCTTGCTCTTACTTAAGCATGATTGTGTGTGTGCGTGAGTGCTTGTGTGTGTGTGTGTGTGTGCGTGTGTGTGTGTGTGTGGTGTGTGTGTGTGTGTGTGTGTGTGTGTGTGTGTGTGTGTGTGTGTGTGTGCAACTATGCGATAAGGATGAGGGTGAGGGTATGTGTGTGGTGGGGTTTGGGAGAGAGAGACACAGAGAGAGGCAAACATTGTTATGTCACTCACTTGGAGAAGTGGCTCTTTGTTTTAACTGTATAAGTGATTACTGTGAAACGCGCGGCTGAAAATAATGTGAATGACGCAGGAAAAACAAGATGCAAAGCGTATAAACGTACTCCCAGTTTATCTTGAATACGCGTGAGATATTCTGTAAAGAGGAAAAAACCGTTTTGGGCCGTTATAGCCGTTAGTAACGGCTATTCTGGTAAACATCGGCCATCATCCGTGACCCATAATGAACATACCTACAAATTTTCAGAAAGATCGGCCAAGTACTTTCTTAGATATTCCTTAAAGAAGAAAACCCGTTATGGGCCGTTAAAGCCGTTAGTAACATAATGAACATACCTACAATTTTTTCAGAAAGATCGGCCCAGTAGTTTTGTCTGGAGCGAGTGGAACACATTTTGACCATGGACACATACACACACAGACACACAACAGACACACAGACAGCATTTCCTCGTTCCCATTGTAAAGTACTCCCTTTTCTATAAGAACTGGGAGTACAATAAGTAGCCCGTCTTATTATTGTGACTAACGTAGGGAGGTGTGGTTGTCTTTTATACAGTGAATTGCGTGGGGGAGAGTGGTAACTGTGATTGGTGCAGGAAAGAGTGATTCTGTCTTATTACCGTGATTGGTGCAGGAAAGAGTGGTTCTGTCTTATTACTGTGATTGGTGCAGGAAAGAGTGGTTCTGTCTTATTGTGATTGGTGCAGGAAAGAGTTGTTCTGTCTTATTACTGTGATTGGTGCAGGAAAGAGTGATTCTGTCTTATTACTGTGATTGGTGCAGGAAAGAGTGATTCTGTCTTATTACTGTGATTGGTGCAGGAGAGAGTGGTTCTGTCTTATTACTGTGATTGGTGAGTGGTTCTGTCTTATTACTGTGATTGGTGCAGGAAAGAGTGGTTCTGTCCTATCACTATGATTGGTGCAGGAAAGAGTGGTTCTGTCTTATTACTGAAATTGGTGCACTAATTTTGTGTGTTTTTCTTATTTTTGTGATTGGTGCAGTAATAAGTGGTTTTCTCTTATTTCTGTGATACAGGAAGTGTGATTCTCTCTTATTTCTGTGATGCAGGAAGTGTGATTCTCTCTTATTTCTGTGATGCAGGAAGTGTGATTCTCTCTTATTTCTGTGATACAGGGAGTGTGATTCTCTCTTATTTCTGTGATGCAGGAAGTGTGATTCTCTCTTATTTCTTTAATGCTGGAAGTGTGATTTTCTCTTATTTCTGTGATGCAGGGAGTGTGATTTTCTCTTATTTCTGTGATGCAGGAAGTGTGATTCTCTCTTGTTTCTTTAATGCAGGAAGTGTGATTCTCTCTTATTTCTTTAATGCAGGAGTTGTGATTCTCTCTTATTTCTTTAATGCAGGAAGTGTGATTCTCTCTTATTTCTTTAATGCAGGAAGTGTGATTCTCTCTTATTTCTTTAATGCAGCAAGTGTGATTCTCTCTTATTTCTGTGATGCAGGAAGTATGATTCTCTCTTATTTCTTTAATGCAGGAAGTGTGATTCTCTCTTATTTCTTTAATGCAGGAAGTGTGATTCTCTCTTATTTCTTTAATGCAGGAAGTGTGATTCTCTCTTATTTCTGTGATGCAGGAAGTGTGATTCTCTCTTATATCTTTAATGCAGGAAAAATGGTTCTCTCTGATCACTTTTATTGGCAGAGGAATGAGTGGTTCTGTTTCATTTCTGTAACACAGGAATGAGTGGTTCTGTTTCATTTCTGTAACACAGGAATGAGTGGTTCTGTTTCATTTCTGTAGCACAGGAATGAGTGGTTCTGTTTCATTTCTGTAACACAGGAATGAGTGGTTCTATTTCATTTCTGTAACACAGGAATGAGTGGTTCTGTTTCATTTCTGTAACACAGGAATGAGTGGTGGTTCTGTTTCATTTCTGTAACACAGGAATGAGTGGTGGTTCTGTTTCATTTCTGTAACACAGGAATGAGTGGTGGTTCTGTTTCATTTCTGTAACACAGGAATGAGTGGTGGTTCTGTATCATTTCTGTAACACAGGAATGAGTGGTTCTGTTTCATTTCCGTAACACAGCAATGAGTGGTTCTGTTTCATTTCTGTAACGCAGGAAAGAATAGTTTTCTCTTAGTGTCGTGAATGATGTAGGAAAAAAGCGGTTCTCTCTTAATACTGTCACTGGCACAGTAGAAAGTCCTTCTCCGTTATTACTGTGACTGATGCAGGAAGATGTGGAGTTTTATCACTCTGATCGATACAAGAATGAAATGGATTCTCTCTTATCACTGTAGTTAGTGCAGGAAAAAAGTTGTTCTCTCCCTTAATGTGACTGGTGTGGGAAAGAGTGCTCCTATCTTATCACAGTGATGGGGCAAGGAGGAATGAACTGGGTTTTTTTTATAGTTGGAATTTTTCATGATGTGAGACATAAACACTTTACAGCAGAGTCCATGAAAACCTCGTACAGAGATGTCCCACCTGACATGATCTTTGAATTTTTGAAAGAAATCAACATTTTTCATCTGATCAATGATTTTAGGGAAGAAAGTTTTTTTTTTTTTTAAAGGAGTTTCTGGTGTGTTGTTAGAATGTGTATTTTAAACGGTTGTGTGGATGATTTTTGTTTGTTTGTTTGTGTTTTGGGGGGAGGTGTTTCATTTTGTTTTTTCTCATGTTCTGTTTTTGTGGATGACTTGTTAGATGACTTCAACGCGATGACTGTCCTCTATGGCCCTTTGCGGTCGGCTGGGCTAGAAGCAACATGATCTCTTATCTCCTCTCTTAATAGTGTTGTATGCTTTGGAAAGAGTGTTCCTCTCTTACTGCTGTGATAACCTCGGAGAAACATTGGGCCTGTCCAAGTGTGGTATCACTGTTCCGAGATGGCATTCCTCTGTACTTCTGTCACTGAAGCAGGAAAGGGTGGTGCTTTTCATTTTCTTTCTCTTTTTTTTTCATTGTTGTACATTTGATATTTGGAGAAGCAGTTCGTTCTTCAACTGTGAACAGGAGAGGAGAAATAGGTGGTCTTTTCTTTCAACAATATCATTGACGTGGAAAAATTTTCGTCCTTGCTTCCCAGTGTCCTTGACGCCCCCGAAAGAGTCATTCTCACGATGCCCGAGAGATGTTTGTCGCGTGCGATGAAATCAGTATAGCTACTGCTGCTTCTGCTCCTGCTGCTGTTCCCTCTCCTCTCTCCTCCTCTCCTCCTCCTCCTCCTCCTCCTCCGACTGTTATTGGGAAATGCATGAATTAAGTACTTACATAACACTTATTATTGTTCTGTAGCTGAGTGTGTGTGTGTGTGTGGGGGGGGGGGGGGGGGGGGAGGGGGAAGGGGGGGCTAGGTGATGGAAGGGTGTGGAAGTTATGCCACTGGAAGGGGTGTGGCGGGACTGGGAGGGGGTAGAATATGGAAAATAAGGCAGAATAAATATATCTAAACCGTAAATAATAGATGTTATAATCATACAGAATTGTATAGATGCTACATATCTGTCAGGCATCATGGATGGAAGGAAATCAGATGGGAATTCAGGCGAGTCGTCTCATCCGGGAGCTGAAAGTTGATTAAAACACACACACACACACACACACACCACACACACACACACACACACAGACACAGGTTCTCTTCACGCGAAATATTGAACGGGCTCTTCGTGGTGTCAATGAAGACTTTGGCGTCTTCCGTTGAATGTCATTCTCTCTATGATTTCAGCAGAATGTTTGATAGGTCATTTTCAAAGAGATTTGTTCACTTGCACTTGGTTTTCCTGTGCTGTTTAGTTGTTTCATTTTAGTTGCACAGGCAGTTGGGTATTGCATGTCTCAGGATGCTGGTGTAAGATTTTATACACAATTCTGTCGCTGGGTGAGCGCTGATTTGACTGACCTCTTTAGGATGCTTGGTAGGAGAACCGACACCTTCCCTTGCGTTGGTTTGAATCTCCAGGCATAAAGATCGAAGATGTGTTTATTTTCACGAGTTTTTTTAATGCATTTTTTAAAGACACATTTTTCTTGCCTTCGCGAACCTCCGGGCATAAAGGTCAAAGGTGCCTTTTTTTTTTTTAGATGTTATTTTGATGCTTTTTTAACGACACATTTCCCTCGGTTTGTTTTGGATCCCAAGTGTAAAGGTCAGACGTGTCCTTTTTCATATGTTATTTTAATGCATTTTTAACACTTTTTCCTTGTCTTGTTTTGAATCCTCGAGCATAAAGGTCAAAGGTGTCTTTTTTCACGTATTACTTTGATCATTTTTAGCAACACATTTCGTTACTGTCGATTCTTCCCAGTCACCTATACCGCACCGAGTTTCGCTGTTGGATTAGATTGTGACTGAGAATGAGAATAATAGTGAGTGTTTTTTTTCTGTTAGTTTCCTTGGACAGACCATCACATGTATAGTCAGGGATTCTGGTCAGACGATGAAAAGAGTCAGAGGACAGCCTGATCTGGACTCAGTATTTTCTCTCCAAAGAAGAATACAGTATTTCTGTAAAGAGTTTAATATTTTCACTTCAACGTCTCGACATACCCACCCATTCCCTCCCCAGTTTTAACAGTGCTGTCATTTTAGCAACGGCAGGACATTTGTCGCTGGCTTGTTTTCCTTTACAACGTGCATGGTGTTCACTTCAAGGCAGTTAAACGAGTCCTGGTGTGACGCCTGTGGTCGGCTTGGCTATAGACGTGACTGGAATGTCATGAAGGAAACATGCTCAACACGCTCGCAAACCCTGTACTCTTTCGAAGAGTTTAGCATGAATAGGGCATAATTTGAAATCATTTCAAATTGTAGCGTTCCATTTGGTTGCGTCGTCAAACATGCTGTGTGCCTTTAAAGAACCTAGAGCTTAGCATGCAGATGACATACCTTGAAATGATTTCAGATCATCATATTCCTTGTGGCTCCGTCGCGAAACGTGCTGCTATAGATTCCCTCGCCCCTCCCGGCACTCCCACCCCCCGTCCCCTCCGCTTTTATGCATATACATGCCGTTCTTTTGATGGCCGTCACATTTGCAGTATGACAACGGTGTAGTCTGTTATCGTACCTTGTCGGTGATAGCTTCCTGGCTGAGTGCCAGTGTGAATGCAGCATAACAACGGTGTAGTCTGTTATCGTACCTTGTCAGTGATAGCTTCCTGGCTGAGTGCATTGACGAGTAACGGAGTTCGGTCAGGACATCTGCATCACAGATCTAGAGCGGAGGGGATTGGCATCGTGCCTCGCTTTTCCCTCGCTTTTCGCCTTTGTTGGAGTCCTTCGTTCGTGCAGCTCACTAACTGCTCCGGGCGAGAGAATTGCTCTACTGGTTGGGCTGTCCTCCCTGAGGACCACGTGTGCCGGCTTATTCTTGTTCAGCGGAGTTGGCCTATTGCCTGTAAGTGCCCATCGCTGTGTACGAACCACAGCGCGTGTGGTTCAAACTTGACAATTGAACACAATCAATGGCGACTCTTGTGCACAGACCTTCAGCCTGTGAACAGGAACTGACAGAGAGGTGATCAGATCGCCAGGAAGAGCTGAATGTCTCCACTATCAGCAATGGAACGCCAGCTCGTGAAAGGCGAACATCGTGGTTTAGGTGCCATCTACGTCTTTGGTTCCGTCCATTCAGATTCTGTTTTCATTGCGGAACGAAATTTGCCAATGATGGAGGTTCAGCTGTTACTCCCCTTTCTTCTTTTTTCCCTCGATGCCATCCAGTAGCATCACTACCCACGCATCTTATTCCGGCTCCCAAATACACAGCCGTACCCAAGTTTGTGCCGTTGGCTCCCAAATACACAGCCGTACCCAAGTTTGTGGCGTTGGCTCCCAAATACACAGCCGTACCCAAGTTTGTGGCGTTGGCTCCCAAATACACAGCCGTACCCAAGTTTGTGCCGTTGGCTCCCAAATACACAGCCGTACCCAAGTTTGTGCCGTTGGCTCCCAAATACACAGCCGTACCCAAGTTTGTGCCGTTGCAGCCCTAGCATGGTGAGTCAGCAGAGAGCGATCCGTATCCAGTCATCATGAAGCAGCCCCTCCATGGAACACCTGCACTGTAGTCATCATGAAGCAGCCCCTCCATGGAACACCTGCACTGTCGCCGAGTCATTTGGGTGGCGGTTAGTAGCGCCTGTTCTCATCCAACGAACGCCCATGCTATGACAATATTTTCAAACATTCATTTGGTTGTATTTTTGTTACACTCACTCTCTCTCTCTCTCTCTCTCTCTCTCTCTCTCTCTCTCTCTCACACACACACACACACACACACACACACACACACACACACACACACACACACACACACACACATGAAGGAATAATCAAAACCAAATATACTAACAAAAAAAACCGAATACACGATATCACACACACACACACGCACGCACGCACGCACGCACGCACGCACGCACGCACACACACATATGCACGCACGTACGCACGCACACACTCTTACACTGCAGAGTTGGGGAAAAGTCCATTTTATTTTTAAATTCTCTTAGCTTTTATGTCATGTCGTTTAAAGTTATTAATAATTAACCATTCTCTATTTGAGAGCCTTCATAACATCATCATGTTCATTCTTTATCAACGGTTCATAGCAGGCCCATCATGCTAAAAAAAAAAAAAAAAGATACTATATTCCATGTGCATACTATGACAAAAATTGTGTGCCTTTCAGCCCGCGCGAGTGAGCGTCCCCTTACGACAGTCCTCATGAACTTGTGGATGCCTAGCATCTCGTCCAACTCTCCACAGACATGTACGTTATAAGGAAACTGAAAATGAGGTGACCATCTGAGCAGAGCTTAAAGCGACACGTCATTTGACAGATTCCTTCTCTTCTCTTCTTCCTCGTCTTTCGTCTCTTCTCTCTCCACTATCACTGCTCTTGCTACCCCCTTCCTCCGCCTACCAGTATTGCCATTTCCAACACAAGATTTCTTTCTTTCTTTAGGAATCTTTTAGTCGGACTCAGGCGTTTTCCTTGGTCTTAAAGCGTTAAACGTCAATCTTTTTTTAAAAATGATTTTGAAATACTAGTTTCAGGTTCAAGCTGTTTTTTTTAAAATATACATCCATCTGCATATCAGAATTATCATGGCCTTTTGTAATCGACTGGCAAGACATATTCCTCATTCCACACACACACACACACACACACAGAGTGGAAGGAAAATTGGGGGTGGGGGGTGGGGGCGGAAGAAAGGGGAACGGCTCAAGTGGTCAGGAAAAGATGCGATTCGCCGTAATGCAATACAGCAACAAACCGAGCCGACAGAGGAGCATACTGGCTTCACAAGACCACCGGCAAAGTTTTCACGGGTTTGGCCTCGCTGTTCTGGAGCTACAGGTTTGCGTGAGAGCGCTAACCCATACATCACTCGACATGCAAGCTGTCCCCCTCCCCCCTCCTGCTGTCCATGTCCTCCACACATAGACTCTCCCAGTGCTAGGTGGCCTATGGTTTACAGGGCTTCAGTGCCCCGTAATAAGAGGGCAAGGGGGGATAGGCGGTAGTCCGTTCAGTCTGATCCATTTTCCACCAGCCTGGCTGATGAGCCACGAAGCGACGTCGCCTCATACTATTAAATAAAACATGTAATGTTACTACGGGTTCACTTCATCGTGTGTGTGTGTGTGTGTGTGTGTGTGTGTGTGTGTGAGTATATCAAATATTCTAAATGAGTTTACGTGACAGCCAATCAACAAGTAAACCAGACTGGAAAAGCCGGCGTCTCAACGGATAAAGAAAAGAGATCTCTCAAGGTTTTTTTTAACGATGTTTGTGTCATTTCGGAGAACACTTCTGCTTTGTTTTTCCCCTTCTGCCAGTGAAACGCTTCTACAGAAAACAAGTGATCGTGTATGTGGAGGCGTTGCCATGGTACACGCCCTCTTCCCAAGTATTTGGAGGCGTTGCCATGGTACACGTCCTCTTCCAAAGTATTTGGAGGCGTCGCCATGGTAAACGTCCTCTTCCAAAGTATTTGGAGGCGTTGCCATGGTACACGCCCTCTTCCAAAGTATTTGGAGGCGTCGCCATGGTAAACGTCCTCTTCCAAAGTATTTGGAGGCGTTGCCATGGTACACGTCCTCTTCCAAAGTATTTGGAGGCGTCGCCATGGTAAACGTCCTCTTCCAAAGCACTGCCCCTGCCTGGGTGCCGGGGAGCCTGTTGGAATGAAAAACATCCCCGCCTTCTGCAGTTCTGTAGTGGCATTTTCTTCTGTCATTCTCTTCCACTCTGCCTTTTCAGAATAAAGACAATCCATCTTTCTGCACTGTCGTCCACTTTGTGACTCCTTTTGTCGCCCGTTCATCTGTCTTTTGTGTTTGAAGATTGACCCTCTTATTACCAGTTGACAGAATGCCAGTTTTTGTTAATCCGGCAACTAGATCATCAGACTTCGTACACTGTCCACTCGGCAGTATCCGCCTGCCCGTATGGCATTTGACACCTGTAACGCTTCTTTTCACTCAATTTATGCTACTCATTTTTGTATACTGGGGCTGATAAAGTAAGGTGGTGACTGGCACCCACAGCAGAGCCATGTTTGATCGTTTAGCTTGTTTATCACGTTATGAATCTTGTAAATAGTGTAGATTTTTGTCTCTTCGCTTTGCTGTTTATTTTTTCAGGACATCACTTTTTTCAGTGTGATAGCTGTGTGGTCGGCTGGGCTATAATACAACTGCGGCTTGAATTTAGGAAAAATCGCTGTAAACGTAAATCACAAACAAGGCATTTTGGGATAGAAATGACGCCATGGGCTGATACCGTATGAATGGAATCCTCCATTGAAATAAGGAGTACTGACTGGATGGTCAACGAATGCTTGGGTACCTCTGTTGGTTTGGACTACCGAGCTGAAAGTGTGACGGCTGGGATTTGGAGTCTGGGCCCCAACTTTAAAATTGCCATTTTTGCTGCCCGTCTTAACGACGTTGTCGTTCTGGTGGCACCATTGTAGAATCAGCTAGGCCACCACACCCTCCACACTCCTGGGAATTGTCGTTCCTATCCACATCACCCCAAGGGGTGTGGACGTGAAACCTGAATCCCATCTACATATTAACGAACCGCTGTGGTGGCGCAGTTTTTTACCGTCACAGATGGCGACTGGGAGTGCAACAGTTCGAACCCCATCCAACACGTGAGGATTGTGGGACACTTTAGTCCTGGTGGCCCAAAACCCCGCGTGGAGTTTGCTGTGAGTAAACTGGGTGGGCCGGAAACACAACTTCCAGATTCGTCCAACTTCACAACACTTTTAAAATGTCCTGCTGGAAACTTACCTCGAGCCTGGTTGACGGCCTCGATATATGAGGAATGTAGAATACAAACCCATTGTCATGTAGCCTCAGTCCAAAGTGGAACTTCATGGTATCATAGTTGTCCAACCCTTATCTTCATCATCATAAGCAGCAGGAGGGGGGGGGGGGGCGTGATCTCAGTTCTAACGGTCCTTTTTATCCTGTTCTCCTGGCGGTGCGAGTTTCGGTCTCCCTTTCACACCCACGTGTGTACGAGTTCGAGTCAACCTATTGAACATCAGCAGCTCGCCGAGATTCCTTGAAGGGGCATCGACAGCAGTTTTCCATGTCTCGCCACAGAGGCGACATGAGCTCTCGATCCGGCTGTTGGCGTGGCTAGGTGGGTGAAGTCCCGGATAAGTTGCTACTTTAGAGCAGACAACTCTGAACCACCACTGAAGTGATTTACCAGTAGTGCAGTGTCTCCTTCGGTGGGTGACCTCATAATGACCTGATACTGATTACAGCCCTGGTGTGGCTCAACGTGTCAGCTGGGCTACAAATAGCATGAAATGAACTGGCGTTGGACTGATCGCTTCCTCGGTGTGTCGTCTGCTTGACGTGTATTGTCATTCTTCAGTCTCCTTTAGTTGTCAATTTGGAGAGAGAGAGAGAGAGAGAGAGAGAGAGAGAGAGAGAGAGAGAGAGAGAAGAAGGCGAGGGGGCAGGATATAGAAAGACAAACAGAAACAGGGATAGAGACAAAGACAATGACGATGATTCTTTATTTCATAACGGTAAAAGTATTGACTTTAGCTATTTTTCATACTTGCCGTAGAGAGAGAGAGAGAGAGAGAGAGAGAGAGAGAGAGAGAGAGAGAGAGACAGACAGACAGACAGACAGACAGACAGATTGGCAGACACAGAGTGAGAGAGAGACGGTGGAGGGATAGGGGGAGAAAGAGATTGAACAGGACACAGTGACAAGACGGAAAGAGTGGTACCGAAGATGTGCCAAAGAACTTGTCCCCAGAGAAAGCCAGAAAGCTGTTGCTAGCCCACAACAGACCCCACTCCTGTGCCCCCCCCCCCCCCCCCCCCCCTTCTCCCCCTTCTTTCCGGACACGATCAGACGTACGCCGCCAAGCCTATCCATCACCATGACAAGTAAAGCTGTCCCCATCTCTCTCTCTCTCTCTCACCCTCCACCTGCTTTCCTGCCCTGTCCTTCACACATGGACTCTTCCCTCTCGGGACTGGTACGTGTGCTCTTTGGACGGTTCCAAGATCGATAAATGGTGGGGGAGAGATGCGAAGGGGTAGGGCGTGGTAGGGGTGGGGGCTGGGGGGGCTGTCGGGGGGGGGGGGGGGGGGGGGGGGCGGTGTCGGAGGGGGGGGGGGGGTGCGGAACAGGCGGTCCCAGTCCAATTAGTGGTGTGATCTGTTTTCCTGCCAGTTTGGTCGACAATCTGCGGAACGAGCAGATATGACTTTCACTTTCCTCAAGATGTCACATCTGCTGTACTTGCCTAGGAAAACTTCAAAGAATTGAATAAATGCAAATGAATGAATAATGAATGGAGAAAAGTAAATAAATGACTGGTTTGAGACTGTGTTGTGTTGTTGGGCTTATCATCTGGAGAGAGTGGTGGGATTAGCATCCTAAAAACCCGAGACATTGCTGATTTTTTTTCCCCACAGACCGGAGCCTGGTATGACTGTTCTTTGCGCGTCCTGTCGTGGTGCTTTTATACTCCAGGCCCGGGAGTTACGGACACTTGCAGCGTTGCGTCAAAAATGCACCCGCAAAGGGAAGAACATTGACGTAGCTCTGTGGTCACAGTGTACCATCCTACCTGAGCTCATGCTTTTGGGTTAAGAGCAAGCGGCTTGGACTTGAACAACTTTACAATGAACCCCCCCCCCCCCCACCTCCCTCCCTCCAAGATAGTATTCGAATAGGGACTGCCAACTCTCCGTGTCCTCTTAGGTCCGCCGCGAACGCCTCTTAACCACTCTGCTACGGTGCGGATGGACGAACGATGGTGAAGAGGGTAAGCTGGATGACGCTCGGGGCCCGCACAACATCCTATCCTGGTCTCTTGACCCTCGCGTGATCGTGCCGCTTTCACTGACGACAAGCGGGCGCGCGTGCATCGGATAATGAGCGTACCGTTGCTTTGTTTGTTTGTTTTGCTGTTCTCACTTGTTGATTTTTTTTTTTTTTTTTGGTGCGCGCGAGTGTGAGGGGTAGTGGTGGAGGGGAGGGAGAGAGGGAATGGGGTGGAGGGGTGTTGTTGTTGTTGTTGTTGTTGTGGTTGTTGTTTTCCCCTTCATTCTTCTGTTTCAGCGAGGGCGCTCAGACTCCAGTCCGATTCGGATGGAAGCTAATCAGCATGTCAGAGTCGTTCAGCTTCCTTCAGGGAATTATTTGCACAAGTGATCTTTGGGTAGGCTGGGGGATGGGGAGAAGATGGGATGGGGTGAAAAAGGAGGGGGGGGGGGGAAGAGGAGGTTGGTTGAAATAAGAGAATGTGTGTGTGTGTGTGTGTGTGTTGTGTGTGTGTGTGTGTGTGTGTGTGTGTGTGTGTGAGCGAGAGAGAGAGAGAGCGAGAGAGAGAGAGAGAGGTTTAAATAAAAGAATGGGAATGAGGGAGGTGGAGGGGAGGGAGAAGGTATATAGGAAAAAAATGGAGATGGGTAAAAGAGAAAGGGGAAGGGTGAAGAGGTGACGGCGGTGGGGGAGAGAAAGAGGGAGTGATGAGGGACGAAGACAGAGAGGATGGGGAGAGAGAGAAAGAAGATAACGGACGGATGGGGAGAGAGAGAGAGAGAGAGAGAGAGAGAGAGAGAGAGAGAGAGAGAGAGTCGAAGTTTAAAAAAAAGGAAAGAAAATTATTTGGATGTCAGGCTTTTGGTCCCTAACACAAGAGAACTACTATCAACACTGTGTTCATAATATGAATATTTACGAAGATTGCATTTCATGCTCAACACTTTGAAGACAAAAGTAGATAATTGAATCACAACAAAATCGTTCTCTCTGGACAAAAGCAATGGTATTTGAATATCGGTGGATTTTGATCGTACTTTGAATAAATTCACTTCCAGTTTCAATGTACTTTGGACTTGCCTACCAAAAAAGATTAAACTTATTCGATCATCAGTTACTTTATAGTGCAAATAATGGGAGTTCAAGGGAGAATATTCCGACCTTAAATCTGATGATGAATAGTTTTCGAATTTGTATATTCTTGACGAAATACAGATATGGGCTGAGTGTCAGCGAGTACCTGAACGGAGAATAGACATTATGAAATTCGTGGGAGCCTAAGGAGTCGTGCCAGTTTTGGCAACGACAATCAGTTAATCTGTGCGTAAATTCTTGTATGAACAATTTTACATTGCTAAAATTCTTGGCCTCCCAGAGCACACCAAAACCAAATCTACACAAAGTTTTACTTATGGTACATGCTCAGATGCTTCAGTTTTGACTGTGCTTTAAAAGAAGCACGTTTCATTGCATACCTGTATTTCTAAAACAATCTAATTCGAATGTTGACTTCAACGAGGTGACAGTCCTGATATGGCTCTTTGCGGCCGACTGTACTATAAGCACCATCATCTAATCTTTATTGCATACCTGTTATCGTTCACATACACTACCGTAACCAGAAGTTGGTACGCACTGTGAATCTTCTTCTTCCTCGTTCGCCTCTCTTTAGATGTCCAGCCCAGTGTCCTGGATGACGGCAGTCGTCCGCCGCAGCTCCTCCAGGGTGCCGGACAGCTTGGTACATTGTGAATGAATTTGCAAAAATTGGAAATCTACCAGTTTCCCCATTCGTTAGGTGCTTAGTGTGTGTGTACACACACACACGTCCTTCAATCTTTTAAATGCATTCAAATGTAGTCTTTTCATTCATTTCTAATCTTTTGTCAAACGCCACATTTCAGAATCATATCTGTGTGTCAAATATGTTGATAGAATATGCTGGGAGAGTGCTCTCCACTAGACCATTAGAGTTTTATTATCACACGCGCGCGCACGCACACACACACATATAGACGAACACACATACACATGCATGCGCGCGCGCACGCACGCACGCACGCACACACACATACACACACACACACACACACACACACACACACACACACACACACACACACACACACACACACACACACACACACCAACACACACACTCACTCACACACACACACACACACACACACACACACACACACACACACACACACACACACACACACCACACACAACCTTTTCTGGCCCTGTCAGCAAAATCTTGCAAGGATGATTGAAAAGATAACTTGGTTGTCAAATATAACCCTCAATATTTATACATAGTACCAATTTCCAATGTGTCATTGTTAAAATGCCACTTCTCACTGAGAAAATTGTAACCAACATTTCTGCACGGACCAATAGTAGATTGTTCTCACTTTTTCTAAGTTGGCTATTCAATCTAGCTGCTTAGACGAATTGTAAGGTTTATGTAACTGGGTCTGCGAACCGATGACACTATCAGAGACCAGTACGACATCACATCGTCAGCGAAAAGTAATATCAGGAGTTCAGTGACAGCAGGAGAAAGCCGTAGTCCATGACGCCCACAGTCTACGACATCATTGGTCAGTTCCTTGATGAATAATGAAAACAAGACAGGTGGGCATGCTTTACCTCGTTTAAGACTAATTGGGCAAAAGAAGGCGTCATTCAAGTCAACTGCTGCTCGAACACGAGCTTTAATAACAACATATCTGCTTTTCAAAGCATCGGTAATTTTCCTTTATTCCATTTCTACTAATAACATTCCAAAGTTTTTTAAAGACTGTATCAAACGCTTTACAAAAATCAATAAACGCAACATACAGCTTTCTGTGGCATAGGACTTTCTTCTGAATCAATGTCACAAGAGCAGAAATATGGTCCAGAGTACTGTGATTTTCTCTAGATTGTGCTTGTTCTTCTCCACCTATTTCGTTTGTTGTTGTTGTTGTTGTTGTTTCGTCCCATTTTGTAATGACCAATATTTAGTGCAGGACTGTTCAGTTTGCTGCATGTGTTCGATGAAGACATCCCTGTTCAATTATCAGCATATTTTCATCCCTCTGTTTGTGTATAGGATGTACAATTGATATAGATCATCCGTCGGGATACAAACTACAATGTAAAATGTAACTGAAAAAAAAATTACGCAAAAAAAAAGTCTACACTATTTTTTGTTAAACTCTTCTAACACATCATCTGGTCCTGTTGCCTTTTGCCCTTTCACTGCTTTGAATGCGTTTTTTTATTTCATGCTCTGACCGGACACAATTAAGTCAGTCAGCAGCAATGTCATCAGAATCCGACACATTGACTTAGATTTCGTGTCATCAACAGAGCGTCGATGCTGGAAAGTATTAAACTTGACTTAGATTTCGTGTCATCAACAGAGCGTGGATGCTGGAAAGTATTAAACTTGACTTAGATTTCGTGTCATCAACAGAGCGTGGATGCTGGAAAGTATTAAACTTGACGAAGATTTCGTGTCATCAACAGAGCGTGGATGCTGGAAAGTATTAAACTTGACGAAGATTTCGTGTCATCAACAGAGCGTGGATGCTGGAAAGTATTAAACTTGACTTAGATTTCGTGTCATCAACAGAGCGTGGATGCTGGAAAGTGTTAAACTTGACTTAGATTTTGTGTCATCAACAGAGCGTGGATGCTGGAAAGTGTTAAACTTGACGAAGATTTCGTGTCATCAACAGAGCGTGGATGCTGGAAAGTATTAAAAGCATTATCAAAATTATTATTCCATTCTTCTAATCACTGGCTGAGCTCCAGACTTGGCCCTTGCAGAGCGAACGATAGCCGGAAAATTTCTATGTGAGTGAGAGAGAGAGAGAGAGAGAGAGAGAGAGGAGAGAGAGAGAGAGAGAGAGAGAGAGAGAGAGAGAGGAGAGAGAGAGAGAGAGAGAGGGAGGGAGAGAAGGAGCGCGCGCGCACACACACATGCACACAAACACGCGCGCGCGCACACTCACAACACACACACACACACACACACACACACACACACACACACACGTATGTATATATATATATATATATATATATATATATATATATATATATATATATATATACACGCACACATGCACAGACGCGCGCTCGCACAGACGCGCGCTCGCACACACACACACACACACACCACACACACACACACACACACACACACACACACACACACACACACACACACACACACACATACAGTGAGAGACAGACAGACAGTGAGAGAGCTGAGAGAGGTGATTAATTTTTCTAGAGTTCGTCCGATCGTCTCTGAGAATACGTAATGCATCTTCAACGAGGAGCCCGCTTTCAAACTGCAATTGGCAGAAAAAAGGACGGTATCATCAGTCCATTTCCCCCTTTCGTTCGCATCGCACCAGACATATTTCTTCTCCCGTGTGTTAGTTCTTCTCTTCAAATCAACGAAAGGCAGTAAACAGCCAGTTCACCTTTTGTGCGTGCGCGCGCGCGTGTGCGTGTGTGTATGTGTGTGTGTGTGTGTGTGTGTGTGTGTGTGTGTGTGTGTGTGTGTGTGTGTGTGAGTGAGTGAGTGAGTGAGTGAGTGAGTGAGTGAGTGAGTATGTGTGTATACGTGTACGTGTGTGTGAGTGAGTAAGTGAGTGTGTGTGTGTGTGTGTGTGTGTGTGTGTGTGTGTGTGTGTGTGTGTGTGTGTGTGAATCTGTGATTTTTTGCTTTGTTGTAATGATGGAAGATCAGCATTGATCTGTTCGTGTGTGACTATGTATACATAAGTGTTTACCGAGACTACGTTTGTATATACGCGTGTGCGTGTGTGTGTGTGTGTGTGTTCGTGCGTGCGTGTGTGCATGTCTGTTCGTACGTGGATGTATGCAAAATGTAATACATAATCGAAGAAATGCTTGTCAGTAATGCCCTGCAACTCAAAATTAACATCAACAAATTTTCAAAGATAAATATCTACTGGACTACAAACATTCACAAACTGAGCAAAGAAATGAGTAGACATTCAACATATTGGAGAGAGGAGAGAGAGAGAGAGAGAGAGAGAGAGAGAGAGAGAGAGAGAGAGAGAGAGAGAGAGAGAGAATGGAGGGGATCCATTAGATAAATTATAAACACCAGACTCGCGTAATGATGCCCTTGCCTTTGGATAACGGAATAATAGATGGCTTATACAGAGTGTTCCTCCACACATACATCTAATCTGTAATCAGAATTTTGTACAGATAGAAGTTTTGTGCATAGTATGTGCTTAAATTCTGAGCGAGTTCAAAGGAGAGAATTGAAGCGCATTCTGTGTACTAAAACTTCTGATCTGTCCGGACAGAGAAACAAGGTAATTATTTGGCACGGCTTCCGGCTTAATTCCAACACTAACTTTTATACAGTTGTGATAACATTGAGCACCAGTGTTCATTGACAGGTTTCTGAAACTCTCTCTCTCTCTCTCTCTCTCTCTCTCTCTCTCTCTCTCTCCTCTCTCTCTCTCTCTCGCTCTCTCTCTTCTCTCTCTCTCTCTCTCTCTCTCTCTGCCTCCCCCCTCTCTCTTTATGTTTCTGTCTCTCTTCCCCCCTCTCTATCTTTCTCTCTCTAGCTCTCTCTCTCCTCTCTCTCCCTCTGTCTCTGTCATCTCTCTCTCTCTCTCTCTCTCTCTCTCTCTCTCTCTCTCTCTCTCTCTTCCCCTCACTCTTTCCCTCACTCCTTCCCTCCCCCTCTCTCTTTCTCTCTCTCTTTTTTCTCTCTCTCTATCCCTCCCTCCCTCCCCCTTTCTCTCTCCTCCTCGCCCCCACCCTCTAGTACTACTCTCTCTGTCTCTCTCTCTCATTTCTCTCATACGGCAGTGGTGTGATGATGGGTCACAGGTGTGTAGCGGGGTGCGATGTAAAGAAAGAGGTTAATGAAGGGACGTTTGGACCTGGGCTGGACAAGCCCTTGGCCTGCGGGTGGAGGACTGGATCAACATCCACCTTACAGAGCCCTGGATTGTCTCCGGACTCTCCTTCCCTCCCTTCATTTCCTTCCTATTTGCCTGGCCCCCAAAGCCACCGGGAGGGGGTGCGGCCACCGCCGAGGACTTTCTGACCGGCTCCTTCCATCTGCTCGGATTCTCACACGCGCACGCGCATGCGCGCGCGTGCGCAAGCACGCACACACACACACACACACACACACACACACACACACACACACACACACACACACACACACACACACACACATTGTGTCTGTCTGTATGTCGCTGTGTGTGTGTGTGTGTTGTGTGTGTGTGTCTGTCTGTCTGTCTGTCTGTCTGTCTGTCTCTCTCTCTCTCTCTCTCTCTCTCTCTCTCTCTCTCTCTCTCTCACACACACACACACACACACACACACACACACACACACACACACACACACACTTGCGCGCGCGCGGGCACACACACACACACACACACACACACACACACACACACACACACACACACACACACACACACGAACGTGAAGTTGTGTGCATGTTCCATGACGTGTCAAAAATCGGTTACCGTGCTACGACGTCAGTCCAATGGACATTACCGGTTATTGACCACTCCCTGGTCACGGGATCATGCCGCTGAGTAAACCAGCCGATGGACTTTCCTTTGTAGATAGAGAAAGGAGAAGACAACTCCACTGCCTCTACAAGCACAACGAAGATTGATTATGTACAGTAAAGGTTAGAATTGAAGTTAGTTTCAGTTAGTAGACGAACCGACGTACTTTCCTCAGTAGATGGAGAAAGAAGACAAATATACTACCTCCACAAGCTCAGTGAAGATTATTTATATATGCTAAATGTTGGAGTTAGAGATAGTGTCAGTAAGATAGTTGGAGTCTGGTTAAGGTTAGGCTTAGGATCATGTGTTCCCCAGTTGCAGATTCCCTCGGTATCTTACCACTGTTCACATCTGGAGTGCATAACCACGCAGCCGTGGTAGAGGGGAAGAAGAATCTTTTATGATTTCGGGGGTGGCCACGGAGGTTCTGATTTCCCTCGCGTGTGTTTGTTTGTCTGCCTGTCTGCCTGTCAGCAAGATGACACAAACAGGACTGAACCGGTGCAACGAAATTTTTCTTCTTCTTTAATTTCTTTATCACGGTCATATAATCCATCAAGAAATAGGTAGATTTATACATGCCTATCCTATAAATGCTTTCACTCTTTGTACCATATACACAATTTCCTCTGTACACATTTTCCAATGTACACAATATACACATATATAACAATAGATACTCGCTATTACATATAGACACACAACTAGAGGCCTGCAGAAATTTGGGATATTATCTCTGCAGAGATGCTTATTTTCAATAAGAAAACGATTAACAATAGACGTTAAAATTTATAAAAAAAAACAAGATGCGAAGCATATAAACGTACTCCCAGTTTTCCAAACCGCTTATAAATCGGCCAAGTGCTTTGTGAGATAAGAAATTATGGCAAAATACCGTTTTTAACGGTTATTTAACCGATGTACACTTTTGAAATTGGTATTTTAGTCCTCACTGGGCTAAAGCCTGTGTACATACCAAATTTCATCCAAATTGGACAATATGTCAAGAATAACGGTTTTTAACGGTCAGATTTTGAAACACTGCATGGAAGTGTCATTTTTGTGTGATGACCTTTCTATATACAAAATTTCATTAAAACCACCAATATATAAGAAATAACGGCAAAATAACGGTTTAACGGTTATATAACCGATATACACTTTTGAAACCGGTATTTTAGTCCTCACTGGGCTGTGTACATATCAAATTTCATCCAAATTGGACAATATGTCAAGAATAACGGTTTTTAACGGTCAAATTTTGGAACACTATATAGAAGTGCCATTTGTACCAGCCGCCGCGTGGCGAAGTGGTTAGCGTCGCGGACTCCCGGCTGGGATGTCGTGGGTTCGAATCCCATCAGAGTCATGTGGGTTTTTTCTGCCCCGACCGGCTCCTACCCAGAGTTGAGTTTGCTGCGGACTCAGTTGGGAAGACTGAGCCCACACAGTCGAGTTTCATCCACTTAATGGATGCGTTTCTGAGAGTGTTGCTCAAATTTTCTGACCAACACTGCAGGTGCCTGTATCTCTCGGGCCTGGTTGACGCCAGGATATATTATGAAAGGAAGCGTAGAGTACAGCCCTGTCATGTAGTCTCGGACCAAAATGGAAATCCGTAGCATCATCTTAATCATCCTCATTCCCATTGATCAGCATTTAAAAAAATGTCTCAAATTCTGTGGCCCTTCATGCCCTGCTCTCATGGTGACCTCAGTTTCGATGTCCTCTCCGCGTCTGTGGCCTTGGTTTGCTTCCGTCGGGGTCACCGGTATCGGCGAGTCCATGGGGGCTGTCGTTGGACGGACGTGGTGGCGCCCTCCGGAGGGAGAGCTCACTCACGCCGGCTCCGCGACTAAGCAATTATTGTCGTCAGTAGGGGGCTTAGTAGGTGGTGTCCTGCGTATGTTAGATCAGAACAGGCGCCACTGAACACCACCGAAGTGACTCGGCAGCAGTGCAGTGTCTCTTCCGGTGGGTTGCCTCATGACGACTTGACATTGACTGCTCCCTGTGGATTGCTGGTGCCGGGGCTGCGGGGGAGCCAGCCGGGCTATGGCTGTGGACGGGGTGTCGGAATGAGCGGCGTGGGTGCACTGCCTCTGAGGTAGCGCAGAGGTGGGGACAGCAACAAAAAAAAAAAAAAAAAAAAAGAAGTGCCATTTGTGTGTGATAACCCTTCTATATACCAAATTTCATTAAAATCAACCTATATATAAGAAATAACGGCAGAATAACGGTTTTTGACGGTTGTTTAATCCATTTTCAGCATTACACCACTTACATATGGACAGAGGATCCGATTTGTCACAAGATCATCCAAACCGCTTATAAATTGGCCAAGTACTTTCTGAGATATTCCATAAAGAAGAAAAACCGTTACAGGCCGTTGCAACCGTTAGTAACGGCTATAACGGGGCAAACTAAAACATCAGGCATCATCCGTGACCCATAATGAACATACCTGCTAATTTTCACAAAGATCGGCCAAGTACTTTCGGAGACATTCCATAAAGAAAAAAAACCGTAAACTAAAACGTCGGGCATCATCCTTGACCCATAATGAACATTCGTACAAATTTTCAGAAAGATCGGCCCAGTACATGTAGTTTTGTCTGGAGCGAGTGGAACACATTTTGACCACGGACACACAGACAGACAGACAGACAGACAGACAGACAGACAGACAGACACACACACACACACACACACACACACCACACACACACACACACACACACACACACACACACACACACACACACATACAGACAGCATTTCTTCGTTCCCATTCTAAAGTACTCCCTGTTCTATAAGAACTGGGAGTACAAAAAAGCACTGGCTAGAAGTGAATATTCCAGCGCAATAGTTTCATGGTGGCATATTTTCTGTCTCATTCTTCCTTTTTCTGCACTCCTCCCTCCCCTCCTCCAGTCCTCTTATCTCATTCCATCTCAGGCGGTGTCACCGAAACTTGTCGGAAAGATGCAGGACGCATTTTCTTTGGACGCGAAACAGAGTCAAAAGGTGGATCATGGACAGTGGGGGACCCGTTTCACACCTCTGCACAACACAGTTACGGAACTGTTAACAAAACTGGATTAGAAAAATAAACGAATAAAGATACGGAAATTACTTGTTGGTGTGGATCCCTACTGCGGATCCAGATCAGAGGGAGGGGGGGGGGGGGGGGGGGGGGTCCGTTGAAGCATGGCAGGGGTCTGAGCTCTCCCGATGACCTTCTGTGCTCTTCAAACACAGAAACGCGGATTTTGTTTTTGTTGAAATGTAGTTCAAGTTTCTTTAACAAAAATTATTTTAAAAGATATTTTGCCATAGAAATAATATAGTGACGCTTTGAGTGGCTTCAAAGTTCAGACCTAGGCAGTTGTTTGCCTGCGCACAGCTACATTTCAGAAGTTCTCGTCTCGCCACGGAGGTTTGAAGGAGGTCAGTAGGTGGACGTCATCTTTGCGGCGGTTTTCTCTTTGTTTGTTTGTTTTTAACAGTCCGTTCAACACATCATTCAGAACGTGGTGAGATCACACGTGTTGTGACCAGTCTGTCCAAGCTGTTAGTTCTGACCAGTCAGATTGGGCCATTTCAGACCGGAAATAGTTGGACTGCGAGACGACGGAAGGTGGAAGGGGGTTTCCGGGTGCTCAGTGGTGGAGCTCTGAATTCACTGTCAGGGGGACTTGGCGTGTTCGAATTCCGCTTCCAACCACTAAAACAGCTGCTCCCCCCCCCCCCCCCCCCCCCCCCCCTTTTTTTTTTCTTCATTTTTTTAATCGTTATCCGTGAGACAGGTCATTTACCCGAACTTTTCTACGACTCTATCCCCGAATGCCTTATCACCTTTCGTACAGTCATGGTGTTTGTAGCCGAGCCGACCCAAAGACCACCACGTCAGGGCCGCATCAATTTCGGCGGATGTGGACGTTACACCTGAAGAAGTGGAAATTATGATGTGATTTGAAAGTCATAAGGAGGCGTGATCTCAGTTCATCGTACACGTAAAATTTATCACAGAAAGCATCTAGTTCATGTTCTGAAAATTATATATGACAAGTGTAATCAATCTTTTCTAGCCAAGAGGCCTACGGTCTTTCTCTGAAGCGTCTACGGTATAATTCTAACCGGCTATCAACTCCATCTCAGTCTTGGAGGTTAGCTCAGGTTGAGAACTGAAATAGAAAATAACACAGTGAATTTCGAACTTTTAAAAAGATTTTTTTTTTTTTAATTCAAGGAATTTAAAGTCACTCCGCCGGTTAACATTGACAAACAAATTACAAGACAAAGCACGATGTGTTTGGATCTCTTAGGTCTTCTTCAGGCCAGATAAACAACACTCAGGACAACGCTCATCTTGCGCCGAATTTGACAAGGGATCGCTCGTTCTTCATTTTCTCGTTGTCTTCAGTGCTGTTTGTCTGGCCTGAAGAAGACCTAAGAGGTCGAAACGCGTGGTGTTTTGTCCTGTAATTCGTGTGTCCATGTTGTCTTGGGGAGTTCGTTCAAGTACCTTTTAAAATGTGTTTAAAATTTCGGCCTGCCGTCACCTCGCTTTGCAACTAAGTCAAATTAATTACCAATCTCAGGTTCAGGAGCGAATGTTCTTTTTTCATGGTCTTTTTTTTATTTATTCGTTTAAAGTTTGGTGATACGTAATAATAAAGCCCTCATTTCATGTTCACCGCACTCGGGGAAACAACGCATCTTGATCGAGTGGTCCTGTCACAACACTGGCTTGCATAGGTGGAGTGCGCACACATGGTGTTTGTCTCCGGGACCAAACTTGCCGAGGTATGATTGTATTATTGTCTGCTGTGCCCCATGGGGTGGGGGTTGGTTTGATGGAAGACAGGAATAAACGAATTGGAATGGTCGGCACACAATGTCATTGAATGGATAAACAGTCACGCTAACGCGCACCGATCAGTAGCGGTGTGGACAGATCATAGTGATGTGGGGTGTGTGTGTGTGTGTGTGTGTGTGTGTG
>CM031598.1:115256711-115271711 GCA_018398815.1 Conus ventricosus
GGGGGAGAGAGAAGGGAAGGGTGGAAGTGGGAGATAAGTGATGAACGGGGCTGGGGGAGAGAGAAGGGAAGGGTGGGAAGTGGGAGATAAGTGATGAACGGGGCTGGGGGGAGAGAGAAGGGAAGGGGTGGGAAGTGGGAGATAAGTGATGAACGGGCTGGGGGGAGAGAGAAGGGAAGGGTGGGAAGTGGGAGATAAGTGATGAACGGGGCTGGGGGGGGAGGAAGGGCGGAGGAGGACGAACGGGTGCGTGTGCGCAACTGTCGGGGAGGATGTCATTTATCACACGTGTATACTTATTTCGATGATGAGAGAGAGAGAGAGAGAGAGAGAGAGAGAGCACATATCATTCCGAGCAGTGGACGGCCAGTCAGAAGTGTATGTTCATTGTACGGGATTAACATGACATGAACAACGAAAATCCCATCCTTCTTGTCAGCAGAATAGTGCATGCTGATAACGTTTCTCCTGCAGTGACCCAGTGGGAATCAGAGTGCTTGGACATGCATCTCTGATCATCGTAATAGTGTTTGGTTCTGTGCACTGTCAGTCTTAGGGCGTACGATGCGTGTTCAAAACAAATGTTCAGTGGAAAAACAGAAAACCCATTGTTCCTGATATCAGAATTATTTTTCAACGAACCTGTTCCGAGGATCAGTTAGAAGCGTGATTATTAAGACTGTTGTTGATCCGAGCTGGGTTGTGGACTACCTTCTAGCTCTATTACACAGTTTCAGGGTGACCATGTCGTGTGGTTTCATGTCAGAACTGACGTAATTTGCCAGTATCTTTTCTGGAAGGCAAGTGGATTGATGATCTCATGAAATGTACATGTGCGAATAGCGAGAACATGGCTCTATGACCTAGTTCCTTTGGTGGCTTGCTTGTCAGATTATTGGGGTTCTTCTTAGCTTAACGGTAATAGAAAAAAGGGCGGAGTTGGTTGATGCATTTATTTAGAGTCTGTAGATCGTTGTGGACGATTTAGGTTCTGAATACATTTGAATGTTATTGCAGAATTGTCAGGTCGATGGTTATCGATAAAACTAAACCAAAGAGACAAAGGGTCAATGAATTTGAATGCGATTTCGTTTTTAATTTCCAAAGACGATCATCAGAAACGAACAAAATACGTGTTGCCTATCGGCAGGACATGAGCATATTGAGAGAACTGTGAGCTGTGTCAGTTCTTGAGGAGAGAACAAAAAATAAAATAAAGTAAAATAAAAATAAATAAAGGCAAAATTAATGAACAAAAAAGTGATGACCGGCAACTGACCAACATGGTTGTCACGGGTATTAATTTCAGAAAAACGAAATGCTTCATTTTTAATTTGAAATCAACATCAAGAGAAGGAACCGTCAAAAATCCTAGTTTCGATGTCCGAGACTGCAAAGCCTGAAGAGATGAAGTGGTGATTCCTTTTCAGTGGACAACAGGACCAGCGGCAACAAGTTTCTTTCGCAGCAGAGGATCGGGTGGGAAATATCTGGAATCATTGTGAGAGATCGAAAGCGTCCATCTATTGCTCAGCCTAGTGTGTAAAACAACACGGACACCCAAGAACAATCATCAGTCTTGCGGAGTGTAAACAAAAGGGGAAAAGTGAACAGTGCCTCAGTTGGTGTGCGAAAGAAGACGATGGGCAAAGAGGACAGCAGCAGGCCCGGTGACTGAGGGGAGTGGGGAGAGGTTGGCGACACCCTCTGAGAGGAGCAGGAGGAGGGGCCCGCGACAGCCATGGAGCTGAACGGCTACATGATTCTGTTGGCCGAGAGCTGTGATGGAGTCCTCAAACTGCTGGGTAAGTCTTCTCCCTGGCCTCGCCCACACTGGGCTTGACCTACATTGTTGGTGGGTACATTGGTTGGTTGGTTGGTTGGTTGGTTCATTCAGTCATTGTCTTTAGGAAATTCTTATATACTGTACACGTAACACAGCAGAGAACGCTTTGTTTGCTTTGAGATGAGGTTTGTATTCGCATCTACGGATGCCAAAATAACGTCGTCTGTAGTCCGTGTCTAGGTTGACAAGTGTGCGCACGCACGCACACACACGAACACACACACACACACACACACACACACACACACACACACACACACACACACACACACACACACGCGCGCACGCACGCACGCACGCACGCACGCACGCACGCACGCACGCACACACACACACACACACACACACACACACACACACGCACACACACCAGCCACACTACACTACGCCACATATATCCACCCTGATGTATAAGTCAGAGTGACGTCAGTGTGCGTGAATATTTGTGTTTCCATGATACGGGTCTGTCGGACAGAATTTGGATAAAGAAATGTCGTCTTCTGCGGAGTTCAGTATTACAATTGTCAGCAGCTATCAACTCTATCTTGTCTCCTCTCAGCATGTCGATTTCAAACTGCTGTCTGTCCGTCTGTCCGTCTGTCTGTCTGTTTGTCTGTCTGTCTGTCTGTCTGTCTGTCTGTCTGTCTCTCTCTCTCTCTCTCTCTCTCTCTCTCTCTCTCTCTCTCTCCTCTCTCTCTCTCTCTCCCACCTTCAGTTCAGAAATTCATCTCTCTCTCTCTCTCTCTCTCTCTCTCTCTCTCTCTCTCTCTCTCTCTCTCTCTCTCTCGTGTGTGTATGTGTGTGTGTGTGCACGCGCGTCTCTCTCTCTCTCCTCTCTCTCTCTCTCTCTCTCTCTCTCTCTCTCTCCTCTCTCTCTCTCTCTCTCAGTTTTGTCTGTCTTTTTGTCTGTCTGCCTGTCTGTCTCACTCACTCACTCACTCACTCATTCTCTCTCTCTCTCTCTCTCTCTCTCTCTCTCTCTCTCTCTCTCTCTCTCTCTCTCTCTCTCTCTCTCTCTCGTTTTTCTTTCTTTGTTTCTCCCTCAGTCGTTCCAGACAACGTTGCCTTAATAATCGGTTTACAAACCCAGCAGATCAGTCTAGAAAGTTTTCTACACTGCAGTTCAAAGTAAACATGAATAAAAGTAATACTGTTGTGTTTAAACAGGGTGGTCATCTTGCCGCCAGAGAAGGGGGGACATCTAATATAGTCAGTATGCTCGCAGCAACTGCTTACAACTATCTTGGTATTTGTTTCTCTACACACTTGAGCTTTACCTTTGCTTGCAAAGATCTTGCAGGTAGAGCTAAACTACGCTTTACTGTGTAGTTGAAGAAAATTAGCCCCGCTAAATCACGATTCTCTAACTTTGTTTTATACCGATATTACAGTATGATGCTGAGAAAATTCATTTGTACGCTTTGAAGAAGTTTATTGGCGTTTCAATGAAAACACGGAATAATTTTGTACATGGAGAGACCAACAGATATCCTATTTATTTAATTTCAATGCTTAAATGTATTCGTTACAGGTGAAGGATGACACAAATGGAACCACACAGATTGCCTTACAAAGCCTGTACGACGCTTGTAGAGTTGGATGCCAGGGGGGAAGAAAAACTGGATCTCGAAGACAAGGCTAAAATTGAATAAATACAACTTTGGTTTCGTATGTGAGAATCAGGGTGTCTGTGATAGAAATCCTTTCATTCGTGTTTTTCTGCAGACACTGACTGATTGCAATAAGCACAGATGGAAATCGCATGTTGAAGACAGCAGTAGATTTGATATGTATAGAATGTGAAATCCTGTGCGTTGTGTTCCGAGGTTATTGGCAGACATTTGAGACACATCATGACCAAGTTCAGATTGGATATTTCAGATCTCTGTGCACATTCTCAGCGTTACAGACATGTAAACGACCGTGTGAATCAGTAGTAAAAAAAAAAAATAAAAAAAAAAGTAGTTCATTTTACTGTTTCATGTCCAAAATTAAATGATCTTCGACAACAGTTTATTACACCTAATAGCTTTAGACGTCCTCTATTTATCAAATTAATTTTGTTAATGACGTCGACAAACAATCCAGCAGTGAAACAGCTTGCTGTAGTCTTTGTACATAGGGTTGAAACGGAGAAATTAATAACATCTGGGTTTTTTAACCTTCCCAACTGGTAATGCATTATGCATGGTTATCTCATGTGTATCCTCCTTCTAAGAGGCCATGGCCTGTATGATGAAACATCTCTCTCTCTCTCTCTCTCTCTCTCTCTCTCTCTCTCTCTCTCTCTCTCTCTCTCTCTCTCTCTCTCTCCTTCTCTCTCCCTCCCTCCCTCCCTCTCTCTCTCTCTCTCTCTCTCTCTCTCTCTCTCTCTCTCTCTCTCTCTCTTCTCTCTCTCTCTCTCTCTCTCTTTATGCACCGAAAACTAGACATGAACTTATGAACGGAAACTAGATATGAATATGTGTTATAACTGGTCTCAAACGCAAGTGAAAATTTTTTGTTTGTCATGGTTTGTTTCCTTGAATTATTCCCCTTTGCATTTGTTTGTTTGTGTGTTTCTGAAAACAAGTTACTTCCTTTTGCTGATGACCCGTACCTATTTTCATTTTATTCTCAGCAAACGTGTACCGCTGTATACAGGTTGGTGGCCTTGCAATTACAGATTTCAGAGTTCAGAGCTCTCTCTCTCTCTTCTCTCTCTCTCTCTCTCTCTCTCTCTCTCTCTCTCTCTCTCTCTCTCTCTCTCTCTCTCATTTTCTCCCCCCCCCCTCCCCCACTCTCTCTGTTATAACAAAGGGTCTAACTCATGGACACAGAAAAAGTGAAAACAAAATGTTCTCATTAGTCGTGGTCACCATGTACTGAGTCATAACGCTGCCATGGCAACTACTTGACCACAGTCACTGACCTTGACAGTGAGTGGACATCACCCGAGATCATGTCAGACGGCTACCGCAGCCGCTGTCGTTTAGGGAACTTGAAGGACATTTTGGGTCCAGCTTCTTCACTTTGGGACCGAGACTGATTCCCCATGGTACAGATTGCCTGTGACTTACTTTTTTTGTGTGTGTCGTCCCCCCTCCCCCCCCCCTTTTTTTTTTTTTTCTTTGTTAATTTACATACTCTTTGAATGCGCCTTTACGTGGGTCGTATTAAGACGCCCTCCACATTTGTAGCGCTACACACAATGATTTCTTCTTCTCATTGTATTATAATTATTTGCCTTTTAAGCTTAGTAACTTTAGTTTGTTTGTTCGTGATCGTTTTGCCCATCCACTGCCGTTTGCTAGCTTATTTTGTTGTCGTTGTTGTTGTTGTTGTTTTACTTTGTCTATATTCTATGGTCAGTGTGCTTTGGTGAAAACTGGTGTGTTTTTTAAATTAGTTTTATCTTTCTCTTTCTTTACTACCTGTGCCTTGCCACACACACACACACTTGTCCAAGGGTCGGACGCCGTCATTTTTGCATTTGTTCACTGTGGTCAAGGAAGTTACACAGAGTACGTAAGTCACGTGGTTACAGATGCATAAAAGCACAGCGCCCATCTGGAGGGCAACAACCATTACTGTTGACACAGAGCGTACAGATTGACAACATTCAGCAACAGTCATCACAACAACCATTACTGTTGACACAGAGCGTACAGATTGACAACATTCAGCAACAGTCATCACAACAACCATTACTGTTGACACAGAGCGTACAGATTGACAACATTCAACAACAGTCATCACAACAACCATTACTGTTGACACAGAGCGTACAGATTGACAACATTCAACAACAGTCATCACTCCTGACACATCTAACACACTTTTGGTTACTAACAGACATTATTACTCAAGCTCCACAGAAGATCACAGAATCTGGCGAACATGCATGTCCTGCATCCCCAGTGTTGTTTTGCCAGCAAAACATTGGATTCGATTTCTCTCTCCATATTCCCTGTCTTGCTGCTCACGACACAGGAACGCTTATAACGCAGCTACAGAATTAAAAGTCCATGGATGTTGATAGTATTACCTGCTCTTCAATCTCGCTTTACCTTACATTGTTGACTTTCTTATATACACATGTAATTTATTCTCTGAAACTAAAATTTTCCCTCAGGTGTTCAAAAAGGCCAAAGTGCTATCCCTTCTAAAGTCGAATGATTTGTCCGATCAAAATGGTTCATACCTACACCCTTGCTATCCCTTCTAAAGTCGAATGATTTGTCCGATCAAAATGAGTTCATACCTACACCCTTGCTATCACTTCTGTTCAACCCCCTCGAAAGACGCAAACACACTCACACACGTATATCTCAGTTCGTGGGGAAAAAAAGAAAGAAAGAAAAACAAACAAACAAACTCTTTACCCATTCCATCTGCATGCAGATCTGACCATTCTTGTCACACTGCATAATCAGGAATGTTTGACTTGTGGCTGTTAGATATGAACCGGACACAAATAGTAGATGTGTGTGTGTGTGTGTGTTGTGTGTGTGTGTGTGTGTGTGTGTGTGTTGTGTGTGTGTGTGTGTGTTTGAACTGAAAAAGGCTGGTTTTAAAGTGAGATGACTTCAGGCGGAAATGTAAGCAGAATGAAATGAAGAGTGACTGTACCGCCTAACGAAAGAACAAACAAAGGACAAAACAAAGACTCTCTGGTCTTCTTTAGGCACGGCAAACAACAAAGAAGACAACGAAAACAAAGCACAAACAGACAATCACTTTGTGTCCTCCAACTGGGCGCAACATGGATGCGGAATGGAAACGAGGCTGCCGAGAGGAGACACAGCACGGGTTAAAATAATAATAATAATGATCATAATGACCATAAACAGCTCTGATTTCAACATATCATCTGAAGACTCGTCCACTTGACCTCTCAGCCGACGCCTGCTCTACCTCCTCCTTCGCACACACCGCCATCTCCTCCTTCTCACACCCGCCATCTCTTTCTGTCTGTCTCTCTCTCTCTCTCTGTGTCTCTCTTTCTATCTGTCTCCTTGTCTCTCTCTTCTCTCTCTCTCTCTCTCTCTCTCTCTCTCTCTCTCTCTTCTCTCTCTCTCCTCGTTATTTTCCCCGCCTATTTGCCCACCCATCACGCCATTATTACATCTATGAATAGTTTGCGATTCGGTATTAGAATTACATTTACAATGTTATGAATGTTATGTTAATTTGTCAGTATGAATGATATGTACCGTAATGATGTGTGCATGACAAGGACAGATTATAAGATTACTCCTCGGCCTAAAAACTTAATTCTTGAGTATGAAAGATCTCTCTCTCTCTTTTCTCTCTCTCTCTTCTCTCTCTCCTCTTCTCTCTCTCTCTCTCTCTCTCTCTCTCTCTCTCTCTGTCGTTTCCCCCCCCCTCCTATTTTCTTACCCATAACGTCATTATTACATTTATGAAATTTATGAATAATCGGCTACTCGGTATTAGAAATACGTTTACAATGTTATGTTAATTTGTCAGCACGAATGATATGAACTGCAGTGGTGTATGCGTGACAGGACAGGTTATAGAATTACGCATCTGCTCAAAAACTTCATTCTTGAGTGTTAAAGATCTCTCTCTCTCTCTCTCTCTCTCTCTCTCTCTCTTCTCTCTCTCTCTCTCTCTCTCTCTCTCCACACTCTCTCTCTCTCTCTCTCTCTCTCTCTCTCTCTCTCTCTCTCTCTCTCTCTCTCTCTCTCTCTCTCTCTCTCTGACATGAGGAATGGATCTGACACGACGTTATTTTTACTGTAAATACAGTTCACGATCCACCTTCAGCGACGAGCCGGTCGATTCGATTGAATTGCTCACTAAAATGGAGAATGAACAAAACAGATAATGATTGCACACATGTGAGTTTTAAACACAATTAGCAATGACAAAACTAGTATAGCTGACTGGATGACACCATCAGCAGGAAGCTGTTGGAAAATAGTCTGCTTGTCTCTGACACACTGTTCATCACTTGGGCGGGGGGGGGGGGGGGGGGGGGGGGTACGCCACGAGGGTGACTACTGTTTAAAGGAATTTATAGTAACACCGCCGGTTAACATGGACAAATAAATCACGAGACAAAACACGACGCGTTTCGACCTCTTAGGTCTTCTTCAGGCAAGATAAACAACATTCAGGACGATGAAAACGAAGAACGAGCAGGCACTTTTCTACTCGTTATCACTTATCTTCTCAAACATTTAAAAAGACAAGTGACTCGACTGCTCGTTCTTCATTTATATTGGCCAGAATGTTGGTTTATCTTGCCAGAAGATCTAAGAGGTTGAAACGCGTCGTGTTTTGTCTTGTGATTTGTTTGTCCATGTCAACCGGAGGAGTTTCTTTTAATTCCTTTTAAAACTTGTTTCAATTTCGGGGGGGGGGGGGGAGAGGGGGGGGGGGGGAATAGCTCACTTGGTAGAGCGCCGGACTCGTAATCCGCCGGGCCGTTTCGGTACAGGGGGATTTTTCCCTCGGAGTTAACATTGGTTCTGACTCTATTTCCCATACAGTCCTTCGAATGAGACTATAAACCGAGGTTCCATGTGTGAACGCACGCACAACATCTTGCACACACGTAAAATCCCATCACCAACTTTTGGAAGAGAAGGCCAGTTTGGCCGTTGGTATGGTTAACACGTTACACATAGCATGCATCTTCCCCGAAGATGGAGTATGGCTGCCTTAATGGCGGGATAAAAAAAAAAAACGGTCATGCACACAAAACTCCACTCCCTTTTTGGGTAGATGGGATTAATCCTTGCCTTTCTATACAGGCAGTGTCCGCAGGAGTATCAGCCTGTGTACGCAGAAGAAGTTTCAATTTCCGCCGGGTGTCACCTCACTTTGAAACTAAATGAGGATGATAACGCCAACGATAACAAGAAGCAAATGCAGGTGATGATGATGATGTTGACCGGTCTGTGTGTGTGTGTTTCCAGGTTCTCCTGCCGACAGAGCGGAGCTGGAGGTGGGGGATGAGATCGTGGAGGTGAACGGCAAGAACGTGCATCGGTGTTCTCACGCTCAGATTATCTCCCATATCCACCAGGTCAGTGAGGGGTGGCCTCGCCTTGCGGGCTGTGTGTGTGTCAGGGCTGTGTGTGTGTGTGTGTGTGTGTGTGTGTGTGTGTGTGTGTGTGTCTGTCTGTCTGTCTGTCTATCTGTCTGTCTGTCTGAGTCTCTCTCTCTCTCTCCCTCACTCTCTCTCTCTCTCTCTGTCTGTCTGTCTGTCTGTCTCTCTCTCTCTCTCTCTCTCTCTCTCTCTCTCTCTCTCTCTATCGTGTTACATGTGTGGCCATGGGAGGAAGGGCTGAGGTGGGAGATAACTTTCAAAACTCCAAACCTCTTGAAGCACTCTTTAGGCATCGTAACACGAGAAGATTTTGAAATTTTAGATTTAAACTCAGCCCACGGAACATAGCCTTTTCAGCGCTGTCAAACTCACGCGAGGGGAAAAACAAAGTTACATCACAAAACGAATCCGATCATCTGCAAAACAAAAAACAAACAAAACAACAACAAAAAAAAACCCAACTCATATCCTGAAAGAAAAAAGAAAAAAAAAAAAAAAAAAAGAACAGCATACGGTGTGATGACATGCTAGTTGAGTGTGGACACTCCAAGGCTTATGACACTAGGTCGAGCTGAGGTCGTCAGTATTCCTCTTAGTTTACACTCTCAGATTGAAACGTATTTTTTACATTTATATTATAAAATATATATATATATAGATCTGCCTTCAGAAGGGATCACGGTGGTTCTCTCAGGCAGCTAGTTGAAGGGTTTTTATATTTATAATATATTTCCCCATTTTCTTCATCTTCAATTTTTTTTCTCTAAAAGTTCAAATCTTTGCAAAGTCATTATTATAATGACGGAAGAATTGTTACCCTGCACTTGTTTTCCCCCACTACTTAATTGTTCAGCATCATATATATATATATATTTTATATATATATATATATATATATATATATATATATATATATATATATATATGTGTGTGTTTTGTGTGTGTGTGTGTGTGTGTGTGTGTGTGTGTGTGTGTAAATATATGAGAAAGTGAGTGCTAATTTTTTTCACACATTTTAAAAAGTCCACATGGGCTAATATTAAGTTCGCGCAGAAGGGACAGTGTCCACTCTTGACAAGGTTGACAAGTTTCATTAATAGTTAAAGTAGATATTTTTTTTAAATGAACAAAAAATCTGACATGTAACTGCTGTGGGGCATCAACAACAACAACAACAACAAACTGTACAAGAATTTCCAGATTAGAGAGAGAGGAGAATGGGCACAAATGCAGAAAAAAAAACAGTAGACAGGCGGGAAGCGCTTAAAAAATAAAAAGAGAAAAAAAGAAAAAGAAAAAAAAAGAAAAAAAAAGGGGGGGGAGATACTAAACTTTGCAGTACGACAGGGGGTTTGTAGTACATACAGGTGGAACTCATTGGCTTGCCTATGCCGCAAACGCAGCACTGGAGATTGGCAACTGCAGTTCCCTGCTCAAGACTGTGCCAAAAGAGAGTAATACGCACCCTTACCCGTCCTTTTCTCCACCGTTCAAAACGGACTTCCACAAGGCTAAAAGGAAAACTGAAATCGAACAAGCATGCCAGTTTTCATGCTTAACCGGTTTGAGGCGGATTTTGGTTGGTTGTTTGTTTGTTTTCCAATTCCTCGGATTTGTTGGGGACAGAATTGAGGTTGGGGAAGGGGAAGAGTAATATGAAATGAATTAGGGAACGTGACAGAAAAGATGGTGCATGTGAATTCGGGAGCGAAACAGAGTGTTTTACATTGAATTTGATGACGGGGAGCGGGCACTAAACCTACACACAGATTTCGGAGCTAAACTGAAATCCGTAAATAGCCCAGATCTCAGTTATTGCTCGCAACCACTCGTCCGTAGGCCTGGCTCTTGTATCTATAGTTGTGTGTATGTGTTGTGTGTGTGTGTGTGTCTGTGTGTGTGCGTTCGTGCGTGCGTGCGCGTGTGAGCGGTCGTCGTATCCAGACCCTTCCTTCTTCCCCATCTCATTTCCCCCCATCCCATGACGTCACCCCCCCCCCCCCCCCCCCCCCCCCCGAAGCCCCCATCAGTTTGGGGTCAATAACAGTTACATGACATCGTTCACCCTCCTCTCCCCCCCCCCCCTCCCCTCCCCCTTCTCAACACCTACACTGTCTTTCTAGTGCCACACCTCTTCCCGTCCTCGTTTTTCCTCTTATCTCTTCATCCATTCCAGTCTTCATTTCTTTCCTTTCTTCTCCCCCCCCCCCCCCCCCCTTCTCAACACCTACACTGTCTTCCTAAGTGTCACACCTCTTCCGTCCTCAGTGTTTCCTCTTATCTCTTCATCATCTCCAGTCTTTCATTTCTTTCTTCTTCTCTCCCCCCCCCCCCCCCCCCCCCCCCCCCCCCCCCCCCCCCCCCCCCCCCTTCTTAGCCAGTGTGTCTGCCTCCTTACATAAACGCCAGTTCAGGTCACGTTGTCTATAGCCCCCCCTCCCACCCCCCCCCCCCCCTCCCCCCCCCCCCCTCCTTCAGCCACCTACGGACGGAAACGACGTTAAGGGTGAAGGTCCGCGCGCGTCAGTTGCAGCGGGACGTCTTGGCCTGTATTGACCGCAGATGAGGGGACACCTATCACTGACGGGGAGGCCATTGATTAGAGTTACGGGACCAGTCATCAGCAATCATCCCCCCCCCCCCCTCCCAAAGAGGTAATTACATCCGCTAAAAGGAGGTTTGTGTTTTCACCCCGTCTGTTGGTCTGTCTGTCTGGTCTGTGTGTCTGTCAGTAAGATATCGCAAACAGACGACAGAAAGTCACAACAGAGACACAGATTCGACAGACACACACATGCGCGCGCGCACGCATAAACACACACATACACATACGCACGCACGCACGCAAGCACGCACGCACGTAAGCACGCACGCACGTACTCACGCACACACACACACATAACGCGCACACGCGAGCACGCACGCACTCACGCACGCACGCGCGCGCGCTCGCACACACACACACACACACACACACAACACACACACACACACACACACACACACACACACACAGAGGATGGGGAGGGGGTCGAGAGAGAGAGAGAGAGGGAGAACCGATTTTGATTGAACTCAGTGAAAAGATGAATGTGGCCCAAGGACGAAGTCGAGAACTGTTTGCGTGAATTCGGTTCACAAAGGCAGATCCACAATGTATTCAGCAAGATTACGGAGAGAAATGTGGGCGTGAATTCGGTTCAAAGAGCAGATCCACAATGTATTCAGCAAGATTACGGAGAGAAATGTGGGCGTGAATTCGGTTCAAAGGGAAGATCCACAATGTATTCAGCAAGATTACGGAGAGAAATGTGGGCGTGAATTCGGTTCAAAGGGCAGATCCACAATGTATTCAGCAAGATTACGGAGAGAAATGTGGGCGTGAATTCGGTTCAAAGGGCAGATCCACAATGTATTCAGCAAGATTATGGAGAGAAATGTGGGCATGAATTCGGTTCAAAGAGCAGATCCACAATGTATTCAGCAAGATTACGGAGAGAAATGTGGGCGTGAATTCGGTTCAAAGGGCAGATCCACAATGTATTCAGCAAGATTACGGAGACAAATGTGGGCGTGAATTCGGTTCAAAGGCAGATCCATAATGTATTCAGCAAGATTACGGAGAAAAACAAACAAACAAACAACAAACAAGAACCAATTGTTACGACACTTGCTGAAAGGACGGGAATGTGGACCGACTTTGGAGGAACCCATGAAATGTTGGTGCGGAACCGATGAAAGGGCGGGTCCAGGATCTGTTCCATTTTGTCGGAGGTCTGCGCTTTTCCGTGTGGCCTTTAGTTGTTTATCGACCATATAGCCGTTTTCCGTGTGGCCTTTAGTTGTTTCTCCGACCATATAGCCGTTTTCCGTGTGGCCTTTAGTTGTTTCTCCGACCATATAGCGTTTTTCCGTGTGGCCTTTAGTTGTTTCTCCGACCATATAGCCGTTTTCGTTGTGGCTTTAGTTGTTTTCTCCGACCATATAGCCGTTTTCCGTGTGGCCTTTAGTTGTTTCTCCGACCATATAGCCGTTTTCCGTGTGGCCTTTAGTTGTTTCTCCGACCATATAGCCGTTTTCCGTGTGGCCTTTAGTTGTTTCTCCGACCATATAGCCGTTTTCCGTGTGGCCTTTAGTTGTTTCTCCGACCATATAGCTAGCCGTTTTCCGTGTGGCCTTTAGTTGTTTTCTCCGACCATATAGCCGTTTTCCGTGTTGGCCTTTAGTTGTTTCTCGACCATATAGCCGTTTTCCGTGTGGCCTTTAGTTGTTTCTCCGACCATATAGCTAGCCGTTTTCCGTGTGGCCTTTAGTTGTTTCTCCGACCATATAGCCGTTTTCCGTGTGGCCTTTAGTTGTTTCTCCGACCATATAGCTAGCCGTTTTCCGTGTGGCCTTTAGTGTTTCTCCGACCATATAGCTAGCCGTTTTCCGTGTGGCCTTTAGTTGTTTTCTCCGACCATATAGCCGTTTTCCGTGTGGCCTTTAGTTGTTTCTCTGACCATATAGCCGTTTTCCGTGTGGCCTTTAGTTGTTTCTCCGACCATATAGCCGTTTTCCGTGTGGCCTTTAGTTGTTTTTCCGACCATATGCTAGCCGTTTTCCGTGTGGCCTTTAGTTGTTTCTCGACCATATAGCCGTTTTCCGTGTGGCCTTTAGTTGTTTCTCCGACCATATAGCTAGCCATTTTCCGTGTGGCCTTTAGTTGTTTCTCCGACCATATAGCCGTTTTCCGTGTGGCCTTTAGTTGTTTCTCCGACCATATAGCCGTTTTCCGTGTGGCCTTTAGTTGTTTCTCCGACCATATAGCTAGCCGTTTTTCCGTGTGGCCTTTAGTTGTTTCTCCGACCAATATAGCCGTTTTCCGTGTGTGGCCTTTAGTTGTTTCTCCGACCATATAGCCGTTTTCCGTGTGGCCTTTAGTTGTTTCTCCGACCATTAGCCGTTTTCCGTGTGGCCTTTAGTTGTTTCTCCGACCATATAGCCGTTTTCCGTGTGGCCTTTAGTTGTTTCTCCGACCATATAGCCGTTTTCCGTGTGGCCTTTAGTTGTTTCTCCGACCATATAGCCGTTTTCCGTGTGGCCTTTAGTTGTTTCTCCGACCATATAGCCGTTTTCCGTGTGGCCTTTAGTTGTTTCTCCGACCATATAGCTAGCCGTTTTCCGTGTGGCCTTTAGTTGTTTCTCCGACCATATAGCCGTTTTCCGTGTGGCCTTTAGTTGTTTCTCCGACCATATAGCCGTTTTCCGTGTGGCCTTTAGTTGTTTCTCCGACCATATAGCCGTTTTCCGTTGTGGCCTTTAGTTGTTTCTCGACCATATAGCTAGCCGTTTTCCGTGTGGCCTTTAGTTGTTTCTCCGACCATATAGCCGTTTTCCGTGTGGCCTTTAGTTGTTTCTCCGACCATATAGCCGTTTTCCGTGTGGCCTTTAGTTGTTTCTCCGACCATATAGCCGTTTTTCCGTGTGGCCTTTTGTTGTTTATCCGACCATATAGCCGTTTTCCGTGTGGCCTTTTAGTTGTTTCTCCGACCATATAGCCGTTTTTCCGTGTGACGTTTTAGTTGTTTATCCGACCATATATAGCCGTATTCCGTGTGATATTTAGTTGTTTATCCGACCATATAGCCGTTTTCCGTGTGGCTTTTTGGTTGTTTCTCCGACCGTATATGCCGTTTTCCGTGTGGCGTTTTTAGTTGTTTCTCCGACCATATAGCCGTTTTCCGTGTGGCGTTTTTTTTTTTTTTTTTTTTTTTTTGCTGTCCCAACCTCTGCGCCACCTCAGAGGCAGTGCACCCACGCCGCTCATTCCGACACCCCGTCCACAGCCACAGCCCGGTCGGCCCCGCCGCAGCCCGGCACCGGCAATCCACAGGGAGCAGTCAATGTCAAGTCGTCAAGAGGCAACCCACCGGAGGAGACACTGCACTGCTGCCGAGTCACTTCGGTGGTGTTCAGTGGCGCCTGTTCTGATCTAACATACGCAGGACACCACCTACTAAGCCCCTACTGACGACAATAATTGCTTAGTCGCGGAGCCGGCGTGAGTGAGCTCTCCCTCCGGAGGGCGCTACCACGTCCGTCCAACGACAGC
>CM031598.1:115276209-115278709 GCA_018398815.1 Conus ventricosus
TGAAAGAAAGCGAACGCATTACAATTTAAAGTTTCACATAATGAACAAACGAAATGAAGCAGCCAGTATGAATACGAGCAGGGATTGACATGGGCTGTGGGGTCATTCATACACTGTAGAGGCAAAACACGGAAAGGAATGAAGAGAATAAGATTTTTTCTTTTTTTTTCTTTTTTTTTTCTTCTTTTTTTTTTTGTGGCATCAGTTGTCGGATCAATGGAGCACTAAGGTGGTGACTTTTTTTTTCTGTTTTCTCCTAAGGCCGAAATCCACCTCTTCATTTTTTGGTGCTTCACATTGTCCTCTTCATCTGAAAAAAAAAAAAAGAAGAAAAAAATGAAAAAGCGAAAAAAAGAACAAAAACAATTTCCACAACTAGCTTTTTTCCCTTTTTTTCGTTTTCTTCCTTTTGTTGTTGTTGTTGTTGTTGTTGTAACAACCATGTCTCTTACACACCATGCATAGTCTGTATGTTCCTTCACAAATGGACATAGTCTTGCTGATTGTAGTGTTTTGGCGTTTGATACAATATTTTCAATATCTGTTTATCTACTTACAAACCCAGACACATAGAATAAGTAGATAAACAGACATTGAAAATGGATAGCTAACTGAGTAACAGGCAGCGACCGCACTGACAATTGCGATAGCGACAGCACTGTCATGAAAACAAGAAGAACAACAAAATCAACAGGACAAGTTCAGGGTCAATGACAACGATTCCCCCCCCCCCCCCCCCCCCCCCCCCCCCCTTTTTTTTTTTTTTGTGACTCGTCTCTTCTTGCTGTGCTAGCCAGTGATCCAGTACAGCTATATTATGACACAGTGATCCAGTACAGCTATATTATGACACAGTGATCCAGTACAGCTATATTATGACACAGTGATCCAGTACAGCTATATTATGACACCACGACCCACTAAGCCCACTGATGACGACAATGATAGGTGGAGTCGCTTAGCCATCGTGTCTGAGCGTTCCCCACCAGGTGGCGCCACCAGCCTTGCCCATCCAACAGCAGTCCGTGGGATCAACTTGCCGACTGACGCCAACGACTAGGACACGAACCCATCAAGGCCGCGGATGTGGAGAGAGAATGGAAACTGAGGTCACCCCGAGAGCAGGGCATGCAGGACCATAGAATTGAACTCTATATGGAGAGTATCGAAACTCTACTCACCGCGAAAGCAGGACATGAAGCACCACAGAATTGAACTCCAGAGAGAGAATGGAAACTGAGGTCACCACGAGAGCAGGGCATGCAGGGCCATAGAATTGAACTCTATATGGAGAGTATCGAAACTCTACTCACCGCGAAAGCAGGACATGAAGCACCACAGAATTGAACTCCAGAGAGAGAATGGAAACTGAGGTCACCACGAGAGCAGGGCATGAAGGGCCACAGAATTGAACTCTATATGGAGAGTATCGAAACTCTACTCACCGCGAAAGCAGGACATGAAGCACCACAGAATTGAACTCCAGAGAGAGAATGGAAACTGAGGTCACCACGAGAGCAGGGCATGCAGGGCCATAGAATTGAACTCTAGAGAGAGAATGGAAACTGAGGTCACCACGAGAGCAGGACATAAAGGGCCATAGAATTGAACTCTATATAGAGAGAATGGAAACTGAGGTCACCACGAGAGCAGGACATAAAGGGCCATAGAATTGAACTCTATATAGAGAGAATGGAAACTGAGGTCACCACGAGAGCAGGACATGAAGGGCCATAGAATTGAACTCTATATAGAGAAAATGGAAACTGAGGTCACCACGAGAGCAGGACATAAAGGGCCATAGAATTGAACTCTATATAGAGAGAATGGAAACTGAGGTCACCACGAGAGCAGGACATAAAGGGCCATAGAATTGAACTCTATATAGAGAGAATGGAAACTGAGGTCACCACGAGAGCAGGACATAAAGGGCCATAGAATTGAACTCTATATAGAGAGAATGGAAACTGAGGTCACCACGAGAGCAGGACATGAAGGGCCATAGAATTGAACTCTATATAGAGAGAATGGAAACTGAGATCACCACGAGAGCAGGACATAAAGGGCCATAGAATTGAACTCTATATAGAGAGAATGGAAACTGAGGTCACCACGAGAGCAGTGCCGGCATGCAGGGCCACAGAATTGAACTCTATATGGAGAGTATCGAAACTCTACTCACCGCGAAAGCAGGACATGAAGCACCACAGAATTGAACACCAGAGAGAGAATGGAAACTGAGGTCACCACGAGAGCAGGGCATGAAGGGCCACAGAATTGAACTCTAGAGAGAGAATGGAAACTGAGGTCACCACGAGAGCAGGGCATGAAGGGCCACAGAATTGAACTCTAGAGAGAGAATGGAAACTGAGGTCACCACGAGAGCAGGGCATGAAGGGCCACAGAATTGAACTCTATAGAGGGAATGGAAACTGAGGTCACCACGAGAGCAGAACATGATGGGCCATAGAATTGAACTCTGGAGAAAGAATGGAAACTG
>CM031598.1:115291209-115298707 GCA_018398815.1 Conus ventricosus
CATTTGCATTTGTGTATATGTTTATAACATACATGTGTGTGTGTGTGTGTGTGTGTGTGTGTGTGTGTGTGTGTGTGTGTTACTTGATGTTTTTTGGTCACATGAAATACTTTAAAACACGTAAGATCTTAACAGATTTATAACATGACATGATAAAGTGGATTTGGAAAAAACCTTAACACAACGACAGTTTATTCCCCCAAAAGTTTTCAGTTTTAATGAACTTGTGTAACATTTTGACAGTGACAGTGTGTGTGTGTGTGCGTGTGTGTGTGCTCGTGTGTGTGTGATTTTATCATTATTATTATCATCATTATTGTTATATTACTGTTGTTATAAACAGTATTGCTATGACTGTCATCATTAATATTTTCATTAACATGTTCATCCCAGTTAGTATTCATAATCAACATTAATCTCTATTGTTGTTGCTTTTGATCAATAATGACCATGTCATCTCCTGAACATTTGTTTTCCACAAAAAGTCAAAGGTGCACACACACACACACATACACACACTTGTACACACAAACACACACGCGTGCGCTCATACACGCATACATATAAACGCACACATGCACACACACGCAGACGCATACATATATACACACAAGCGCGTATGCCCCCACATACACAGACGCTCATACATGTACACACCCATGCGTGCATGCAGGAGTATGCTAAACACAAACCCACAGATCACACACATGCATGCACATGTATACACACACACGCACATGTGCACACACAAGCACACATACTGCATACACTGACATGCCCACACATGGGCCCGTGCCTACCCACCCATATGCACATAGCTACACTTACACACTATACACACACACACATATGTACGCTTAAATTGCAAACACATACAATGGTAATAGTGGTGCAGGCAATGTTACGTATACCCAAGGTTCAACCACCATGTTAGGCTAATGTGCAGATTAGACGTGTAAGTGGTATCCCTAAGACCCTTGTCTTGAATCCTCTCATCTGAGTCACTCATTTATTCATTCGTCAGCTGTAAATTGTGCGCAGTGTGGTCTCAGAACTTAGCTGAAGTGGTTGTAGCGTATATGGAGTACAACGATTTGTGACACCTTGATGAAACTGAAGCTAAAACTGTGTGTGCATGTGTGTATGTGTGTGTGTGTGTGTGTGTGTGTGTGTGTGTGTGTGTGTGTGTGTGTGTGTGTGTGTATGTATGTGTGTGTGTGTATATGTGTGTGTGTGTGTGTGTGTGTATGTGTGTGCACGTAAAACAGTGTTTGAAAAGAGCAAGCCATGATGCTAAATTATCTTACTGGGTTCATTGTATCAAGAAGAAGATAGCAATACTCAGGATTTTTCAGGAATCCAGTGAAGTAGAATGTTATCGAGTTGACTGACTTCCTTCTCCACTTGACAATGTGGAGTTAACTACCGTGAAGTGCTGTATGTGTTGTTTGTACCTGGTGAAAGGTGGTTTGATGGATGATAACCATCTCCCCAGGGGTCAGTCAGTGAGTCATGGATGTACTGAACAGAGAGTAGTCTGTAGTAGAACACAGACATTTGAAACTGATTGGAAGAGAGGTTGAGTGGGGGGGAAGGGGGGGGGGGGGGGAGGCAAATTCAGTCCTAATATTATGTTTGTTGATGAGTTCATTGTAATATGTGTGAATCATTTAATTGGAGGAGAGAATGTGTTCCTGGATTTGAATTACATTCTGTCATTAATAGTATTACTACTATTTAGTATTAGTCTAGATGTAATGTTATATATACTTGTGCAACAGTTACATTGTATGATATAAATCTACGAGGCTATCATCATGATTATTTGAAATGTGGTCTGAAAAATTCGAAAATTCTGATTCTTAGATTAATAAATTATATATGCAGTGCATATGTGTGCCTGGACACATACACTTGTGCATGCATGTGCGTGCACCCTGGCAGGCGTGTGTGCACAACTCTCCTTCCTTTTACACACACACACACACACACACACACACACACACACACACACACACACACACTCACACATACACAGAGATCTGTTCAATGAGCATTCTTCAAAACATCTTATTCATCTACAGATAGCTCTTTATTGTGTAGCACTAGATCCATACATGTCATTCCATTCTTCAGCCTTTTCCTGGTTTGATAGATCTCTCACCTGATTGCTCTTGTCTGTGTATAATCATGGTTTGCTTTTATGTGGAGCATTGGAAGAGAGTCATTGAAAGGGAGGGGGCAGGGGAGGGAGGGGGTATGGTCTGTGATATGTGTAGTGCATCCATTGATTGGTGTGGTATTGGCTATTTATCTAGTATCAGTTTGTCTGACTCCTACATGTGTACAACACTATGCGCACAACAAATACATGAACACTTACGCTTGCACATACAGACAGACAGACAGACAGACAAATGCACTCACACACAGACATGAATACACACTCAAACACACACACACACACACACACACACACACACACACACACACACACACACACACACACACACACACTAATACACACGTACACAAAAGCACACGCCAGCTTAACACAACACACAAATGTTGACCATAGACTTGACACTGCACACACAGATAGCGATGTATGTTAGCACTGTGGGCTTAATGAAGATGGCTCTTGCCACTGGCGAAGTAGAAAGTCTCCATGTTTTCAGTGCAGTGTGTGTTAACATCTTTAAACAAGCTACCAGTTTAGATAGCAAGTTCCCCCTTCTCTCCCCACCATCTCCCCTGCCCTTCCCTGTACCAAGGGCAAAAAGCACCCTGGATGCTTTTCTCTTTCCAGTGGAAAAGAGGAACCTTGACAACTGTCACTGCCAGGTGAGAGGGGGGGGGGAGGGGGGGGGGGGGGGGTTCAGGAAGAAAAGGAATGCAGAATGTTCCAGACATGCATTGTGTATTTTTTTTGGATTAAATCAATAAATGGCAAAATAATCTCAGGATCATAGTTTGTACCTTTGGGAAAGGTGCACCCCATGACTCTAAGAAATATGCGTCTTCTATATATTAGGTAGTTTGGAATGTAAGACACATTGCTGCATGCAAAATAACAAAACTGCTGTTTACTGTTGTTTGCCAGGTATAGTCAGTCTATGACTCTATCTGATCTAATCATTGGGAACATGACCATATCACAGAGCAGAAACAAGGTGTGTGGGACAATCGTTGCGAACATGTCCATACATAAGCCCATATCATAAGGGCACAGTAACGAGGTGTGTGGGAGTGATGTGTACACTGGATGATCAGTGTTGTGAGCGGGGTTGATACAGACCTTGACCATGAATGCAAGGCATGTGCACAAGTTGGCCAGCACAGCTGGGTGTCAAAACTGATAGTTGATAGGAAGAACCCTGTCAATTAGGGTGCTTTGGAAGATAAACATGGGATGGCTTCCTGGTCACAGTTGGACTATTGCAGCCCTCTGGGCCGCAGGCCACTAGGGTGTGTGTGTGTGTGTGTGTGTGTGCGCACGTGTGCACACACACCTATGCATGTACGCGTGACTTACCCTCTGTGCTTGTGTGTATCTGTGCAACATGTGTGTTCATGCTGTACGTGTAGCATACTGTGTGTGTTTGTGTGTGTGCGCGAAATACGCGTGCATGCAAAAATACTTGAGTAGGATAGAGAAAAGACAAATTTCAAGGCCAAAATTGCTGTATGGGTTTTCTTGCAGAAATGACTGATTATCAAACTGCAGATCATGTTAACTTGTAAGTTAGTATCATCCTTTGATTAGCTCTTTCTTCAACGTTGCATGTATACATGCGTATATGAAAATGTGTGTCTCTGTGTATTCATGTGTTTGAGGGGTGAAGGGTAGTGGGTGTGTGATCTGATCATAGATGGGGGGGGGGGGGGGGGGGGGGGGGGGGGGGGGACAGGGTATGGAGGGGGAAGGGGATGTACTATGAGAGTGAGAAGGGTCATGATTTGACTACATTAAGACATTTTGAAATACTCTTTTAAAAATTTCAAGATCGTAATGAGCACTGATCACTTGTGATTCGTGAATTGTAATGCTGCATTCAACATATGAGTAACGCTGCATTGCTGGAGGCTTTTTAATATTATCTTTTTGTAGCTTTTGTCAGTTTGAAATATTCTTAATTTCACTTCAGATGATAATGAGCACTGATCACTTGTGATTATAACTTTTAATGCTGCATTCAACATATGAGTGACACTGCATTGCTAGGGGGGTGATTTAAAATCGTCTTTTCCTGGATTTTTTGTCCGATTTCTCACACCCTTCCATTTTCGTCTTCTGATGCAGACTTTTACACTTGTGCTCAGACTGGTCAAAACCAGTCCTTAGCCTGAAAAGACTTCTGTTAACAGTGTCAATCGCCATTTATATGATTTTTATCTGCAGGTATGTCGTGAGCCAAAGTCATGCATATCATGTTCTTTGTGATCATTATGTTTTATGCTGATTTTTGTCTTTTCTGTCTGTATGGGTAGTGTGTGTGTTTGTGTGTCTTTGTATGTGTGTGTGTGTGTGGGGCCAGAATAGCTCAGTTGGTGGAGCGCCGGACTCGTGATCCTGAGGTTACTGGTTCGAATTTCAGTACAGCAGGATTTTTCCTTCGGAGTCAACATTGTTTCTGACTCCATTCCCCATACAGTCCTTCGAATGAGACTATAAACTGAGGTTACGTGTGTGAACACATGCACAACATCTTGCACACACGTAAAATCCCATCACCAACTTTCGGAAGAGAAGGCCAGTTTGGCCATTGGTATGGATGACACGTTACACATAGCATGCACCTTCCCTGAAGTTGGAGTATGGCTGCCTTAATGGCGGGATAAAAAACGGTCACACACAAAAGTGTCAGAATCTTCAACTCGATGAAGATGGACACTCAAAGAAAGAAGAAGAAAAAAGTGTGTGCGTGTGTATTGTTGTTGTTGTGTATGTGTGGTTATGTATACATGTATATATATGTGTAAATAAGAATAAGACAGAGAGGAAGAGGGTGGGGGGGGGGGGGGGGGGGGTAGAGAGAGAAAAAGAGAGCTTTTAATCTCTGTGTGCGTGCGTGCGTGCATGCGAGTGCCTCATGCAGGTGTTTTTCCTTACTGTGTCACTGTCTATGTATCAAGAGTGTGTGGTGTTGGCTTGTTGAACTTGGCCCAGTAACAGTGTCTGCGGTGTCAAACAGATCACTTACACTCAGTCACTGTGGGTGTCACCGTCTCCTCTCTCACCAGTATTTCCTCCCATCCTCTCACTGCCTTCCTTTTCTCCCTCTACTCCACCAGTGTCTATTCCCGCCCTCATTCCTTCTGTTCCTCCATTGGGCCTGGGAGCCCCATGCAGTGATGTGCCCTCCCTCATTCCTTCTGTTCCTCCATCGGGCCTGGGAGCCCCATGCAGTGGTGTCCCCTCCCTCATTTCTTCTGTTCCTCCATTGGGCTGGGAGCCCCATGCAGTGATGTGCCCTCCTCATTCCTTCTGTTCCTCCATCGGGCCTGGGAGCCCCATGCAGTGGTGTCCCCTCCCTCATTCCTTCTGTTCCTCCATGGGGCCTGGGAGCCCATGCACTGGTGTCCCCTCCCTCATTCCTTCTGTTCCTCCATGGGGCCTGGGAGCCCATGCAGTGGTGTGCCCTCCCTCATTCCTTCTGTTCCTCCTTGGGGCCTGGGAGCCCATGCAGTGGTGTACCCTCCCTCATTCCTTCTGTTCGTCCATCAGGCCTGGGGCCCCCATGCTCAGTGGTGTCCCCTCCCTCATTCCTTCTGTTCCTCCTTGGGGCCTGGGAGCCCCATGCAGTGGTGTCCCCTCCCTCATTCCTTCTGTTCCATCAGGCCTGGGAGCCCCACGCATGGTGTCCTCTCCCTCATTCCCTCTGTTCCTCCATCAGGCCTGGGAGCCCATGCAGTGGTGTCCCCTCCCTAATTTCTTCTGTTCCTCCATGGGCCTGGGAGCCCCCATGTACTGGTGTCCTCTCCCTCATTCCCTCTGTTCCTCCATCAGGCCTGGGAGCCCCATGCAGTGGTGTCCCCTCCCTCATTCCCTCTGTTCCTCCATCAGGCCTGGGAGCCCATGCAGTGGTGTCCCCTCCCTCATAATCATTCCTTCTGTTCCTCCTTGGGGCCTGGGAGCCCCATGCAGTGGTGTCCCCTCCCTCATTCCTTCTGTTCCTCCATCAGGTCTGGGAGCCCCATGCAGTGGTGTGCCCTCCCTCATTCCTTCTGTTCCTCCATCAGGCCTGGGAGCCCCATGCAGTGGTGTCCCCTCCCTCATTCCTTCTGTTCCTCCTTGGGGCCTGGGAGCCCCATGCAGTGGTGTCCCCTCCCTCATTCCTTCTGTTCCTCCATGGGGCCTGGGAGCCCCATGCAGTGGTGTCCCCTCCTCATTCCTTCTGTTCCTCCTTGGGGCCTGGGGCCCCATGCAGTGGTGTCCCCTCCCTCATTCCTTCTGTTCCTCCATGGGGCCTGGGAGCCCCATGCAGTGGTGTCCCCTCCCTCATTCCTTCTGTTCCTCCTTGGGGCCTGGGAGCCCCATGCAGTGGTGTCCCCTCCCTCATTCCTTCTGTTCCTCCATGGGGCCTGGGAGCCCCATGCAGTGGTGTCCCTCCCTCATTCCTTCTGTTCCTCCTTGGGGCCTGGGAGCCCCATGCAGTGGTGTCCCTCCCTCATTCCTTCTGTTCCTCCATCAGGCCTGGGAGCCCCATGCAGTGGTGTCCCCTCCCTCATTCCTTCTGTTCCTCCTTGGGGCCTGGGAGCCCCATTGCAGTGGTGTCCCTCCTCATTCCCTCTGTTCCTCCATGGGGCCTGGGAGCCCATGCAGTGGTTGTCCCTCCCTCATTCCTTCTGTTCCTCCTTGGGGCCTGGAGCCCCATGCGTGGTGTCCCCTCCCTCATTCCTTCTGCTCAGGCCTGGGAGCCCCATGCAGTGGTGTCCCCTCCCTCATTCCTTCTGTTCCTCCATCAGGTCTGGGAGCCCCATTCAGTGGTGTGCCCTCCCTCATTCCCTCTGTTCCTCCATGGGGCCTGGGAGCCCCATGCAGTGGTGTGCCCTCCCTCATTCCTTCTGTTCCTCCATCAGGTCTGGGAGCCCCATGCGTGGTGTGCCCTCCCTCATTCCTTCTGTTCCCCATCAGGTCTGGGAGCCCCATGCAGTGGTGTCCCTCCCTCATTCCTTCTGTTCCTCCATGGGGCCTGGGAGCCCCATGCACTGGTGTCCCCTCCCTCATTCCCTCTGTTCCTCCATCAGGTCTGGGAGCCCCATGCACTGGTGTCCTCTCCCTCATTCCCTCTGTTCCTCCATCAGGCCTGGGGCCCCATGCAGTGGTGTCACCTCCCTCATTCCTTCTGTTCCTCCTTGGGGCCTGGGAGCCCCATGCACTGGTGTCCCCTCCCTCATTCCTTCTGTTCCTCCATCAGGCTGAGAGCCCCATGCAGTGGTGTCCCCTCCCTCATTCCTCTGTTCTCCATCAGCCTGGGGCCCATGCATGGTGTCC
>CM031598.1:115301307-115303807 GCA_018398815.1 Conus ventricosus
GAGACAGAGCAACAAAAGTAACAACAAAGTAACAACAATAACAGCATCAGCAGCTAAAGAATTTTCAGAAGACCGGAGAACGGTCCAAAAAGGCAAAAGACAGACACTACCACTACTACTACAATTACTTCTACTACTACCACTGCTGCTGCTGCTGTTATTACTGTTGCTGCTGCTACTGGTGCTACTACTGTTGCTGCCACCGCTTCTTCTTATTCTGCTGCTGCTGCTGCTGCTGCTGCTGTTATTACTGTTGCTACTGCTACTGGTGCTACTGCTGTTAGCTGCTACCGCTTCTTCTTATTCTGCTGCTGCTGCTTCTCCTGAAGTCCAGGAGAGTAGCGACAAAGAAGGGACTGCCACAAAGCTCCATGAAGACGGGCAGCTGCTGGAGACCGACATGCTCATGGACATTGGAGGCCTCTACTGGAGAGTTACATAGTCAATGTACACAGAGAATTCAAATGGAGGTGGAGAGAGAGAGAGAGAAAAGGAGAGAGAAAAGAGATGAGAGAGAGAGAAGAGAGACAGACAGACAGACAACAGACAGAGAGAGACAATGAGACAGAGACACAGAGACAGAGACAGAGAGACAAAGACAGAGAGACAGAGAGACAAAGACAGAGAGACAGAGAGGAAGCGAGAGAGAGAGAGAGAGAGAGAGAGAGAGAGAGAGGAGAGAGAGAGAGAGAGAGAGAGAGAGAGAGAGAGAGAGAGAGAGACAGAGACAGACAGAGAGAAAGACTGAACGGGGGGAATGGCAAAGGGTGCGATGGGATGGGAAAGGGGGTGAAGGATGCCCCGGATGGATGGATGGATGGATGGAAGAAAAAAAAAGGAGCAGGGGTATTAGGGGGAGGGGGAGGGGTGGGTAGGGGGGAGCAGGGGTGGGGGGCAGGGGTAGGCGGGTGGGTAGATTTCTCGTCCCAAGCCAATCCGCTTCATTAAAATTGCATCCCACAGCGCCCCACACGTAGCAGAGCGCGCCCCGGGCTCCTATGCAATCACGATATTGCACTCATCACTCAGAAATCATCCCCCGCCGCCTGTGAACAACCCGATGTTAGCTGTGACCTCCCCCTCGCCCCCCCCACCCCCAACCCCCGCCCCGCCCCGCCCCCACCCCTCCTCCTCCTCCCACCCCCATACACACTCACGGCGAACTTCCTGGAGGTGCAATATGTTGATGAAAACCATCAGTTACGGGGCGCGGGGGTGGGGAGTGGGGGGGGGGTTTCCACCTTCCCCCCCTCCCCCCACACACCCCACCCCAACGCCCAAACACACATACAAACAATTATGGAAATGAACGGTGACATGATGGATGAGGAGGACAGTATAGGGGAGGGGTGCGTGGGGAGGCGGGAGTGACGCTAAAAAAAAGGGGGTGGGGGTGAGGGGGCGGTGGCGGTCCGAGGGACGTGAGCGCATGGCGGGGGGGGGGGGGGGGGGGGAGGTATGGATAGGGGAGAAAAGGGGAGGAGGGGGAGGGGACTCAAATCTATGGTCACAGGGCGTGCAAGGTTACAGAATGTGGACAGCACCACCACCACCCCCGCCCCTTCCCAACCCCTCCCTACCTCTCCTTTTCTTCCTCCATTTTTTTTTTTTTTCGCGTAAGCAGGCTGATACTCCTGCAGACACTCCCTGTACATACACACTGATAGGGTGGAGAGAAGACATGAATGAATCCCATCTACCCAACAAAGGGAGTGGCGTTTTGTGTGTATGACTGTTTTTTTTTTTATATCCCCCATTAAGGCAGCCATACTCCAACTTCGGGAAGGTGCATGCTATGTGTAACGTGTCATCCATACCAACGGCCAAACTGGCCTTCTCTTCCGAAAGTTGTTGATGGGATTTGACGTGTGTGCAAGATGTTATGCGTGCGTTCCACACACGGAACCTCAGTTTATAGTCTCATTGGAAGGACTGTATGGGAAATGGAGTCAGAACCAATGTTAACTCCGGGGGAAAATCCGCCTGTACCGAAACGTCCCCGGCGGAGATTCGAACCCACAACCCAAGATTACGAGTGCGGCGCTCTACCACTAGGCTATTCCGGCCTCCCTTTCTCCAGTCTGTGACAGCCGAGTGTGGATGAGGATGATGACGATGTCGCTTTTCGTTCCACAGAATTGGGACAAACTCTCCGCTCCCTCCTCCCGCCCCCCCCCGCCCCCCCTTCATTATATGACAGCCGGTGAGATTACTCGAGAACGAGTACCATTTTTGGTCTGAGGTACATAGGTTTCCCCCAAAAAAATTTTCTGTAAAACCGGGCCCGAAGAGGGAACACTCAGGGTCGTCAGAAACGTACATTTTTCTCAGGACGATGGGCTTTTGGGTTCCCACCCTTTCCCCTTTGAGCCCTTGGCTCATTATAGCCATCCCTTTTCTTTGTACAAAAAGGTATCATATGATAAGCAATATCTCACGACAACGACACCCATAGTTAAGAAAAAAAAGCAAATTACACACACACAAACACACACAACTT
>CM031598.1:115308807-115316307 GCA_018398815.1 Conus ventricosus
GCGTATGTGTGCGTGTGTGTGTGAGTGAGTGTGTGTGTGTGTGTGTGTGTGTGTGTGTGTGTGTGTGTGTGTGTGTGTGTGTGTGTGTGTGTGTGTTGCTTGCGTGTGCACATATTTGTATTTCAGTCAGCACATCTCTCTCTCTCTCTCTCTCTCTCTCTCTCTCTCTCTCTCTCTCTCTCTCTCTCTCTCTCTCTCTCTCTCTCTCTCTCTCTGAGTTCTGCCAGTTCCGTGCCAAATTGGTTCCAGCGTTACCATTTATACATTTTCGTTTACCGCAATTTTTTTAAGTACACACAAGTTCACGAGGATGGTCTCATGAAATGAGTGTGTCCATTTCGGGCCACGTTGCGTATCAGAATAACTAGTTGAAAAAGCACATATTAAAAAAAAAGAACCAAAACAAAAAACAAAACAACAACAAAAACCCCAAACAAACAAAAACAAAAAACAAGCAACAACACCCCCCCCCCCCCCCCCCCCCCCTACACAAATCGCCCTAGCTCTTAACTCCTTGACCAGTATGTCTCCCGTCACTGCTACCTTATTTATAATCTCAGCTCACTTTCGACGTGTGTACATTTTTTTTTTTTCATTGTTTCACCCTTTCACCAAGTTTGACCACTACTGCTGACGACAGCCACGTTTCCCCTGTCGTCAGTTTCACCCTTTCACCAAGTTTGACCACTACTGCTGACGACAGCCACGTTTCCCCTGTCGTCAGTTAGCTGTAATTTGATGGCAACAGATAACAGCAAATGTTGTTGTTATTGTTGTTGTTGTTGTTGTTGTTGTTGTTGTTGTTGTTGTTGTTGTTGTTGTTGTTTTGTACCCTGGCTAAAAGACTCCAGGGATCATCCGAACAGCCGAAGTATTTGAACACTATGGTACCAGTGCATCAGCTGGGAGATGAGAACATTACGTGTGTGACCGTTTTTGATCACCCTGCCACGTGGGCAGCCACCTCCGACTTCGGGGGATTTTAGGAGACCGAAAATGTTATGCTGGGAGCTTGTCACAACTGAAGACAATCCTGGCACAAGTATGCAGAGCATAACAACATGTTGATGTGGCCTTGGTGTTCTGGCCTATGTCAATTGGCCTGACACAGCCTTAGCCAAGGCGTAACAGCAAATAAGTTTACAACGGAATCATCTTGTTTACAGGGGCATCATCTTGTTTGTGGTGTGCTCTGTGCTGTCAGATCTGCCAGGTTTTTTTTATGTGCGGGTTTAACACTAGTTATTCCAATACAGAGAATGGCCCCAAATGGGACACATTCACTTCATGGGACCATCCCTGAACTTGTATCAACTTGAAAACATTGCACGGCGTGTATTCATTTCATCACGGGAGAAAGAGTTACACTCCATATTTGTTATTTTTTTTATTTTATTTTATTTTTCTTACTGTTCCATGCCCGATCTAAGATTTCCTTTGATGGCAACAGATCAATATTCAAGCTCCATTCTGTGTCGTAAACTGAAGTTAGGGGAATGTTGAGATCCCACAGATGTCTAACAGAATCTCTGCATCTGTTGCAGATCTCTGTGATCCTCGGACAGCTTACGAAGGTCTGGCATCTTCTCTGTCTAATGTTGTCCTCCCACCTCTTCTTTTTCTTCTGCCTGCTTTTTCTTCCTGCTCGTGGCACAGTCATCGACAGGATGTTGGTTTCTTTCTTTTCTTTTTTTCTCCTCCCCCCCCCCCTTTTTTTTTTTTGTTCTACTGCTGATGGTAAAACGTGCCCGTACTATTTCATCTTCATTCTCTAGAAAGGAAATCTTAGGTGAGGGACAGTAAACAAGAAATTAAAGAACGTGTAGGACAACTCTTGCTCCCTCGATGAAATAGATAGATTAAAGAATAATTAGGGTAAGTCTTGCTCCCTTGATGAAATAGATAGATTAAAGAATAATTAGGGTAAGTCTTGCTCCCTCGATGAAATAGATAGATTAAAGAATAATTAGGGTAACTCTTGCTCCCTCGATGAAACAGATAGATTAAAGAATAATTAGGGTAACTCTTGCTCCCTTGATGAAATAGATAGATTAAAGAATAATTAGGGCAACTCTTGCTCCCTTGATGAAACAGACAGATTAAAGAATAATTAGGGCAACTCTTGCTCCCTTGATGAAATAGATAGATTAAAAAAGAATAATTAGGGTAACTCTTGCTCCCTCGATGAAACAGATTAAAGAACGAGTAGGGTAACTTGCTCCCTCGATGAAATAGAGAGATTAAAGAACAAGTAGGGTAACTCTTGCTGCCTTGATGAAATAGATAGATTAAAGAACAAGTGGGGCAACTCCTGCTCCCTTGATGCAATAAAGAAGCAAGAGTGACCCTACTTGTTCTTCCTTCTCTTGATAACGGTGAGCAGGTTGTCATCAGTTACACCGAGTCATCTGATTCTGTGGAGGATTTCTTTATTTATTGCCTCTACCATGATGGTTGTGTCATGATCTACATCCGTTGGTTTGTTAATCTGTCTGTCAGCAAGAGTACGGAAAAACGACTGAACCGATGGAGGTTAAAACTGCTGGAGTGATGGGAAATGACCCAAGGACGAAGCTGTGCCATTTGGATGAGGTTCAGAACTGTAGTGACGCACGGTTTCTGCGCACGTAGGCGAGCTCAGCGGAAGTGCACCTCGCGTGAGAAGTGTTCACTGACACTCGTGTAAACAAGCCGACGAACTCCGGCAGTACGACACGGGAGCTTGAACAGTGCAGTTCTACTGACTTGTTGTTAGGTTAGCGACACTCGGGCCTTGAGGAGAGAGCGGACTAGCTAACTTGTAGTTAGCTAGGGAGCTCGACACTCGGCCTTAAGGAGAGCGGACTAGCTAACTTGTAGTTAGCTAGGAAGCTACGTCGTACTACAGTACACTAGTGACAGACCAGTGCTGGGGCCTCCAGTTACCAGGAGACAGTTTTGCCCTAGCACTGCGACAGTACAGCCGTAGACGGACACAACGGCTAGGACGGTTCTGACAGCACCACTGCTGGGCCCGGAGGTGGACACTGACAGAAAGACTGTACCAGCTGCTTGACCCTCTGAGGAAAGCTGCAAGCTCGGCTTGGAAGCTTGGACAGAGTGCGTCGCAGACTGTGTGTGACCGACCTTACTTGACAGTTCATGCTAGTGAAGGGCTTGGAAAGAATCCTGACGAAGCCCCCAAGCCAGAGTCTGGACTGACCAGGTAAGGTAGAGTGCGTGTGTGCGAGTGCAGAAGTGCTAGGTATATAAACGAACTTCTCTTGAGTGTAGGAAAACACTTCATTGGTGTCAGAAGTGGGATATGCTTAGCACTTTCAGTTAGTACAACCCTAGCTGTAAGTTAGCAAACAAGTTGCTAATAGCGTTGGGTGTTGGTTGTGTTGTACACAGACCAGGTACTAATTGTACTCCACACTAGTACTTTCCAGCTGCTCCATTAATAAAAGGGGAAAGATTTATTCAGTAGACCATAGGGCTGAATGTAACACAGCCTCTGGATTGAGCAGTGCAGCTTGTGTGTTCAGGGAAAGGAAGGGGAAATTGAGGTTATCCATGATGACGTCCATTCCTTGTGGCAAACCCAGTGACGACCTGCTTGAACTGATTGATTTCGGAACGCAGCAGGGGGCCATGGAAGATTTAATAGAGCCCCAAAATGGCCGCCGCATTGGGGGGAAGAAAAGAAAGAGTACTCCCTTACCCACATGGGATGAGCAGCAGTCCATGGATGATTTCTGGTCCTCTCTTCACTCAGGGGCAAGCAAAAGCACAAGTCTAGTTGCTGAACCCAGTGATACCAGTTCCCTGCTCGCCGAGCTGCCACCAGTTCCAGCTCATCCACCAAATTTTGTGGACAAGCTGGTTGAGTTGGAGGTGGGCTCTCCTGGGTCTGCTGAAAGATTGGAACCCCATCCCTCCAGAATGGTGAGAAAATCACCAGGAAGGAGCGAGTCTTTTAGACTTGGTTACTCGGATCGAGGACACGAGCGGTCGCGGAGGTCTCTGTCTTCGTCAAGGTCGGCCTCTAGCGGACAGCATTGCCACAGAATTGGGTCAGAGTCTCTGGCGTGGGAACACAACCAGAGTCTGAGGCAGTCGAATCCTGAAATAAGATCACAGGGACGACAGCACAGACACCATGGTGGGGATTTTAGACCTAAAGATTCCAGGCACTTTACCCCATACTCAAGTAGGTCCAGGTCGCCAGCACCGACTGACCACAGGCGTCGAGATTTTGCTGGAGATCATGACCAAGAGCATAGAGATGGGGAGGGCGCCTGTATAGTGGCAGGAGGCATGACGGACGAACACGGGCCCCGTCGAGCTGTCCCCTGCCCTCGAGAGTAACTTGGAGCAGGCACCAAAGGTCTAGGTCACACAGAAACAGGTTTTACTGGCATGACCATCACGACTGCACTGAGAGTGAGTCGGAATTGTATTCTGACCCCTCAGACAGCAGCAGAGAAAACAGTCCTGTTAGGTACTCCCATTCTGGACCGAGAGGGGACCCGCGGAAATTACCAAAAAATTTACAGTATGACGGGAACACAAACTGGCTGTCATTCAAGTACAGGTTTGACAGCTATAGAACAGCCCTCAACTGGTCAGAAATGGAGAGTCGGGATTACCTGGGATGGTGTCTGGAAGGAAAAGCCCAAGACTTCTTCACCATTGCCACCAAGATGAGCAGTCAGTGCTCATATCACCAGATGATGATGAAGTTGGAAGCACGCTTCGGGGCCAGAGAGCTGACTGAAACAGCCAAACTCAAGTTCCAGCAAGCCAGCCAGAAACCCAGGGGAGTCCTATGAGGACTGGGCAGACCGGGTCACCGTGCTTGCTGTTTCAGCCTTCAGAGACCTGCCAGAAAGTTATATACAGGGCGAGGCGATCAGCAAATTTTGCACTGGTAGTCAGGATAAGGAGGCAGGTAAATATGCCTATCTGGAGAGACCCAGAACCATGGAAGAAGCCGTCCATAAGGTCAAGTGGTACCAGCACGTCTCCCTGGTCATGAATGAGGCACCAAGGAAAGTTCAGGAGGAGCCAAAGGTCAGTTCTGGTTTCTCCAAGCAGAATCTGGACAGCTTTAAGCTGATTGTGGATAAACTGACCACTCATCTGCAGCTTATAGCCAGAGAAAGTGGAAAACAACCTCCCGACAATCCAGATTCCGGTATCAAGTGCTTCTACTGCAAACAGGTTGGGCACCGGAAAAAAGATTGCAGGCGGTACCAGAAGTGGCTTCAGAACCAGTCTAGCAAAGGAGAGGGAAGGAAGGAAAACGACACCATCTCTTCAGTCAAGTCGCCAGTTCCTTCACGCTCTGTCAATGCGGTAAAGACCATCTCCAATGGCAGAATTTCCAAGGTGCAACCTTCGGTACGGTCCAAGGCAGTGGGAGCTACTGGCCATACATCACCACATATGCCTAGTGCTTCACCACTAAAAGGACCCAACCAGCCCCAGACAGTCAGCACCCCTTGCAAGAATTTGAAGGAATCGCCTCAAGCAGGCCCTGAGGTTATTCGAATTGCAAGGGTCAGGGCTGGTTCTAAGGTGAAAGTGACCATGAAGAACAGGTCAGGATGCCAGAGTCAAGTTTCTGATACAGCTGGCAAATCAAGTTGCACTGGAAAAGTGTCAGCCAGACATACTCAGGACAGTAGGGGTATTGGGCAGTCTAGCCAGCATCAGGAGGATCCCAACACAGGCCTTATAGAAAGGGACAGGGAATCCTCTGACAAAGGGCCCACAACAGGGAATAGATGCACGGACTCGAACCCTACTGCTGAGATCCAGGATGCCAGAGCTTCTCCCAAGCACATGTCTGTACATCGCCACAGATCCAGGAAGGCAAAGGAGGCCGGTTCCACATGCCAGGAAACCCAAAAGAGGGGCAAGAAGTGTTTGATTCCTGGATGTGGAGAGGCTAACAGGTATCCGAAAGCTCATGCCTTCATTCACCATCTGCCCGGCATATTTGATGAAAGGTTGCCATCTTCATCAAAGGTTGTTTTGCAGGGTCGGACACAGGCACTTAGACAGGCAATGGCATGGCTACTGGGGCCATGTGGAAACTGGGAAAGGCTGGTAGACTTCATCAGCAGGCGGCACTGCCCCAGCTTGGGCAATACAGTCTTCACCAACTGCCAGAAGGAGGCCATGAAGGCTTTTAGCCAGCATGTGGGAGAGCCAGTTCCAGAAACACTTCATCTGGAGTCTGTGCCGGCTCTCATTCACTGGAAGGCACTGTTGGTGTTGATGGCTAGTATGAGCCCGGAGAGGCAGAGCTGCTGGCGGAGGAGGTACCCAGCACCAGTGGACATGGAATCCCCTGAGCCTTCTGCTTGCTGTTAGGGTGCCTGAGAGAGAGACTGTGATGGTATGCTGAGGGGTGTGCAGGGCATTGTGGCAGGCCATGGATTGGTTTGTCGTGTCACTGGGAGGCTGGAGGTGACTGCTCCAGTTCCCCTGAATGCAGTGTCTTCTGTCCGCCCTGGGTGACGTGCGCATCCAGGATGGGCAGAGGGAAGCGATGGCCACTTTTTGCCAGTATATCGGGGGGCTGGTTCAGGGTAGCTTCCAGATGTGCCCGGCTGAGGCGGCAACCGTCCTGGTTCATTAAAAGGTCATGCTGCTTCTGGTGGTGCAGATAGACCCACAGTGAAAAAACTATGGAGAACACTATCTAGCGCTGGAGGCCTGGGAGCCTGCCCAAGCAGTGATGCCTTAGGCATCTGCTGACCCTCTGAAGTGGCTGAAATAGCCTTACCGGACGAGGTCGCAGACGGCTATGGATCAGTTTCCATGGGCCTGTTGGCACACAGTGCTTTTCGCATCTCCGGCTGCTAAACAGGAAGCACTCTCAGAGGACCTGCAAATCGACACTACAGACATGGGCTCAAGCGAGGTGAAGAGCTCCCTTCCTCACTGCAACCCCTGGACAAAAAGCTTTCATCATAAAGTCGGGGGGAGTGTAGTGACGCACGGTTTCTGCGCACGTAGGCGAGCTCAGCGGAAGTGCACCTCGCGTGAGAAGTGTTCACTGACACTCGTGTAAACAAGCCGACGAACTCCGGCAGTACGACACGGGAGCTTGAACAGTGCAGTTCTACTGACTTGTTGTTAGGTTAGCGACACTCGGGCCTTGAGGAGAGAGCGGACTAGCTAACTTGTAGTTAGCTAGGGAGCTCGACACTCGGCCTTAAGGAGAGCGGACTAGCTAACTTGTAGTTAGCTAGGAAGCTACGTCGTACTACAGTACACTAGTGACAGACCAGTGCTGGGGCCTCCAGTTACCAGGAGACAGTTTTGCCCTAGCACTGCGACAGTACAGCCGTAGACGGACACAACGGCTAGGACGGTTCTGACAGCACCACTGCTGGGCCCGGAGGTGGACACTGACAGAAAGACTGTACCAGCTGCTTGACCCTCTGAGGAAAGCTGCAAGCTCGGCTTGGAAGCTTGGACAGAGTGCGTCGCAGACTGTGTGTG
>CM031598.1:115323807-115326307 GCA_018398815.1 Conus ventricosus
TCACTCTCCCACTCACCACCCACCCTCTCACTCACCCACATACTCTCCCATTCACTCTCCCACTCACCACCCAGCCACTCACTCACCCACCCACTCACCCACTTCCTCATCCACTCACCACCCACCCAGCCACTCACTCACCCACCCACTCACCCACTTCCTCATCCACTCAACCATCCAGCCACTCACTCTCCCACTCACCACCCACCCACTCACCACCCACGCACCCACTCACCCACCAACTCACCCACTTCCTCATCCGTTCACCCACCCAGCCACTCACTCTCCCACTCACTCACTCACCCACTCACTCTCCCTCCCACCCACCCACCCACCCCCTTCACTCACCCGACAGCATACACGGGCTGTAGAATCGCAGGTCGACCACCTGCCCTTGCTTCTCCTGCCGTTCCAGCAGACGCCATCGCACCTGCTCTGTCAGGTAGTTGCTGCCGTAGCTCAGGTAGGTCTGGGCGTACAGGTCGAAGCGGCGCCGTCCCACGTACATCTGGAACTCCTCCTGGTACAGCGGCGTGTCCGGCAGAAAGGCTACCTGCATGGAGCCCCCGCCCATCTCCAGGACCCCGACAGACTCGGGTGGATGAGGCCTGCAAGGATGGGGTGGATGGGAAAGTGAGAGCAGGGTGACGTTTAAGGTGAAGGAGATTGAAACACACTGCAGTTTTATTGAGGACAAGGCGGAATACGAATGAACACAGAAGACTGATTGAAAGGGAGCTGGTTTGGTATACATACAAGAAAACTTTCCACAAATGCGTCTTCTTAAGATTTCACACGCACGCACGCACGCATGCACGCACGCACGCACGCACGCACGCACACACACACACACACACACACACACACACACACACACATACATACATACACACACACACACCGCGCGCGCGCGCGCGGCTCGAGGCATTACTCCACAGATAGTCATCTGCTTGAGAATGGCAAAACAGGCAATTTCATATTTTTACAACCCTCTTGGGGGGGGGGGGGGGGGAGGCAAGAGGAGGGCAGGGTGGGGTAGGGGGTAGAGGGAGGGGGGGGGGGAGGAGGAGGGCAAGAGGCGAGAGTAGTGTTGGGAAAATTGGGGAAAAGGTTGAAAATAGGGTGTGTGGGGCGTGGGGGGGGGGGGGGGGGAAGGAGGCATGGCAGGGGGATGGGGGTGGGGGGGATGAGGGGTGAAAGAGGAAGTGACATCGAAACAAGATCTGTAGCAACATCAGCGCATGACGTCACTGAAAGCAGCGTCCCAATGGCTGACCGGTGCCTAAGTACATGCAACCCGCTGGACATGACTGTTGGTCAGTTGGGAGTGGTGAATCAACTCATTCATTCCTGACCGTTAGGTTCAAAGGGAGGCGACTGCCGGTGGAGATTGAAACGAAGATTTGCTGTTCTGCCGAACGGAAGAGACACACAAATTACAAGACAGAACACGACGCGTTTCGACCTCTTTGGTCTTCTTCAGACGAGACAAACAACATTCAAGACAATGAGAACGAAGAACGAACAATCACGTTTCTCCTAAAATTGGGCGCAAAATGGATGTGGAATAAAATTTAAAAAAAACAAAAAAAAAACCAACCTCACATCCATTTTGCAGACTGTTTCGACAGCTGAAAATTCACAAACAAAAATCAAGGCTCGTTGAAACTGAAGAAATTTTGCCCCAAGGCTTTAAATATTTAAGATATTTTTCCTCTTTTTCTTTTTTTTTCTTTATTTTATTTTTCTTTTTGAGAGGGGCGGCGGGGCAGAACAGATGTGCTAAGGATCATCATCGACTGAAAAAAAAAGATGTTGCAAGCAAGTTTGGAATGTATTTTTATGTCTCTCGTTCTCTGCTTGGTCTGCGCTTGTGGAGAAGTCCGCGAAACAAAAGCTATCAACTCTGGTAAGTGTCATCTTCGCTGTAATAGTAGCAGAGTGATACTGTATACAACAAATTGCACTTGGAGCTTAGTTTAACAGATTTTTGTTTTGTTTTTGTTTTTAGGGGTTTTTTGGGGGGTTTTTTTTTTGGGGGGGGGGGGAGGGGGAGTGGGGAGAGAGGGTTAACCTGCATATTTGTCAGGGGAGAATGGGGATCAAGCTGAGGAATGATTAGGGTGGGGTGGGGGTGGGGGGGGGACGGGAAAGTACATCGTAGTTATTGTTGCATTATTGTATTGTTTTCTTACCTTGTTGTTGACGCTTTTGTGATGGTTCTTGTAACGAATCTTTTTGGAAAAAAAAACCCACACACCTGGATCTCCGAGGAGATTAAGTATTCTACACGTCTATATGATAATGATGATGATGATGACGACGGCAAAAGTTTCTTCACAATCACTTACAGTTCTCTTCGTGTTGTTCGGAGGAAAGTAGGGGGAGGGGGGGGGGGGAGGGTGGAGATGAGCAAGAGGAGGGAGGGAGGAGGGGGGGGGTAGGAATGAGGTGAGTCGTATTTAGGAAGAAAGCGTGTCAGAAAAAAAGAACAGATCAG
>CM031598.1:115331307-115338807 GCA_018398815.1 Conus ventricosus
TGTGGCTCAGGCCTTTGTGTTTACATTGACCTTTTCCGTGCCGTGCCATACCCCACCATGGCCTGGCTTCAGAGGTGGGCCTAAGGCATACCCCGCCATGGCCTGGTTTCAGAGGTGGGCCAAAGGCATACCCCGCCATGGCCTGACTTCAGAGGTGGGCCTAAGCCATACCCCGCCATGGCCTGGCTTCGAGGTGGGCCAAAGGCATACCCCGCCATGGCCTGGCTTCAGAGGTGGGCCAAAGGCATACCCCGCCATGGCCTGACTTCAGAGGTGGGCCAAAGGCATACCCCGCCATGACCTGGTTTCAGAGGTGGGCCTAAGGCATACCCCGCCATGGCCTGGCTTCAGAGGCGGGCCAAAGCCATACCCCGCCATGGCCTGGCTTCAGAGGTGGGCCAAAGCCATACCCGCCATGGCCTGGCTTCAGAGGTGGGCCAAAGGCATACCCCGCCATGGCCTGGCTTCAGAGGTGGGCCAAAGCCATACCCCGCCATGGCCTGGTTTCAGAGGTGGGCCAAAGGCATACCCCACCATGGCCTGGCTTCAGAGGTGGGCCTAAGGCATACCCCGCCATGGCCTGGCTTCAGAGGTGGGCCAAAGGCATACCTCACCATGGCATGGCTTCAGAGGTGGGCCTAAGGCATACCCCGCCATGGCCTGACTTCAGAGGTGGGCCAAAGGCAGGCCAAATGTGTCTACAGGAAATACAGGAAGAACAGCCACATTTTTCCGGACAGATGACGAAACAAATTCTCAGCTGAATTCAAGTGTCGACAGATAAGAACATTTTGATGATGCTGGAATTATGTACTGAAAATCTTTTCGCACTTGAGCACATTGGAAATATCCTTGCCGATGAACATGGCGTGGTAAACAAAATGTGCAAGTCAGTGCAATGCTTCAACAACCTCCCAACTGCCCTGCCCTTCTTGCTTTCAAATTCTTACCCTTCTGCACTTTTTTTTGCCTACATCTTCCAAAATGATAAGCGAAGAAACACAAGCTCAGAGACTGCTAGGAGTGGGGTGGAATCGATGGTTTAAAAAAATAATAATTAAGAGATGAAGAATGAAATTGAAATCTTCGGGAGGAAGGGAGGACAGAGCATTGATGCTGTCAGTTCTCTACATTCTCCACTGATTCATCTCATTTTCCGATCTTATGTGGGACACAGTGCAAGCACAAGTTAAAAAACGGGGTCTTTGTGTAAGCAGTAAAAGCTGCAACATTAACACATGCCCTTCAAAACTTAGTTCTGCTGTACTCCACTTGTTCATTGACCTAAAAGCGTATTAGTGCTTCTCACAATACACTGAAAGTAAAAACAGACACAACGGAACTGACAAGTCACCAACGAAGATGGGGGACTCGCTCAGTCTTTCCTAAGACTGATGTATTTTGGTGAAGGCAGGTCTCCCATTTCTGTGCGAGAGACGCAGGGCTATAAAATAAACAGCAGATCTGGAAAAGTGCACTGGAGGCAATGTACAACCAGATCTCCAATACGGGTTGACAGGTGCCAGAGATACGCTAAACTGATTAAGGGTGCCGGTATCTTAACAGTGAGCAGCCAAGCGAGGGAGTAGTCTTTATTGCACCAGGCGTATGTCAAGATGAACCCTAGATGACGTCACTGTTCATGCTGATCGCCTTGGAAATAGGACAATGCGAATCTGCCCTCTGCTCCTCGCTCTGCCACACCACAAGGGACCCCGTTGGTCTACCTGACCTCTCTACCATCAGAAATCATCCCACAAGCTTCAGAGGAGACGTAAATGAGTGGGTAACCTAAGACACTGTGCTAGCGTCACTGGTTGTTGTTTCTTTATTCATTCAGCACCACCTCTCCCAGTGCCTTCCTTGTTTAATTTTTCGAGAAAACAGTGATCATGAATCGACTGCTAGAGATGGTAAGTGCTGCAACAGAATCCCAGTGACTACTGTGAGTTTAAATCACCCCCTCTCCACTTTTCCCCCTCCTCCTCACCAACCCATCACCTCAGCAAAAAAGGACAAAGAAAACAAACTGTAGAGCAGAAGATTACTTTAACAGAAATTTGCAATCTGTGGTACGGTACAGCAAGGCATCAGAAATATTACAACTTTTTCTTTTTTTCCTTGTGCCAGGAATGGAAAGCATATGAGATGGGTTGAGGGAGGGGTAGATGTAAGAGTGAGGTGGTGGGTTGGCGCATCGTGGGAGGAATGTGGGGGTGGGGATGAACGTGACGGGTTTGAGGAACATTCATGCAGGTAAAACTGGAAACATTTGTTAATTGGCCTTTCCTGCACATTCTGCAGAGATTCATCTGATTCCATGCATGCTCTTGGAGGAAAATGACCATGTGTTAAAAAAGACTTGACTTTGTATGAACGGTAAGGAGTACCCCCTGGAGGAAAATAACCATGTGTTAAAAAAGACCTGACTTTGTATGAACGGTAAAGAATACCCCCCCCCCCCCCCACCTTGCACACGTTCTTCTGCACTCTATTTTCGCGTACACTTCAATGACGTCACAGCATACAAAGAAAACAGAGGTAACACACTGACAGCCAGGATGAAAGATTTAGTCTTGTCTGGAAATGAAAAATGCAAGATAAAAGATTCAATCTTGCATAGAAACGACAAATGCAATATGAAAGATTCAGTATTATCTGGAAACGACAAATGCAAGTCAGGTCACATGCCTCATTTCCACTGGTGGGAATTTTCCAAGCAGCGAACAACTGAAAAAAGTGCTCTGGAAGCGAAAGTACATCAAGATCCCAAAACCAAGTTGACAGATGCCAGAGGTGATAACTGGATGCTGGAACCTACCAGCCGGCAGCCAGGCCCTTGGCGTGTGGAAAAGACCAACTTCTAGATGACGTCACTGTTCATGCTGAAGAGCTGCTTGCTGCCGGTGATCATTCGTTCACTGCGTCATTCAGTTCAATATTCGTTCACTGCGTCATTCAGTTCAACATTCGTTCACTGCGTCATTCAGCTCAACATTCGTTCACTGCGTCATTCAGTTCAATATTCGTTCACTGCGTCATTCAGTTCAATATTCGTTCACTGCGTCATTCAGTTCAACATTCGTTCACTGCGTCATTCAGTTAGATATTCGTTCACTGCATCATTCAGTTCAATATTCGTTCACTGCGTCATTCAGTTCAATAGTCGTTCACTGCGTCATTCAGTTCAATAGTCGTTCACTGCGTCATTCAGTTCAATAGTCGTTCACTGCGTCATTCAGTTCAATAGTCGTTCACAGCGTCATTCAGTTCAATAGTCGTTCACTGCGTCATTCAGTTCAACAGTCGTTCACTGCGTCATTCAGTTCAACATTCGTTCACTGCGTCATTCAGTTCAACATTCGTTCACTGCGTCATTCAGTTCAATAGTCGTCGCTTTTTTCACTCATTCCTGTGATTTTTCCATGGAGCATGCATGCTATGTGAACATATGTATTGAACATATATATTTTACATACCAACGGCTACGATGACCATTCTTGCGAAAAGTTCGGGATGGGATTTTATGTGTGAACTTGATGTTATGCGCGCATTCACAAATGGATGGTCAATTTATATTGTCTCATTCTCAGGTTTTTTTTTGTTTTTTTTAAGAAAATGGTATCAGAATCAATGTTAACGCCACTGGACACCCTCTCCCCCTATACAGAAACAGCCCAACGGAATTTCGAACCCGCAACCCCAGAGTCACCAGGACTATGCGACTAGCGTTCTGTGAACTGAGCCACTCTGACCCATCTTCATAATTGAGCCACTCTGACCCATTTTCATAACTGAGCCATTCCGACCATCTTCATAACTGAGCCACTCTGACCCATCTTCATAACTGAGCCATTCCGACCCATCTTCATAACTGAGCCATTCTGACCCATCTTCATAACTGAGCCACTCCGACCATCTTCATAACTGAGCCATTCCGACCATCTTCATAACTGAGCCATTCCGACCCATCTTCATAACTGAGCCATTCCGACCCATCTTCATAACTGAGCCATTCTGACCCATCTTCTTAACTGAGCCATTCTGACCCATCTTCATAACTGAGCCACTCCGACCATCTTCATAACTGAGCCATTCCAACCCATCTTCATAACTGAGCCATTCCGACCCATCTTCATAACTGAGCCATTCTGACCCATCTTCTTAACTGAGCCATTCCGACCCATCTTTATAACTGAGCCATTCTGACCATCTTCATAACTGAGCCATTCCGACCATCTTCATAACTGAGCCACTCTGACCCATCTTCATAACTGAGCCATTCTGACCCATCTTCATAACTGAGCCATTCTGACCATCTTCATAACTGAGCCATTCTGACCCATCTTCATAACTGAGCCATTCTGACCATCTTTATAACTGAGCCATTCTGACCATCTTCATTACTGAGCCATTCTGACCATCTTCATAACTGAGCCATTCCGACCCATCTTCATAACTGAGCCATTCCGACCCATCTTCATAACTGAGCCATTCTGACCCATCTTCATAACTGAGCCATTCTGACCCATCTTCATAACTGAGCCATTCTGACCCATCTTCATAACTGAGCCATTCTGACCCATCTTCATAACTGAGCCATTCCGACCCATCTTCATAACTGAGCCATTCTGACCCATCTTCATAACTGAGCCATTCCGACCCATCTTCATAACTGAGCCATTCCGACCCATCTTCATAACTGAGCCATTCTGACCCATCTTCATAACTGAGCCATTCTGACCCATCTTCATAACTGAGCCATTCTGACCCATCTTCATAACTGAGCCATTCCGACCCATCTTCATAACTGAGCCATTCCGACCCATCTTCATAACTGAGCCATTCTGACCCATCTTCATAACTGAGCCATTCTGACCCATCTTCATAACTGAGCCATTCTGACCATCTTCATAACTGAGCCATTCTGACCATCTTCATAACTGAGCCATTCTGACCAATCTTCATTACTGAGCCATTGTGACCCATCTTCAAAACTGAGCCACTCCGACCCATCTTCATTTTTTTTTGTGCCCCTGTGAAATTTCAGCACTCTTTACTAGAGTTCAAAGGACGAATTCCAATCTTGCAGGTGAGATGTAGTAGCAGAATCTTCGACCCCCTTGTACAAACATCCCACGGCAGACACGGAGTTCTATGATGATCTGTTCACTGTTGTAAAGAGGAAAAAGATGAACTGGTTCGGGCACATTTCAAAAATAGCCATCTGGGATGAAAAAAAAATCCTGCGCGGGGCAGTATCAAGGGGACCACAGAGGGGGAGGAGGGGGAGGGGGGAACCATCAGGGAGTGTACAGGCCATTTCTTCACCAGTCAGCTCTCTCAGACGGCGGTGAACTCCAGCAGATGAAGGGACCTTGTCTGGAAGACATCAATGCTGCCTAAACCACCTGAGGTTATGAGACAGACGAGATGCCATTATCAGTCGCCTGAGCAATGTTCGTGAGATCAAAACACTTTGCCAGTTCTCAAAGAATACGGTCTGCTTTTGCACATTGGTTCTGCTGCTGTTGCTGCGTGTACAAATAACTGAGAGGTATACACTACTCCAACACTGATAAGAATTCAAACAAAAACACAGTGAAGGCAGAAACTCTTAGAAAGGGAGTAGTGACAAACACGTACATTTGCCTCAACATGAACAACATGCTTTAGTTCAAAACTGTATCCTGCTGTGACAGACAGGCTCACAACAACCCGTCTCTCTGTCATCTTTAATACATGTACAAGATCCAGAACGCATTCACGAATCTGTGTGAAGCTGCAAACAATATCCATAGCGAATTTTGAGGGGTATGTTCTGAACAGGCTGTGTGGGAGAGGAAGCGGTCGTGATGGGAAATCTACAAAACAGAACTATCTTCACCTGTCCAACAGTACAGACGGGGAAGAAAGAAGGAACAGCCCGAGGCAGTGTTGTACAGATGGGGGGAGAAAGAAGGAACAGCCCAGGGCAGTGTGGTTCCCACCTGTTGACCTCTACAGCCCTGCTCGTCTTCACCTGTCCAACAGTACAGACGGGGGAGAAAGAAGGAACAGCCCGGGCAGTGTGGTGCAGGACAAGGGAGAAGAAGGAACAGCCCAGGGCAGTGTGGTTCCCACTGTTGACCTCTACAGCCCTGCTCACTTCACCTGTCCAATAGTACAGAGCGGGAGAAAGAAGGAACAGCCCGGGGCATGTGTGGTACAGACAGGGGAGAAAGAAGGAACAGCCCGGGGCAGTGTGGTACAGACGGGGAGGTAAGAAGGACAGCCCGGGGCAGTGTGGTACAGACGGGAGGAGAAGAAGGAACAGCCTGGGGCAGTGTGGTGCGGACAGGGGAGAATGAAGGAACAGCCCGGGGCAGTGTGGTTCCCAACCTGTTGACTTCTACAACCCTGCTCATCTTCACCTGTCTAACAGTACAGACGGGGGAAAGAAGGAAAACAGCCCGGGGCAGTGTGGTGCAGGACAGGGGAGAAAGAAGGAACAGCCCGGGGCAGTGTGGTGCAGGACAGGGGAGAAGAAGGAACAGCCCGGGGCAGTGTGGTTCCCACCTGTTGACTTCTACAACCTGCTCATCTTCACCTGTCTAACAGTACAGACGGGGGAGAAAGAAGGAACAGCCCGGGCAGTGTGGTGCAGGACAGGGGAGAAAGAAGGAACAGCCCGGGGCAGTGTGGTGCAGGACAGGGGAGAAAGAAGGAACAGCCGGGGCAGTGTGGTTCCCACCTGTTGACTTCTACAACCCTGCTCATCTTCACTGTCTAACAGTACAGACGGGGGAGAAGAAGGAACAGCCCGGGGCAGTGTGGTACAGACGGGGAGAAAGAAGGAACAGCCTGGGGCAGTGTGGTGCAGGACAGGGGAGAAAGAAGGAACAGCCCGGGGCAGTGTGGTTCCCACCTGTTGACTTCTACAACCCTGCTCATCTTCACCTGTCTAACAGTACAGACGGGGGAGAAAGAAGGAACAGCCCGGGGCAGTGTGGTGCAGGACAGGGGAGAAAGAAGGAACAGCCCGGGGCAGTGTGGTGCAGGACAGGGGAGAAAGAAGGAACAGCCCGGGCAGTGTGGTTCCCACCTGTTGACTTCTACAACCCTGCTCATCTTCACCTGTCTAACAGTACAGACGGGGGAGAAAGAAGGAACAGCCCGGGGCAGTGTGGTGCAGGACAGGGGAGAAAGAAGGAACAGCCCGGGGCAGTGTGGTGCAGGACAGGGGAGAAAGAAGGAAACAGCCCGGGGCAGTGTGGTTCCCACCTGTTGACTTCTACAACCCTGCTCATCTTCACCTGTCTAACAGTACAGACGGGGGAGAAAGAAGGAACAGCCCGGGGCAGTGTGGTGCAGGACAGGGGAGAAAGAAGGAACAGCCCGGGGCAGTGTGGTTCCCACCTGTTGACCTCTACAGCCCTGCTCTTTGCCGGCGTCTGCTGACGACAGAAGTTCCGGCGAGGGGGAAGAAAGAAAGACCCGGCGGGGAAAGCATAGGCCAGG
>CM031598.1:115343807-115358807 GCA_018398815.1 Conus ventricosus
ACTCTCTATGAAATCATGGCAGCCATTTTCAACAGATGAGATCGCCAGTCTCCGAGCAAGCTGCAACTGTTCCAGCTGCTGTTCTGAACGACCAAAGCGATTCTAAAACCTGTCATGATCCGTGACAGACACCCACACGCACTACAATATTGCTGTCGAACAGCATGTGGGGTGCAAATACAAACAAACAAACAAACAAACAAGAAAACATGCAACACCCACCCACATGTATTCTAGGAAGCATCTCTTCATTTTTTTTTTAACTTGTTTTCAATTTAACCTCCCATTTATAAAGATTCCTTGAATAAAGGCCCCCTCCCTTTAAAAACTAATTTTCATAAAATATATCTTTTCTCTTTCTCTGCACTAGATTTCCTTCTAGACAAAGACTGCCTCATTCTGACGATTTCTTTTTTGTGGAACACTCATTTTTCTTCGTCAATACATTTATCTCCAAACAAAGACGTCCTCTCTATAACGACCTCTTTTTTCGGGAGGGTGGCTTTTGACGGGTTCCACTGTTTATAGAAAAGGCTAACCAACGGTGTCTTGCAATGTCGCTTGCTGGCCATTTGATGTCATTCAAGTTACATATCTCCTGTACCATCTCCTTACAGACTTCCAGAGTCAGTCTTCTGGTTGGAGAAGAAGCAATGGACAGGGTGCTGACAGGACAGTGTCCTGTGTCACTCGCGTCATGCTTCAACGACCTCATACCGCCATCGCTTCCTATCCCTTTCAAATTCTCACATTCCAAACTTTTTTCACCATATCATGACGAATCCTCTATATCTTCCAAATGATAAGCTAAGAAACACGAGCTCAGAGACTTCTCCCAATAGAAGGTTTGAAAATCATAATAAACTAAAGTATAAAATTGACATTTTCAGGAGGGAGGCAGGGCAGGACATTGATGCTGGCAGTTCTCTACATTCTCTACTGATTCCTCTCAGTCTTCCATGTTTTGTGGGACACAGGGAAAGCAGTACAGGTGATGTTGGTGTGAACTGTAAAAGCTGCGTCGTTAACACACGTCCTTCTACACTCACTTCTGCAATGCCGAACAAAGTTCATTGAACCTAGAGCGCACAGCTGTTCTTGACAACACACTGAAGGAAGAAACAGACACAACAAAACTGACAGATAAACAACGAAGATGGAAGGTTCACTGAGTTTTCCCGCAGGTGAAGGCAAGTTCCCCTTTGAACTGGTGACAGAAGCAGCGTTAGTTTATAAAGATAAACAGCAGCAAAGTACAACCAGATCTCCAAACCAGTTTGACAGGTGCCAGAGACACGCTAAACCCCGGCCGCCGGCATCTTAACAGCGAGCAGCCAAGCGAGGGATGAGGCTTTATTGCACTGGGCGTATGTTAAGATGAACTCCGAGATGACGTCACTGTTCATGTTTATCGTCTGGGAGTTAGAACAATGTCAACCTGTTCTCTCCCCCCTCTCTCCGTCACACCTCGAGGAAACCATTTGGTCTACGTGATATCTCTCTACCAACAGAAATTCCCCACAAGGTTCAAAAGAGACATGTAAGTGAGTGGATGACCTAATATACTGTACTAGTGTCACTGCACTATGTTCATCTACAACAAACTCCCTTTCCACTGCCTACCTTCCTGAACCCTTTTTTGTGGAAATGGTGATTGTGAATCCATCGTTACAGATGGTAAGAGCTGAAACATAATCACAATGACTCCTATGAGTTTCGATCATCCGTCCACCCCCCCCCCCTCCTCCTTTACCCACCTCACCAACGCAGGCCCACCACAAAAATAATCATGATGACAATGTCCACAGCGCCCATTCTAACAACAAGGGCTACAAAGACAAAGAAATAAACCCAAGAGCGGGAGACTGCTTTAACAGCTTTCTGTAATCTATGGCACAGCAGCAACACGTAAGGTGTATTACAACTTTCTTTTCATTTTTCGTACATGTGCCGGGAACGAAAGACGTGAGCTGGAAAGAGGGAAGGGGTAGGTGAAGGAGTGAGTGGTGGGTTTAGCATACTGGGAGAGGTGTAGTGGATGAACCCCGAGATGGCGTCACTCTTCATGCTGACCGTTTGGGAGATATTACAGTACACATCAGCCCTCTCCTCCTCGCTGCAGGACATTGTTGTACCATCAGAAAGTACAGTGTATATCATCCCTCTCCTCCTCGCTGCAGGACATTGTTCTACCATCAGAAAGTACAGTGTATATCATCCCTCTCCTCCTCGCTGCAGGGCATTGTTCTACCATCAGAAAGTACAGTGTATATCATCCCTCTCCTCCTCGCTGCAGGACATTGTTCTACCATCAGAAAGTACAGTGCATATCATCCCTCTCCTCCTCGCTGCAGGGCATTGTTCTACCATCAGAAAGTACAGTGTATATCATCCCTCTCCTCCTCGCTGCAGGGCATTGTTCTACCATCAGAAAGTACAGTGTATATCATCCCTCTCCTCCTCGCTGCAGGACATTGTTCTACCATCAGAAAGTACAGTGTATATCATCCCTCTCCTCCTCGCTGCAGGGAATTGTTCTACCATCAGAAAGTACAGTGTATATCATCCCTCTCCTCCTCGCTGCAGGGCATTGTTCTACCATCAGAAAGTACAGTGTATATCATCCCTCTCCTCCTCGCTGCAGGGCATTGTTCTACCCTCAGAAAGTACAGTGTATATCATCCCTCTCCTCCTCGCTGCAGGGCATTGTTCTACCATCAGAAAGTACAGTGTATATCATCCCTCTCCTCCTCGCTGCAGGGCATTGTTCTACCATCAGAAAGTACAGTGTATATCATCCCTCTCCACCTCGCTGCAGGGCATTGTTCTACCATCAGAAAGTACAGTGTATATCATCCCTCTCCTCCTCGCTGCAGGGCATTGTTTGTTGTACCATCAGAAATTCCACACTGACCTGAAAAGATGGCATTGTAGCTTGTACTGGGGGAAACAAATAACAATACGATGAAATCGGCAATGGGACATGTCTATAGTGCTTTCAGACACTTCAATAACAATACGATGAAATCGGCAATGGGACATGTCTATAGTGCTTTCAGACACTTCAAAGCGCTGTACAGTGTCAATTGAAACCACGGCACGCATCTATTGTAGGAAACATGCACAAACATACTTGACCCCTACACTCTCGACACTCTCCACCCAACCCCACCCCACACTGCGACCTAGCCTACCTGCTCACACACAACAGACATTCTCATCCTCCGCAATCATACCATGTACAGACACTCAACCATGCATGCCCCTGCTTACAACAGCTCATATTACCGGTGGTTAAGTAAACGTGGTCTGATCCCACAAAACAAAAGAACAAGCAAGTACAACATCCTAGCTTTATTCTCTGACAGCAAGGAGGATGGAAATGAACATGACATGTGGATCCTGTGTCATTGCGTCATTTAGTCAGGCAGCATGAGTTTTGAGTAAGCAGTCAATCACACGACAAAGAAACGAAAGCGTGTGTAGACCACAGTTAAAAAAAAGACAAAGTTCATTCAAACAGTTAAAAGACAAAGTTCATTCAAACAGTTTAAAAGGCAAAGTTCATTCAAACAGTTAAAAGACAAAGTTCATTCAAACAGTTTAAAAGACAAAGTTCATTCAAACAGTTTAAAAGACAAATTTCATTCAAACAGTTAAAAGACAAAGTTCATTCAAACAGTTTAAAAGACAAAGTTCATTCAAACAGTTAAAAGACAAAGTTCATTCAAACAGTTTAAAAGACAAAGTTCATTCAAACAGTTAAAAGACAAAGTTCATTCAAACAGTTTAAAAGACAAAGTTCATTCAAACAGTTTAAAAGACAAAGTTCATTCAAACAGTTTAAAAGACAAAGTTCATTCAAACAGTTAAAAGACAAAGTTCATTCAAACAGTTTAAAAGACAAAGTTCATTCAAACAGTTAAAAGACAAAATTCATTCAAACAGTTTTAGAATTCGAGACAATGCGCCCCAAAGCCTGAAACATTTTAGATCTTTTTTTCTTTGTTTTGTGAGGAGGTCGGTTAGGGAAGAGTGGGGAGGGAGGGGGGGGGGGGGGGCGAAGTGAAGGATCATCGCCTGACAGATGTTGCAAGCAGCTTGGAGTCTAAGGAGTATGTATCTCATTTTGTGCTTAGTCTGTGCCCGAGGAAACGACCTGCAGAACATAACCTTTCAACTCTGGAAAGAGTCCTCGTTGTAATAATAGTGGAGTGATTTTGAATACCATCATGTTCAGAATTTAGTTTATCAGCTTCCTTTTTTTTTTATTCTTTTCTTCTGTTTTAGTTAGCGATCTTTTAAGGCGGAGAAGTGGAGACAGGCAGAGGGTGCAATCATAATCATAATCATAATCAAAGGGATATTGTTGTTTGTTATTCTATTTTTGGTTGCTGTTGTTTACAGAATGGTTCTTTAATTTGTATGAATCTTGAATTTCTGTAAAGGTGAGGTGTTCTGCTAGTCCAGATGACAATGATGACGACGACGACGACGACGACGACGACGACGACGATGATGATGATGATGATGATGATGATGATGATGATGATGATGATGATGACAACTGTACATACAAACTTGTATGAACCCCATATGTTTTCGATGAAACCTCGCAGTAAATATTCCTCGAATAAAGAATCCCTCCCTCTAAAGACTAATTTTTCTGAATTTTTTTTCTTTTTGTGTACTAATTTACCTCTAAACAAAGATGGCCTCACTGGAATGATTATTGTCCTGAAACATGTTAATTCTCTTCGTCCATACTAGAGTAAACAAAGAGTAAAGACTCCTTCCTGTGCCCACCCCTTTTCCCGGATTGATGGAGGTGGCTTTTGACAGGTTCCACTGTATGTAATACAGGCGGAAGAACTATGTCTAGCAGTGACACTTGCTTTCCCTTCAGTGGGAACGTCTAACCCACACTGGCTACACTACCACCACTGTGACCTTTATGCTCAACAAGCACACCTCGATTTGGAGTATTCAAAACAGTTTCATGGTAAATTTAATCCAAGTCAGTCTTTTAAACTGGAAACGGATGAGTGTCAATGAAAACAACACCTTAGCGATCTTACAACTTTGCACCAAGGTCATGATAATAACAGCTCATCATTCCTACTTGATTGTAATATTTCTGTGCCATCATCATGGATCATGATGATCCCAACATACAGAATTACTGTCCAAGTGGGTCAGACCAAACTATGCCTAGCCTGCAGTGACCTTGACGTGAGTCAAGGAGAAGATCTTGGAACCGTTGGCTGTGCTCTATAGTCTACAATGATCCAAGTCAGTGTACATCATCAACGTCAAATTTTCCATGTCATGAGAACCAGGTGAAAATCCCACTAACTTTCCCTTCATTCATAGGAATGAATAGAGAAGGTATGGACTTTGGTTCATACCATGGCTCTACTAATTGTTACTCCTTTCTGTCCGCCCTTTCAACACAGAGCTGCACAGTATTCACAATTACACTCTCTTTGTGTCCATCTGATTCTGTTCTGTATCTCACACCGTAGATGAGACTGACAACACTCTACGGTAAGAGGCCCCCTTACATAATATTATGGTCATTAACGAAACAAAATACCCATGCGCACACAGCAGTAGTACAAGAGTAAGGTAAGGTAGTATTGCGTATAACCCAGCCAACCGCAAAAGGCCATATCAGAGCTGTCACCACGTTCAAGTCAACCCACAAGTCATCCAAAAAAAAATTCACAAAACCCTATCAAATGCACCTTCTAAAAACACAATGGAACCTTCGTTAAAAATCTTTCTTCTGTAAAATCTTAGATCAGATGAAAAATGTTAAACTCCCTAAGATTTTCAAAGATCACATCAGGTGGGACATCTCTGAACAGGGTTTTCATGGAGTCTGCTGTAAAGTGTTTATGTCACACATGCAGATCCCAACACTCTAAAGTCATCCGGCATTCCGGTCAACACACTGGAGCAATAAGAGAGACATTAAACGGCGAAGATCAGCGGTGCGGTGATAAGATTTATGCCCGCGCTGACTACTCCCGACAGGACGAATATCTGTGTAAATGACAGAAATCCCAGGGGGCACGATAGTCATTGACAGAGAGCAGAACTCTCCGAGGAAAATGTATACCCACCATCTCCTGGCCATCTCCTAAAAGATGCAAGAGGCGGGGACTAAAGCGGATGATGGTTGCTGGAATCTGCCGGTGAGCTGTCAGACGAGTGACGAAGAGGTTTTACAGCACAGGGCATATGGAACAAGATGAAATGGGAGCTGATTGTACTGGTCAGGTTGATCGCCTGGAAGATTGGTCAGGGCGAATCAGCCCTCTCCTATCGCTCTCACACCACAGGGGAACTTTTCAGCCTCCTGCAGGATACCTCTGTACATCAGGAATTCCCCATAGGCTTCCATAGTCAGCCTCCTGGCTGGAGAAGAGTGAAGAGACAGGGTACTGAACAGACACAAAACTTGTGTCATTCTAGCTTCAATACCCCCCTCCCCTTCCCCGCCCCCCTCCCCTTCATATTTTAACCATTTTGAACTTTTTTTTCGAAAAACATGAACGTAAATTTTCCGCATAATTGCCATGGTATGCTAACAAACATTAGCTGACCCAGAGACTGCTGTGAGTGGGGTGGGTGTGGAATGTTAAAAAAATGATGTGGATCAGAAGAATGAACTGAAATGGTCAGAAAGGAGATAGGGGAAAAATGGGAGATAGGGGAAAGTATTCATGAAGACCCAGAAACATTTTTCTCGTCTTTTTAAATGATAGTTCTTTCAATTCTCTATTGATTCATCTGTCTCCATTGCACTATGGGATGCAGTATGAGTGATGGTTAAAAACATGGTCTATAGTTGCATCTTTAACACACGCCCTTCCTCCCTCAGTTCTGCTGCCCTGCCCTCAGTTCATTGAACTCAATGCGTACAGGTGCTCCCACAACAGGTGCTCCCGCAACAGGTGCTCCCCACAACAGGTGCTCCCCACAACAGGTGCTCCCCACAACAGGTGCTCCCCACAACACACTGAAGGCAGCAGCAGACACAACAGAACTGACAGGTGTACAACGAAGATGGAAGACTCACTCAGTCTCTCTTAAGACTGACAAATACTGATTAAGACAAATTCCCCTTTCAATTGGTGAGAGCCAAAGGTGTGTAAAAAATAAACAGCATATGTGGAAAACTGCACTGAAGGCAAAGTACAACCAGACCTCCAATCCAGCTTGACAGGTGCCAGAGATACGCTAAACCAATTAAGGCCGCCGGTATTTTAACAGCGAGCAGCCAAGCGAGAAATGAGGCTTTACTGCACCGGGCGCATGTCAAGATGAACCCCAGATGACGTCACTGTTCATGCTGATCGTCCGGGAGATAAGACAGTGTGAGTCAGCTCTCTCCACCTTGCTCTGCCACACCTCGAAGGGATCACTTAGTCTGCTTGACATCTCTCTACCATCAGAAATTCCCGTGAGCTTCAAAGAAATGCGTGAATGGGTGGACGATCTGAGACACTGTGTCACTGTGTTCTTTCTTCAAGACCACCTCTCCCAATACCGTTTTTTTTTTTAAAACTCTCTTTGGCCAAGACGATGATTGTGAGTTCACTGTTAAAGATGGTAAACCATGGAACATGACCTTAATAATTGCTGGGGTGGGGGTGTTAATTATCCGCCCCTTCCTTTATCACCACTCTCCCTCACCAAAAGGACAAACAAAAATAAACCCATGAGCAGAAGGCTGCTTTACCAGAAATTTGTAAGTTATTGAACAGTGGCAAGGCGTAAGGAATTTATTGACTTTTTTCTTATTTTCTTCCATGTGCCAGGAAGGAAAGGCTTGAGATGGAAAGAGGAAAGGGGCTGTAAGAGTGAGACGATGGGTTTGGCCTATCATGGGAAGGAGTGATTGTGAGGCTTGAGATGGGAAGAGGAAAAACGTTGTAAGAGTGAGGCGATGGGTTTGGCCTATCATGGGAAGGAGTGATTGTGAGGCTTGAGATGGGGAGAGGAAAAGGGCTGTAAGAGTGAGACGATGGGTTTGGCCTATCATGGGAAGGAGTGATTGTGGATGTGAGGAGTTTGAGGAACACTCAAGCAGGTGAAACAATATACATTTGTTAGTTGGCCATTCCTTCACATTCTGCACAGATCCATCTGATTCCACCCTTAATCTTGGAACAAAATATCAACCACACGTTACAAGTCACAGACTTTGAATGAACAGTAAAGTGTATGCCCTTACACACTCTTTTGTACTCCAACTTTTTGTATGTTCTTCAATGACGTCACCGCATACAAAGAAATCTACATCCACTTCCCCTATCCGGCTTGACAGATGCCAGAGAAAGAGTATGAGTCAGCAGCCAGGTAAGAGATGGAACGTTTTTACTGTTCTTGGCATGTGGAAAAGATGAACCCTAGATGATGTCACTATTCATGCTGGTCGTCTGGGAGACAGGACAGTGTGAATCAGCCCTCTGCTTCTCGCTCTGCAACACCTCCAGGGAACCACTCAGCCTTCTGGAGGACATTGCTGTACATCAGAAATTCTTCTGAGGCTTGGAAGATGGCATCCTAGCTTGTATTGGGGGAAACAGATAACGATACAATGATATTGGGACATTCATTTAGTGCTTTCACGAAATCAAGCGATATCGCGTTCACATATCATTAGTTTGAAATACACACAAATGGGGTTGCCTCCCCTGCACCTCCCGACGCTCTCCACCCAAACCACCCCTGTACTTCCATCTGCCCACACACAATACTCTTTCCTGCCACACACAATACTCTTACCTGCCACACACAATACTCTTATCTGCCACACACAATACTCTTACCTGCCACACACAATACTCTTACCTGCCACACACAATACTCTTTCCTGCCACACACAATACTCTTTCCTGCCACACACAATACTCTTACCTGCCACACACAATACTCTTTCCTGCCACACACAATACTCTTACCTGCCACACACAATACTCTTACCTGCCACACACAATACTCTTTCCTGCCACACACAATACTCTTTCCTGCCACACACAATACTCTTACCTGCCACACACAATACTCTTGCTGCCACACACAATACTCTTACCTGCCACACACAATACTCTTTCCTGCCACACACAATACTCTTTCCTGCCACACACAATACTCTTTCCTGCCACACACAATACTCTTACCTGCCACACACAATACTCTTTCCTGCCACACACAATACTCTTTGCTGCCACACACAATACTCTTACCTGCCACACACAATACTCTTATCTGCCCACACACAATACTCTTACCTGCCACGCACAATACTCTTACCTGCCACACACAATACTCTTACCTGCCACACACAATACTCTTACCTGCCACACACAATACTCTTACCTGCCACACACAATACTCTTACCTGCCACACACAATACTCTTACCTGCCACACACAATACTCTTGCCTGCCACACACAATACTCTTACCTGCCACACACACACAATATTCTTACCTGCCACACACAATACTCTCACCTGCCACACACAATATTCTTATCTGCCACACACAATATTCTTATCTGCCACACACACACAATATTCTTATCTGCCACACACAATATTCTTATCTGCCACACACACACACAATATTCTTATCTGCCACACACACAATATTGTTATCTGCCACACACGCAATATTCTTATCTGCCACACACACAATATTCTTACCTGCCACACACACATCCACGCATAGACACTCCAATAAGCACACCCCTGCTCACAAAAGCTTGTATCACAGCTGAACTACTGAGTGTCGTCTGATCCCATAAGAAAGAAAACAAGCAAAGAAGCAAAACAGCTGATGTATGTTCTGTGACAGCAAGGAGCGGGGGCATGAACATGGAATGTGAACTCTGTGTTACTGCGCCATGTGGTCGGGCAATAGGAATGTTGGAGTGAGCAGTCAGTCACATGACAGAAAAAATGAAGGGGCATGTAAACTGCGCACATTTAAAAAGCAAAGAAAACCAAAGTTCATTCCAACAGTTTCAGAATTGGAGACAATGTGCCCTAAGACCTGAAATAAATAATTTTTGACTTTTTTTTTTCAAGAAGGGGTGGGGAAGGGAAAAGGGGGGGGGGGGGGAGTGAAGGATCCTCGCCTGACGGGTGTTGTAGGCAACGTGGAGTACATAGGGTGTAGATCTCATTTTGTGCCTAGTCTGTGCCAAAGGAATCCAACTGCAAAACAAAACCTCTCAACTCTTGAAAATGTCGTCTTCACTGTAACAGTAGTGGAGTGACATTGAATAGAATTACGTTAAGAATTCAGTCTATCTGCGTGGTTTTTTTTCTGGTTTAGTGTGCGTGTTTTTTACTGGGAGAAGGGCGAACAGAGGTTATGATTACGAATAATACGTAATAATTAATGGGGCATTCTTGTTTCGTTTTCTAACTTTGGTTGTTGTTGTTTACGGGGTGGTTCGTGTATGAATCGTTTTTGAAAAACTCCCGGATCTCTGTTGACGTTAAGCGTTCCACAAGTCCAGATGATGGTGATGATGATGGTGATGGTGATGGTGATGATGATGATGATAATGATGGTGGCGATGATGATGAGGACGACGACGATGTATCTAACAGGGTTCATACCGATATAGGGTTCATAAAAGTCTGCATGAACCGTGTGTGTGTATTTTCAATGAAACTTCCCAACGAAGAGTCCTTCAATAAAGACTCCCTCCCTCTAGTGACTTTTTTTTCTGTATTTTTTTAAAAACTTCTTCTGTACTTAATTCACCTCTCAACAAACACCGCTTCATTCAGAAGATTTTCCCCTGGAACATTCTAATTTTCTTTGTCTGTACCAGAGTTCGCTATGAACAAAGGACTGCTTACTCTAACGACCTCCTTTTGCCGGCTTCATGTAGGTGACTTTGGACAGGTTCCACTGTATGTAACAAAGGCTGAAGAACTACGTCTAGCAGTGGTGCGTGCTGGCCAATCAATGGGGACGCCTAATGCAAGTCTGACACATTACCATTACCCCCGCTGTGACCTTTATGCTGGCCAATCAATGGGGACGCCTAATGCAAGTCTGACACACTACCATTACCCCGCTGTGACCTTTATGTTGGCCAATCAATGGGGACGCCTAATGCAAGTCTGACACATTACCATTACCCCGCTGTGACCTTTATGTTGGCCAATCAATGGGGACGCCTAATGCAAGTCTGACACATTACACTATGACCTTTATGTTGGCCAATCAATGGGGACGCCTAATGCAAGTCTGACACATTACACTATGACCTTTATGTTGGCCAATCAATGGGGACGCCTAATGCAAGTCTGACACATTACCATTACCCCCGCTGTGGCCTTTATGCTGGCCAATCAATGGGGACGCCTAATGCAAGTCTGACACACTACCATTACCCCCGCTGTGACCTTTATGTTGGCCAATCAATGGGGACGCCTAATGCAAGTCTGACACATTACCATTACCACCGCTGTGACCTTTATGTTGGCCAATCAATGGGGACGCCTATTGCAAGTCTGACACATTACACTATGACCTTTATGTTGGCCAATCAATGGGGACGCCTAATGCAAGTCTGACACATTACACTGTGACCTTTATGTTGGCCAATCAATGGGGACGCCTAATGCAAGTCTGACACATTACACTGTGACCTTTATGTTGGCCAATCAATGGGGACGCCTAATGCAAGTCTGACACATTACCATTACCACCGCTGTGACCTTTATGCACAAGAAATATTTGGATTTGGAGAATCTGGAACACCATCCCTAGATGAAATTTTGTTGAAGTGTTAAGAATTTAAAAAGGATAAGTGTAAATGAACATGATGTTTCAATGACCCTGTGACTTTGCAGCACGTTCATACTAACAATAGCTAATCATTCTTACTTGGTTTTAACAGGTCTGTGCCATCTTCATGAATCCTGTCCATGTTGATCCAAACATACAGAGATTACTATCGAAGGGGGTCAGACCAAAACATGCCCTTGACCTTGAGTCAAGTTCACGTGGGAAGATCTGAGAAACGTTTGCTGTACTCTGTAGTCTAGAATGATCCAGGTTAGTCCTCATCATCGTCAAATTTTCCCTGTCAGTGAGAGTCAGTCGAAAATCCCACTAACTTTTCCTTCATACATGGGCGATCGAAGAGGGAAGTTACAGACTTTGGTTTATATTATGGCTCTACTAATTCCCATTCCTTTGTGTCCACCCTTTCAGTTTATAGCTGCAAAGTATTCACAGTCACCCTCTTTCGTGTCAATCTCATTCACATTTGTATCTTACACTGCAGACAAGACGGACTACACTCAATGGTGAGCGGCATATGCTCATTTACAAAACAAAATACCCATGCGCGCAATTCAATAGTGCTGTCCCAGCAGGCATTCTCGTCAACGTACTGAAGAAGCAACAGAAACATTACAACTGTGAAGATCAGCGGCGCAGTGACGAGATTTCTACCGGCGCTGAGTGCTCCAGATAGGACTCATATCTGTGTAAATGGCAGAACGCATAGGGGGCGTGAAAATCATTGATAGAGAGAGCAGCACACTCTGAGAAAGCTCACACACACCATCTCACAGCTACATCCCAAAGGATGCTAGAGGCAGACACTAAAACGGTTTATGGTTGTTGGTATTTGCTAGTGGGCGGCCAGTAGGGCACTGGACGTATGGGGGAAATGAAGTCGGAGATGATTTGACTGCTGATGTTGATCGCCCGGGAGACTGGACACAGTGAATCAGCCCTCGCCTCTTGGCATAGCCACACCACAAGGGAACCATTCAGCCAGCTGAACAACATAGCCACACCACAAGGGAACCATTCAGCCAGCTGAACAACACAAGGGAACCATTCAGCCAGCTGAACAACATAGCCACACCACAAGGGAACCATTCAGCCAGCTGAACAACACAAGGGAACCATTCAGCCAGCTGAACAACACACGGGAACCATTCAGCCAGCTGAACACCATAGTCACACCACAAGGGAACCATTCAGCCAGCTGAACAACATAGCCACACCACAAGGGAACCATTCAGCCAGCTGAACAACACAGCCACACCACAAGGGAACCATTCAGCCAGCTGAACAACACAAGGGAACCATTCAGCAAGCTGAACAACACACGGGAACCATTCAGCCAGCTGAACAACACACGGGAACCATTCAGCCAGCTGAACAACATAGTCACACCACAAGGGAACCATTCAGCCAGCTGAACAACATAGTCACACCACAAGGGAACCATTCAGCCAGCTGAACAACACAAGGGAACCATTCAGCCAGCTGAACAACACACGGGAACCATTCAGCCAGCTGAACAACATAGCCACACCACAAGGGAACCATTCAGCCAGCTGAACAACACAAGGGATCCATTCAGCCAGCTGACCAACACAAGGGAACCATTCAGCCAGCTGGACAACATAGCCACAACACAAGGGAACCATTCAGCCAGCTGAACAACACACGGGAACCATTCAGCCAGCTGAACAACACACGGGAACCATTCAGCCAGCTGAACAACATAGTCACACCACAAGGGAACCATTCAGCCAGCTGAACAACACAGCCACACCACAAGGGAACCATTCAGCCAGCTGAACAACACAGCCACACCACAAGGGAACCATTCAGCCAGCTGAACAACACAGCCACACCACAAGGGAACCATTCAGCCAGCTGAACAACACAGCCACACCACAAGGGAACCATTCAGCCAGTTGAACAACACAAGGGAACCATTCAGCCAGCTGGACAACATAGCCACAACACAAGGGAACCATTCAGCCAGCTGAACAACATCTCTGTGCCAACAGAAATTCCTCATCGGCTTCCAGAGTCAGCCTCCTGGATGCAACAGACTGAATAAACAGGATACTGAAAAGACACAGAGGCTGTGTCATTCTCTTCATGCTTCTACACCCCCCTCTCCCCTTCAAAATTTTTACCCTTCTCAACAGTTTCCAAAATAGTGACAATGGATCCTCTGCATCTTCCCAAACTTTAACTCAGAGCCTGTTGTGAGTGGCATGGGGTGGAAGGTTGCAAACAATAACTCAAAAAGAACAGAGGCATGAGCTGACATCAGATGACAGATGGGAGAAAACTTGCATGAAGAAAAATCCAGAATCATTTTTTCTTGTTCTTTACATTATAGTTCTTGACATTCTCAACTGATTCATCTGTCTCCAGTTTTATATGGGAAACAATAGGCCCACAAGTCAAAAACATGGTCCTTGTGCCAACAGATAGGTTGCATCCTTTATAAACACCCTTCCTAACTCAGCTCTGCTGCACTGCACCCAGTTCATGGAATTCACAGCATGCAGGTGCTCTTCACAATACACTGAAGGTAGAAACAGACACAGGAGAACTGACAGGTTAACAACGAAGATGGAACACTCACTCAAACTTTGCTATGACTGACAAATTCCGGTGAAGGCAAGTTTCTCTTTCAACTGGCGAGAGACGCAGGGGCTATGAAAATAAACAGCAGATCTGGAAAAGTGGACTAGAAGCACGCTGCTACCAGATCTCAAATCCAGCTTGACAGGTGCCAGAGATACGCTAAACGATTATAGTCAGTGGTATCTAGCATGGAGCACCGAAGGAGAAATGTGGATTATTGTGCTGGGCGTGTGTTAGGACGTACCCCAGATGACGTCACTACTCATGTTGATCGTCTGGGAGATAAGACAGTGTGCATCAGCAATCTCCTCCCTTCCCTGCTACACCACAAGGGAACCATTCAACCTGTGTACATCAGCAAGTCTTCACAGGCTTTCAAAGACAAACATGAATGGGTGGATGACCTAACCTATTTTAGTTTCACTAGATTCTTGCTAGAGCAAGAATAGGAACCACTCATCCCAATAACTACCTCTCTGAACTTGTGTGTGTGTGTGTGTGTGTGTGTGTGTGTGTGTGTGTGTGTGTGTGTGTGTGTGTGTGTGTG
>CM031598.1:115368807-115371307 GCA_018398815.1 Conus ventricosus
GTGGCACAGAGCCATGCTGAATGGTTCCTTTGTGGTGTGGCACAGAGCCATGCTGAATTGTCCCTTTGTGGTGTGGCACAGAGCCATGCTGAATTGTCCCTTTGTGGTGTGGCACAGAGCCATGCTGAATTGTCCCTTTGTGGTGTGGCACAGAGCCATGCTAACCGGTTCCTTTGTGGTGTGGCACAGAGCCATGCTGAATTGTCCCTTTGTGGTGTGGCACAGAGCCATGCTGAATTGTCCCTTTGTGGTGTGACACAGAGCCATGCTGAATTGTCCCTTTGTGGTGTGGCACAGAGCCATGCTGACCGGTTCCTTTGTGGTGTGGCACAGAGCCATGCTGAATTGTCCCTTTGTGGTGTGGCACAGAGCCATGCTGAATTGTCCCTTTGTGGTGTGACACAGAGCCATGCTGAATTGTCCCTTTGTGGTGTGGCACAGAGCCATGCTGAATTGTCCCTTTGTGGTGTGACACAGGGCCATGCTGACCGGTTCCTTTGTGGTGTGGCACAGAGCCATGCTGACCGGTTCCTTTGTGGTGTGGCACAGAGCCATGCTGAATTGTCCCTTTGTGGTGTGGCACAGAGCCATGCTGAATTGTCCCTTTGTGGTGTGGCACAGAGCCATGCTGAACGGTTCCTTTGTGGTGTGGCACAGAGCCATGCTGAACGGTTCCTTTGTGGTGTGGCACAGAGCCATGCTGAACGGTTCCTTTGTGGTGTGGCACACAGCCATGCTGAATTGTCCCTTTGTGGTGTGGCACACAGCCATGCTGACCGGTCCCTTTGTGGTGTGGCACACAGCCATGCTGAACGGTTCCTTTGTGGTGTGGCACAGAGCCATGCTGAACGGTTCCTTTGTGGTGTGGCACAGAGCCATGCTGAACGGTTCCTTTGTGGTGTGGCACAGAGCCATGCTGAACGGTTCCTTTGTGGTGTGGCACAGAGCCATGCTGAACGGTTCCTTTGTGGTGTGGCAGAGTGGAGAGGAGAGGGCTGATTCAATGTGTCCAGACGGTCAACATGAACAGTGACGTCATCTAGGGTACAAGAGAGTTGACACGACAGTCGTCAATCCAATACATCACGGGCATAGAGACATCTCTTCATGGCAGAGCACGGGGAAAAATCCTGGTGTCCGAGATAGTGGAACAGGAGAAAAGGCCTGGTGTTTGTTTGAAAACAGGAGAGCAGGAGAAGTCTTGAGTTTGAAGACAGGAGAGCAGGAGAAGTCTGGAGTCTGAAGACAGGAGAAGTCTTGAGTTTGAAGACAGGAGAGCAGGAGGTCATAAGTTTGAAGACAGCAGAGCAGGAGAAGTCTTGAGATTGAAGACAGGAGAACAGGAGAAGTCTGGAGTTTGAAGACAGGAGAACAGAAGTCTTGATTTTGAAGACAGGAGAACAGGAGAAGTCTTGAGTTTGAAGACAGGAGAACAGAAGTCTTGAGTTTGAAGAGAGGAGAGCAGGAAAAGTCTGGCGTTGGAAAACAACAACAGGAGAGAAAAGTCTGGTGTTCGAGGACAGTAGAACGGGACAGGAAAGTCTGGTGTTTGAGGACAGTAGAACCGGACAGGAAAGTCTGGTGTTCGAGGACAGTAGAACGGGACAGGAAAGTCTGGTGTTCGAGGACAGTAGAACGGGACAGGAAAGTCTGGTGTTTGAGGACAGTAGAACCGGACAGGAAAGTCTGGTGTTTGAGGACAGTAGAACCGGACAGAAAAGTCTGGTGTTTGAGGACAGTAGAACCGGACAGGAAAGTCTGGTGTTTGAGGACAGTAGAACGGGACAGGAAAGTCTGGTGTCTGAGGACAGTAGAACGGGACAGGAAAGTCTGGTGTCTGAGGACAGGAAGACAGAAGGAGCAGCTTTGGGTTTGAATATCAGAGAACATGGATAAAAAAGCCCACTATCTGAGGATACGAGAACAGGAGGAGAAGACTGGTGTTCGTGAACAGAGAGAGAAGAGAGAGAGAGAGAGAGAGAGAGAGAGAGAGAGAGAGAGAGAGAGAGAGAGAGAGAGAGAGAGAGAGAGTGTGTGTGTGTGTGTGTGTGTGTGTGTGTGTGTGTGTGTGTGTGTGTGTGTGTGTGTGTGTGTGTGTGTGTGTGTGTGTGTGTGTGTGTGTGTGTGTGCGCGCGCGTGTGTGAGGAGCAGGAAGTGTTTCTTTGATATTCATATTGTCTGCCTTGTTCGTGTCTACAGGAATTCAAGCTGTCATTTTATACCGTTCTTTCTTCTTCGTCGTCTTCTTTTTATAACTGACGTTGTTAACGAAAATTGGTGTCTGTCTGTCTGTCTGTCTGTCTGTCTGTCTGTCTGTCTGTCTGTCTGTCTCTCTCTCTCTCTCTCTCTCTCTCTCTCTCTCTCTCTCTCTCTCTCTCTCTCTCTTGTGACTCCGTCCGTCTGTCTGTCTGTCTGTCTCTTTCTCTGTCTGTCTGTCTCTCTCTCCCTCTCTCTCTGTCATCCGACCCTCCCTCTACTCCCAAATCCGTTCACGTAAAGA
>CM031598.1:115378807-115381307 GCA_018398815.1 Conus ventricosus
CACACCCCACACTACACTACCTACACTACACTAACCACACACACCACACTACACACACTACACACACAACACCAAAACACACACTACAAAACTATACACTACACTAAACACACACCACACACACACACACTAACTACACTTACTAACACACACACACACACAAACACAAAACCCACACTACACTAAACCACACACACTACCTACACTCAAAACACACACCACTACACTACACTACAAAAACACACAACACTACACTACACTACACTACACTAAAACACACACCACACACACTACACTACACTACACTACACTAACACACACCACCACACCACTACACTTCACTAACACACACACACACCACCCACAACAACACACACACACTACCTACACTAAACCCCCCCACACACACTACATACACTACCACTACACTACACTACACAACACACACTACACTCACTAAACACACACACACTACACTACACTACACTAAAACACACACACACACACCCACACACTACACACATAAACCACACACCACACCACAACACCCCAAAAACTACACTTTTCACTAACCACACTACACTAAACACACACACACAACTACACTACACACACTACACTCACACACACACACACACTAACACACACACACTACACACACTAACACCCACACACTACACTACACTAAACACACACACCACACACACACACTACACACACCACACAACCCAACAACTACACTACACTACACTAAACACACACACACACAACACACACCACCACCCACACTACACTACACTACACTAAAAACCACACACACCCCACTACACTACACTACATACAACAACACTACACTAAACACACACACACACACTACCACTACACCCACAACACTACACTACACTACACTAAACACACACACACACACACACTACACTACACTACACTACAACCCTACACTACAACACTAAAACACACACACACACACACACTACACTACACTACACTAAACAAACACTACACTACACTACACTAAACACACAAAACACACACACACTACACTACACTACACTAAAACACACACACACTACACTACACTACACTACACAAAACTAAACACACCCACACACCCACTACACTACACTACCCCTACACTACACTACTACCACTACACTACACTCACTACACTAAACACACACACACCCACTACACTAAAACTACACTACACTACACACTCACACACACACAAATACTAAACATCTTAACATACACTACACAACAACACCAACCACACACACTACACTACACTACACTACACTAAACACACACACACACACCATAAATAATTTTCATAAAACAAAAAATAAATTACACCAAACTATATAACTACATTTTAATACATATCATACCTACAAAATCTCACACAAAATACATAACATACATTCCATTTCAAAAACAACAAAAAAACATAAAATTTTAATTTTCATAACTACACAAATACAACTACACTTTTAAAATACACTACACTAAAACAAAAAACACACCAAACATATAACCTATGACACACAAACACTTTAATAAACAAACCACAACAACACTACACAACCTTTTAATAATAAAAAATTTTAAAAACACAACAAAATAACTAAAAATCCCTACAACTACCTTTTTCCCTCACAAACCAAACAAACTACTCCGAATAACATAACTTATACTCCTACAATAAACACACCAACAAACACATATCAAATTTTGTAAACAAATTCTTGGAGTTAACAAAAAGTCAATGGTACTTCCTGTATTAGGAGAATTAGGCAGATTTCCAGTGAGTTTAAAAATAATATGTCAAACAATATCATATTGGCTACACATTCTCGATTTGTCAGAAAATTCTCTTGCCCATAAAATGTATAAATGCATGCATTTTCAAGTGGACAAAAATGATCCTTGGTTGACATTTGTTAAAGATATATTGATTAATATAAATATGGGCCATGTTTGGACAAATCAATTTACGTTCAGTATACAGAGACTAAAAGTTGTAATATCAGAAAAGTTAGAAAATGAATATATTCGATATTGGAAAGAAAAGAAAAACAGCTCATCAAAACTTAATTTTTTACAACACCATTGCAAAAGAATATGAAACAGAAAATTATTTAATCACTGTTACAGATCCGAAGCACAGACAAGCGTTAACAAGACTTCGGATCAGCGCCCATGACTTAAGAATAGAAAAAGGACGATATCTGCATATGTCTAGAGATCAAAGACTTTGCAATCGTTGTAATGTATTGGAAGACGAAGTTCATTTTCTTGATCACTGTGAAAAGTTTGATGCCAACAGAAATATTTTAAGGAAGGGCATACAATGTCTTAATACTAATGCTTCAAATATTGTTCCAAGCCAGTTAATGACTATGGAGAATGCTCAGTCATTATTAGGGAAATTTGTGTATGATTGTTTTGTTCTTCTATGAAAAACCATATTGTGTCTCAT
>CM031598.1:115388279-115399157 GCA_018398815.1 Conus ventricosus
GGCTGTAACTCGTCGCATCCTTTCGCAAACATTTCCTGCAGTCAACCAGGCCCAGGAGACAGAGTTTCGGGGGTAACATTTCCTGCAGTCAACCAGGCCCAGCAGTCAGAGTTCGGGGGGTAACATTTCTGCAGTCAACCAGGCCCAGCGGGTCAGAGTTCGGGGTAAACATTTCCTGCAGTCAACCAGGCCCAGTAGTCGGGGTAACATTTCCTGCAGTCAACCAAGCCCAGTAGTTCGGGGGTTAACATTTCTGCAGTCAACCAGGCCAGGGGTCAGAGTTCGGGGTAACATTTCCTGCAGTAACCAGGCCCAGTAGTTCGGGGGTTAACATTTCCTGCAGTCAACCAGGCCAGTAGTTCGGGGTAAACATTTCCTGCAGTCAACCAGGCCAGTAAGTGTTCGGGGGTAACTTTTCCCTGCAGTCAACCAGGGCCCAGTATTTCGGGGGTAACATTTCCTGCAGTCAGCCAGGCCAGTAGTTCGGGGTAACATTCCTGCAGTCAACCAGGCCCAGTAGTTCGGGTAACATTTTCCTGCAGTCAAACCAGGCCCAGTAGTTCGGGGGGGTAAACATTTCCTGCAGTCAACAGGCCCAGCAGACAGAGTTCGGGTAACATTTCCTGACAGTCAACCAGGCCAGTAAGTTCGGGGTAACATTTCCTGCAGTCAACCAGGCCCAGTAGTTCGGGGTAACATTTCCTGCAGTCAACCAGGCCCAGGAGACAGAGTTCGGGGTAAACATTTCCTGCAGTCAACCAGGCCCAGGAGACAGAGTTCAGGGTAACATTTCCTGCAGTCAGCCAGGCCAGTAGTTCGGGGTAACATTTCTTGCAGTCAACCGGCCCAGTAGTTCGGGTAACATTTCCTGCAGTCAACCCAGGCCCGGGTAGTTCGGGGTAACATTTCCTGCAGTCAACCAGGCCCAGTAGTTCGGGGGTAACATTTCCTGCAGTCAACCAGGCCCAGTAATTCAGGGTAACATTTCCTGCAGTCAACCAGGCCAGTAGTTCAGGGTACATTTCCTGCAGTCAACCAAGCCCAGTAGTTCGGGGTAACATTTCCTGCAGTCAACCAGGCCCAGCAGACAGAGTTCGGGGTAACATTTCCTGCAGTCAACCAGACCCAGTAGTTCGGGTAACATTTCCTGCAGTCAACCAGGCCCAGTAGTTCGGGGTAACATTTCCTGCAGTCAACCAGGCCCAGGAGTCAGAGTTCGGGGCAACATTTCCTGCAGTCACCAGGCCCAGGAGTCAGAGTTCGGGGTAACAGCAAAGGTCAAGTAGCAACGAAAAGGTTGGAATAGATGAAAATCGCCCTGGTTCGGTGGAAAGAAAAAGAATGTTTGGAATGTGAAAAAAGGTTATTGTATAATGGAATTTGGGGTCAGTAAATTAGTTCAATGCCATATGTCAGCAAAAACAGCAGAATGATGCAAGACCTGTGGACTCCTTGTGTTTCTACGGCATTGGTAGGGCACTAGTATTTTCAAGTGAAAAGTCTAGCCGACGGCAGGAAAATGAAGAGTCATGTGCATCGTGCTTGCATAGAAAAAGAAACGGACATCAGATCTACCTCAGAGTTGGGTATGGCATAGATCAAGGGCTGGACTGTTGCGTTGAATATGTTTTGGTACTGACTGATTGATGAAAAAAGCCAGATGCAGTTTTGAGTGTGACAGAGAATACATAGCGTTTTGGGTCTGAATTGAAACTGTGGACACGGACCAATACAACACCTCTGAAATGCGGGCACGGGAAGATGACGAGAGAGTGAGAGAGAGGGGATGGTGGGCGGGGGGGGGGGGGGGGGGGGGGGGAGTGGATGTGCCACGACGGAGAAGGGGTGGGAGAGGGAGGGAGGGGGGGGGAAGTGGTGTGATCGACAGGCGAATTAGGTGTCGTCTACAGGTCGTCTGGCGACTTTAGGCATCTTCGATTAGCTTCCTTGCTGTCAGCCCCGCGCTTCGCTCACCTGGCCTCTCCGCCATGTGGGGCCTTCGATTTTCATGTCAGCCTTCCGTCTGTCAGTCTGCGCTGCAGTTTGTTTTTGTTTTGCCTGTCTGTCTATCTATCTATCGCTGCCATGTCTCTCTCTCTCTCTCTTCTTCTCTCTCTCTCTCTCTCTCCTCTCTCTCTCTCTCTCACAGGAAATAACACACACACACACACACACACACACACACACACACACACACACAACACACACAACACACACACCACGCACGCACCACCACCACCGCCACACCACCGCCACCACCACCACCACCACCAACAAGTTTGAGTGGTGGGTAAATCGGGTGGGAGTGTGTGTGTGTGTGCACATCTGTGTTATCTCTGTGCCAATGCAGTGTGTGTGTGTGTGTGTGTGTGTGTGTGTGTGTGTGTGTGTGTGTGTGTGTGTGTGTGTGTGTTTGTGTGTGTGTGTGTGTGGTGTGTGTGTGTGTTGTGTGTGTGTGTGTGTGTGTGTAGTGTGCGTGTTTACGTTGTGTTGTGATGTGTATGGGTGTATACGAATATGTGTGTGCGCGCGAGATTGTTAGGGAGGGAGAGGGGGCTGGGGAGGGGGAACGCGCGTGCGCTCTGTGTGTGCTGAGTGGTTTGTGTGGTGTGTGGTGTGTGTGTGTGTGTGTGTGTGTGTGTGTGTGTGTGTGTGTGTGTAAACGCGCGCGCGCGTGTGTGTGTGTACGTGCGTGCGCGCGCGTGTTGTGTTCTGTTGCATTCTTTTGTGCTGTGTGTGGGTCAGTGAGTGTGTGTGTGTGTGTGAGTGGTGTATACGAATGTGTGTACGCAAGTGAATGAGTTGGCCGGGGGGGGGGGGGGGGCGGAGGGGGGGGGGGGAGACGCGCCACTATAGAAGGAAAACAATCAAAGGAAAATGTTTACTTTGTTTTCCTGTTCCCATACAAGGAACATACATGGGAGAGAGAGAGAGAGAGAAAGAGAGAGAGAGAGAGAGAGAGCGAGAGAGAGAGAGAGAGAGAGAGAGAGAGAGAGACAGACAGACAGACAGACAGACAGACAGACAGACAGACAGACAGACAGACAGACAGATAGACAGACAGAGCTTAAGGCTAAGGGGACGTCTATCGCACAATTTCGCCGTAGCTGAAAAGGACAGGCCGAACTGTTTTGACTTCGGCATCAAGTGCTCTTGATATGTAATAATGTCTTTGTTTTTCGGGGCTGGGTTCTGGATCTTTTTTTCCCAGTTGGTTTTTACTTTCGTCTCCCTCAGATAGTTTTTTCTTTTTTATTTCTGAAATCCATTTATACATCCATTCACGTTTTCGTTGAACTGTTGGCTCATTTATTCACTAAGCAAGTCACATTGAACCGATCAGTTTAAATGATTATTAATTTACTTATATTTTAGTTTTCTTTCTTATTTTTTTCTGCATTCTTGTCCACTGACCCACCCACCTTCTTTTCCCACACCCCATTTTCCCCATTTCTACTTTCCTTTCCCTCATTCATCTCCCCCTCCTCCCCATTCATACATTATCCTCTCTCATTATCTCCCCCTCCCTCCCCATTCTACATTCTCCTTCTTCATTCATCCCTCCCCTCCCCATTCTTTACATCTTCATTCATCCTCCCCTCCCTCCCCATTCTACATTCTCCTTCTTCATTCATCCCTCCCCTCCCTCCCCATTCTACATTTCTCTTCTTCATTCATTCCCCCCTCCCTCCCCATTCTACATTCTCCTTCTTCATTCATCCCTCCCCTCCCTCCCATTCTACATATCCTTCATTCATCTCCCCCTCCCTCCCATTCTACATTCTCTTCATTCATCTCCCCTCTCCTCCCCATTTACATTCTCCTTCTTCATTCATCCCTCCCCTCCCTCCCCATTCTACATTCTCCTTCTTCATTCATCCCTCCCCTCCCCATTCTACATTCTCCTTCTTCATTCATCCCCCCCCTCCCTCCCCATTCTACATTCTCCTTTCTTCATTCATCTCCCCCCTCCCTCCCCATTCTACATTCTCCTTCTTCATTCATCCCTCCCTCCCTCCCCATTCTACATTCTCCTTCATTCATCCCTCCCCTCCCCATTTACATTCTCCTTCTTCATTCATCCCTCCCTCCCTCCCCATTCTACATTCTCCTTCTTCATTCATCTCCCCCTCCCTCCCATTCTACATTATTCCTTCATTCATCTCCCCCTCCCTCCCATTCTACATTATCCTTCATTCATCTCCCCCCTCCCTCCCCATTCCACATTCTCCTTCTTCATTCATCTCCCCCCTCCCTCCCCATTCTACATTCTCCTTCTTCATTCATCTCCCCCTCCCTCCCCATTCTACATTCTCCTTCTTCATCCATCTCCCCCTCCCTCCCCATTCTACATTTCCTTCTTCATTCATCCCTCCCCTCCCTCCCCATTCTACATTCTCCTTCTTCTTTCATCCCTCCCTCCCTCCCCATTCTGCATTCTCCTTCTTCATTCATCCCTCCCCCCCCCCCCATTCTACATTCTCCTTCATTCATTCATCTTCCCCTCCCTCCCCATTCTACATTCTCCTTCTTCATTCATCCTCCCCTCCTCCCCATTCTACATTCTCCTTCATTCATTCTTTATCCTGTTATCATTCTTTCTTCGTATCATTCTTCTACTCTAGTTTTTTTTTCTTTCTTTCTTTCTTCTCTTTTGTGAATGGATCGCCGAGCACTGAAAAAGTATCCTCCAACACAGGAAAACGCACGTTTCGGCAGATCAGTCAGACAGATGGTTCTAGCAAAGACAAAAAAATTAGTAAAAAAAAAATAATAATAAAATATCAACAAGAAGAAGAACGGTTCATGGCTCCATGTGGCTGACTCTGTGACAGTTCCTGACAATAAGCGAACGATTTCCAAGTCACGGGAGCTGGCTGAGTGGAGACGAGGCAGGCAGGTGGGTTTACCGCTAGTGTCTGGCACGACTCTGGCACCGCTCAGACAACCACAAAACAACAGTCTCCGGGGTAAAGAGAAGAGAAAAAAATCAGGACATTTTCTAATACAGACAAATTATGACACGAAGGGGAAAAATTCAATAAAACACGTCCGCCGGTGCCCGCTCTCTCTCTCTCTCTCTCTCTCTCTCTCTCTCTCTCCTCTCTCTCTCTCCTCTCTCTGCTGTGAATTTCCTGGTGAGAGAAAACGCGCTGATCTATGGGAACATTCTCTCTCGTTCTTCCCCACCTCGCTCTCTCTCTCTCTCTTTGTCTTGTTCACACACACACACACACACACACACACACACACAACACACACACACACACACACACACACACGCACACACACACTCATTCACACACTATCTCTCTCTCCCCCCCTCCCTCCCCCTCTCTCTCTCTCTCTCTTCCCCAGGTAACTCCTACTCTCATGTATGGAGCTGAAATATGGGGTACAAACCCTTATAATGTCATTGAAGGAGTTCATATGATGGCTTGTAAAAAATTTCTAGGAGTAAAGAAAAAAACACCAAACTGTCTAATATATGGAGAACTGGGTTAGGTTTCCTCTATACATAGATAGTGCCATGAGAGCTGTTAAATACTGGTTCAAAATATTAAACATGGACGACGATAGAATACCCAGACAAGCGTATGAACGCGAAAAAAACAGAACACACGAAAAGAGGTAGCTGGGCGATGCAAATAAAAAGAATACTAGATGAAAACGGCTTCTCAGAAGTCTGGATCAACCAAGGAACCCCGTCTGTAAATGCATTTTTAAGGCAGCTCAAACTAAGGATGAGAGATATTTACATACAACAATGGCATGAGAAATGTGAAATGAGTTACCGTTGCCAGACTATTTTACTTTCAAAAACACATTTCAATGCGAAAAATATCTGCAGGAAATTACAATTACGAAATTCCGTCAGGCAACCGCAAGACTCCGCCTAGGCGCTAACAATCTTAACTGTAATAGAAACTATACAGAAATGAACCCAAATACGAAGTGTCCTTTTTGCGAAGAAGAAGAGACGGAACGCCATTTCTTAATGAAATGTCCAACCTACAATGAGCTAAGGCAAAAGTATATCTTGAAGCATGTTAAACGAGATCATCACTCAGCCTTTGTAACGTTACTAAAATCAACAAAGGAGGAGGTGATAAGAGACACCGGTATGTTTATCCATCATGCGATGAATAGACGTAACCAGCTCATGTAACTTAGTATCTGAACCATTATACTATATAATAAATACCGTACGGTATGCAGAACACACTGTGTACAATGATGTTCCATGTATGCATGCAGTAAATTGTATACAGAATGTGCTATGTGTGATGATGCTTTTTAGGTACATGTGGAATCTGTTGTTGGTTTGCCTTGCAACTTCTTTCGTGGGCTGTGCTCATCAGCATTGGACGAGTCCATATGGCTAGGGGTTAATTGTTGAAGATGTTTCTGTGGCCAGCTTTGTTGCCGCAGCATGGACTGACCACTCCTGATGGTTGCCAATGGCGTACGCCATCGCGACACATTATGAGATTTTGGTCATTGCCTGTTTGTCTGCCTATGTTGCTGTATGACACGGCCCTTGTTGCTAGTCCATCGTGAATCAAGTCAATTGTCGTAGGTTGTTAGCTGATGTTCATTGTCGACTTATGTTGGTTGCTCTAGATTTGAATTTTGTTCTCCCATGACATATCATTAAATACACGGCTCCATAGATATGAAGGCTCAATTTGCATTGTAGGCCCACATTGAGTTTGTTAACATAATTATAATGAAAAAAGGGGGAAGAAAAAAGAAGGGAAATAAGGCATTGTTTATAGGATATTGTTTATAGGATATTACAATTTTGCAGTAAGGGGGACCAAGGAGCGATGACAAATTTTATGAATTAACTTTTCGTTTTTCTTCCGTTAAACTCTCCACTTTGTTCCTTGATGTTGCATTTTGCGTAATTGCTGCTCATAGATGTCACCGGATGAATGTGTATGGACCGATGGCCCCACATTAAATTTCACCGTGTGCTTCACCGTGTGCTTCACCGTGTGCTTCACCGTGTGTCTCTTCCCCCTCTCTCTTTCTCTCCCTCCCTCTCAGTCTCTCTCTTCTCCCCTCTCTCTCATCTCTTTCTCTTGCTCCCTCCCCTCCATCTCTCTTCCTGTCTCCCTCCCTCTTTCTTCCTCTCTCCCTCCTCTCCTCCCTCCCTCTCTCCCTCCCTCTCTCTCTCTCTCTCCCTCCTTCTCTCCCTCCCTCCCTCTCTCTTTCCCTCCGTCCCCCCACTCCTCTCCCCCCACCCCTTCCCTCCCAACTGACCTGTACTGAAGAGGACGATGGCCTTGAGACACGAATACTCCGCGGTGTCCACGTGCAGCACCTTCAGCTTCTCCACCTGCTCCTGGAAGAGGCGGATGTGGTCCATGAAAGCCACCACCTCTCCGCGGCCATGGGCGAGGCGTGCAAGCCGCCGCGGCCAGCAAGGGCGCCACGTGCAGTGGCATGGAGCACTGGGCGGCGTTGAGCACGAAGAGCTCGCTCCAGCCCAGGCGCAGGAGCGCCACCTGGTCGGTGACCTGGAGCTCCGGGAAGAAGGGGATGTTGCGGGCCCACTCCACGGCGGAGAAGAGCAGGCGAGCGGCCAGCTCGCACATGTTTCTCGATGCCCATGATGTTGGTCGTGCTAGACTGGCCCATCACGCCGCCGCCGAAGCGGGAGGAGGTGGCGGCGGTGGTGGTGGTGGTCGGGGGGTACGGCTCGGCGCGGAGCAGCATGGAGATGAAGGAGGAGAGGTAAGTGTGGTGGCCGTTCAGGGCGTCGCCGCCGTTGTGGAAGGCCATGGGGCCCGCGGCGGCGAAGGGGTGATGAGAGGGAGGGATGCGGCCCCGTTGGATGCTGCGGGTGGTTGGAGTGGGTTGTGGGTGGGTGGGGGTGGGTGGATGGGTGGTAGGGTGGTGGTAGTGGTGGTTGGGGTGTGGGGGATTGGCAGGGTGGTGGTGGTGGGGGGGGTAGGATGGTGGTGGGGGTGGTGGGTAGTGGGGGTGGGGGGGTGGTGGGAGGGTAGTGGTGGTGGTGGTGTGGCAGTGGGGTGGTGGTGGTAGGATGGTGGTGATGGTGGTGGTGGCGGCGGTGGGTGGTGGGTGGTGATGGTGGTGGTGGTGGTGGTTGTAGTGGTCGTCGTCATCGTCGTAGTGGTAGGGCGGTAGTGATGGTGGAGATGGTAGTGGTTGTAGTGGTGGCAGGGTGATGGTCGTGGTGGTGGGGTGGTGGTGGTAGGATGGGGTGGTGGTAGCATGGTGGTGGTGGGGTGACGGCGTAGTTCAGGTGGGTGTTGGAGGTAGATGTGGGTAGGAGGTGGAAATGTATGCAGAAAGGCAGATGGACGAGCGCGGGGTTGTTGAGTGTTGGGATTTGAAGAGGTTCAAAGTTCGTCAGAAGACCATGGCAACCAGAAAACGACACGAAGAGGTGGCCGTGATGTCCATTTGGCGCAGCCAGGTCGCCGCGACAGCATCCGACAGCATCAAGCGTAGACACATACAGCATCAATGGTGGTGTTTGTCAACGACCAGGGGTAGACACATTACAGCATCAAGGGGGGCGTTTGTCAACGACCAGGGGTAGAATCCGCACCATACATGAAACACAGACAAAAACAGACCGTTAGCATTTGCACAAATTGTCTCAAATCTATTAAAAAATAATAATAATAATAAAAGGGGGTATTTGAAATAACACCGCCAGTTAACATGGACAAATGAATTACAGGACAGAACACGACGCGTTTCGACCTCTCAGGTCTTCTTCAGGCAAAGATAAACACCACTCAGAACAAGGAAAATGAAGAACGAGCAATCACTTATCTTCTAAGATTCAGCGTAAGATGGGCACTGAAGCCATCTTGAAACCATCCACGCAGGGTGCAGCAGTAGTGAGGTGGGGAGGGTGAGAGGGGAGGTAGTTTTACAGCTAGATTGTGGTTAGGACAGGACACTATCAAAACATCAAATATGCCGATACTGAAGAAATGAGCAGTAGACAAATCCAAGTGCAGCTGGTGTGCGAATCCTTACAAATAGCAGTCCTTAAAAATACAAACAAGCAAACAAACATCAACAAACATGAAAAGAATACTTATGTGTGGAGCACCAAACAAACATCAACAAACATGAAAAGAATACTTATGTGTGGAGCACCAAACAAACATCAACAAACATGAACAGAACACTGATGTGTGGAGCACCAAACAAACATCAACAAACATGAACAGAACACTGATGTGTGGAGCACCAAACAAACATCAACAAACATGAACAGAACACTGATGTGTGGAGCACCAAACAAACATCAACAAACATGAACAGAACACTGATGTGTGGAGCACCAAAACAAACATCAACAAACATGAACAGAATACTGATGTGTGGAGCACCAAACATCAACAAACATGAACAGAATACTGATGGGTGGAGGAACAAACAAACATCAACAAACATGAACAGAACACTGACGTGTGGAGCACAAACAAACATCAACAAACATGAACAGAACACTGATGTGTGGAGCACAAAACAAACATCAACAAACATGAACAGAACACTGATGGGTGGAGGAACAAACAAACATCAACAAACATGAACAGAATACTGATGGGTGGAGGAACAAACAAACATCAACAAACATGAAAGAACACTGATGTGTGGAGCACCAAACAAACATCAACAAACATGAACAGAATACTGATGTGTGGAGGAACGGGACAAAAATGAACCTTTTTATTGGATATGGTGGTTACCTGAGCTGCTAGACTTTACTTTAAAAGATAACTGATCGAAAAGCGTTATTCTAATCTTTACAGTATTCGTATACACCTCTCTGCTGATAGAATGTATAAGTGCCCCAATAATTATAACAACAATAAGAAACAAACAATAAACTATGATCAAAATTAACAGGTTAGAACTATTTTCGTCTCTGTTTGTGTGTGTGTGTGTGTGTGTGTGTGTGTGTGTGTGTGGTGGTGTGTGTGTTGTGTGTGTGTGTGTGTGTGTGTGTGTGTGTGTGCGTGCGTTTTGTGTGTGTTCTAAAATATTACTGTATATTCCACCCCTTTTTATCATCATAATGGATGAAATTCACAACTCATTGTACTATGATGTACCTAGGTACATGCGTGTTTCTTTGTTAGTGAAAGCATGCACATATCTGGGCATGTATATGCGCGGCGCGTGTGTTTGTGTACCTGCTTACTTGCATGTAGGACCTCATGATACAGCATGCATTCTAACGCACCCCTTGTTTTCTGACTCTACGACATTTTCCCTCGTGAATTTTGTTTTCTTCACTAAAATACAAAATCATTGTCTTGAATACATTGTGCGTAAATTGTCTTAAATACATTGTGCGTAAATTGTCTTAAATACATTGTGCGTAAATTGTCTTAAATACATTGTGCGTAAATTGTCTTAAATACATTGTGCGTAAATTGGAGAGAGTTATCTTCCCTTCGCCTAACAGGCTGAGTTTCCTCGCTCTCCCTATTTGAATGGATTATTGTGGCTGTTGTGCTTTGTTTGTTGTAAAAGTGGTACTGATGATTTTATAATGATGTGGACTCTTTTCTGGTCAGTGTTTTGTGCCTCTCTCCCTCCGGATCTTCGGGTGTTATGGTTTTTATTTCTGGTGAGACCAGCAGGTACTGTACTCCGATAAATAATGGCTGCCCTCCACGTTTATTCCGCCTTTGCTGCGCACGTGCATCACTCAAGGGATCATCTCCCTCCCCCGTGTCTTCCGTTGCCGCGCACCTCACTCTCCCTTTCCCTCTCCTCTACTGTAACACCGCTGCAAGGCGTGAGAAATCTCACCCATCTTCTCCCTCCCACTCACCTTCCCTCAGCTGTCATCGCGCTGCCATGTCTACCTTA
>CM031598.1:115408506-115413506 GCA_018398815.1 Conus ventricosus
TAAGGAAACTTTGATGGAATATGGAAAGAATACAAATTATTTATTTTTAACTACAAAATTTTCAATTAATAGAAAGCATGTTTTCAAATCTATCCAAATCAGCTTTGTTGTAGTTAATTTGGATTGATCTTTTGTGAGATCAGAACTATTTTTTCACTTTGATGGAAATAACTATTGGTAAATGATCACTACTAGCATTAGTATTACAATCTCTTAATGTACATGAACAAAAGCTTCCAAAAATCCAAAACTTTACTACCCACCAATATACCAAAACAATGATGAAACGGGAAGGTTGGTACCGCATTGTACATTCGACAAGATGTAGAATGCCTCGAAATAGATACACCTTTTTCAAAAGACATTAAAAACATAAATGCTTGTGCAGTAAAAGCAAAATTCCATGGATCATTGATACTGAACATATTGTCCGGTTTATTTGCCAAAAGGTCCTGACAATCAAAACACAGAGTGGATTCGTACTTTACAAGACCAAAACGATAAATGGAATAATTGCACGTGATTTCAATTCACACACGCCCCCTTTTGGGATAAGAGTGCAAAATCATAACGCATAACAGATTTCTTGAAAATGTAGTAACTCTTCACTCTGTATACTGAATGATGGTATGTTACTCGAATCCCGGATATTCATATCATCGGGCTTCAGCGATAGACCTAACCTCATGTCGGCTGCAATCGCTCCAAGTTGTCAATGGACACATTTAGAGAGAGAGAGAGAGAGAGAGAGAAGAGAGAGAGAGAGAGAGAGAGATGTGTTGTGTGTGTGTGTGTGTGTGTGTGTGTGTGTGAGAGAGAGAGAGAGAGAGAGAGAGAGAGAGAGAGAGTAGAGAGAGAGAGAAGAGAGAGAGAGAGAGCATACACACATGGCGCGCGCGTGCGTGCGTGTCTACATGGGTGCATGTGGCGCGCGCGTGTGTTTGTGTGGTGTTGTGTGTGAGAGAGAGAGAGAGAGAGAGAGAGAGAGAGAGAGAGAAGAGAGAGAGAGAGAGAAAGAGAGAACGAGAGAGAGAGAGAGAGAGAGAGAGAGAGAGAGAGAGAGAGAGAGAGAGAGAGAGAGAGAGAGAAGAGAGCCTGCACATGCACGCGAGAGGGCGTGCGTGCGCGCGTGTCTACATGCATGCGTACGTGCGTGGTGTGTGCGTGCGTGCGTGTTCTGTGTGTGTGGTGTGTGTGTGTGTGTGTGTGTGTGTGTGTGTGTGTGTGTGTGTGTGTGTGTGTGTGCTTGTGTGTGTGTGTGCTTGTGTGTGTTCTTGTGTGTGAATGTGTGTGTGCGTGAGTGTGTTAGTGTGTTACTATGTGCGTGTGTGCGTGCGTGCGTGTGTGTGTGTGTGTGTGTGTGTGTGTGTGTGGTGTGTGTGTGTGTGTGTGTGTGTGTGTGCTTGTGTTGTGTGTGCTTGTGTGTGTTCTGTGTGTGAATGTGTGTGTGCGTGAGTGTGTTAGTGTGTTACTATGTGCGTGTGTGCGTGCGTGCGTGCGTGTGTGTGTGTGTGTGTGTGTGTGGTGTGTGTGTGTGTGTGTGGTGTGTGTGTGTGTGTGTGTGTGTGCGCGTGCGTGTGTGAATGTGTGTGTGCGTGAGTGTGCGTGTGTGTGTTGTGTGTGTGTGGTGTGTGTGTGTGTGTGGTGTGTTTTGTGAATGTGTGTGTGCGTGAGTGTGTTAGTGTGTTAGTATGTGCGTGTGTGGTGTGTGCGTAGAGTGCGCGTGTGTGTGTTGTGTGTGTGTATGTTTTGCGCGCGCGCGCGCGCGTGTGTGTGTGTGTGTGCGTGCGTGGCGTGCGTGCGTGCGTGCGTGCGTGCGTGCGTGCGTGCGTGCGTGCGCGCGCGCGCGCGCGCTCGTGTGTATGCGTGTGCGCGCGTGCGCGTCTGTGTTTGTGAGTGAAACAATCAGCTTACGTCCTGCCCCATAGAACAGAACACAACACGGCAGTCTAAGCCCCAGCAGTTCCAATTGTGTTGATGAATCAACAGCGCCATTGCCAATTATAGCCTCCAGGTCACCATCACGCCTACCACGCTGCTGCTGCTGCCTAACTGAAAGTAATGAACACAGTGGGTCCGTGCTGTCCGACTTGGACCTGGAAAATGTCACCGTCACAGACACAAAAAGCCTTTGGTTGAATGAATTCTGCACAGGACGGGAATGTGACACCATGCTATCTGAATGGTGGCATCACTTGAAATAGGGTTTTTTTTCCTTAAAAATTTTTTTTTTTCCCGTTTTCTCTCAAACGAAGCTAACAAACTGGTTAAAGCGTGCAAAGAGTTCGACTTGGTAAGAAGTGTGCCCAGACAGGTAGACTCTGAGTAAACATAGCACAATGAAAGTGTCAGTCCACCACACATTAGTACATGAATAGACCACGACGCTTTGTATCAAACGTTATAAGACACTAAGATCAGCAAGTCAATGTCCATCAGTTAAAACCCACAGACAGGCAAGACATGCTGAGTATGGGTCAGTTTCAGGGGAAAAAAATATGACAGCGGGAACATATAACAAGATGGAGGCCTAACTGTTAAAAGAAGAAGAAGAAGAAAGCACAGAAAAAGTGGGGGAAAATTGGAGACTGGAAGACCCATCTCCCCCCCTCCTCCCCCCTCCCTCCCCCCTTCCCCCCTAAAAGAAATGATAGGTCAGTCTGGATTGACTTCCCAGGGTGTGAGTTTTTGCACCTTTTTTTTTTTTCACCCGTCAGAGATGATTTTAGGGGTGGGGTGATTATAACTCGTGACACCGAGGCGGAAGGACACTGACAAGAGTGTCTTGTTCAATGTATATTTTGCCATTGGATGAAAGAAAACGGAAGCGGAAGCATGCTGTAGACCGAAATGTACGACGGCGTCATAATGCCGTGCTAATTATACAAATTCAGCCAAACGAAGCGAACAAACTGGTTAAAGCGTGCAAAGGGTTTGACTAGGTTAGTAGTCTTTGCCCAGACAGGAAGCATGGCACACCCCCCCCCCCCCCCAACTCTTCCCCTTTCCCTATTACACGTCTTCTTTTTTATCTGCAAAACTTAAACCACGTCGACCCTGATAATGTCAACTACACTCAAAAACCACGTCGACCCTGATGATGTCAACTACACTCAAAACCACGTCGACCCTGATGATGTCAACTACACTCAATTTCCGTCGGGTGGTTTATTCCAAAATAATTATACGAAGGTATACAAGTTTAAAGTTTATTTTCGTTTCCTTTCTTTTATTTCCTTTCTTTCTTTATTTACCTGCTTTAAAACAAAAGTTGTTTGTTTATTCATGTCGTTTGAAGTTGCTCTTCGAGGAATGTCCTATTTGAGCAAGATAAGTGAACCACTTGGAGATCAAATATTGTCCAATCGCCATTGGCATGTTCAACATGTGTGGACAAAGTCTTGGGTGGTTTCCAACCCAATTGTGGTAAACATTCCCTTTTTTCTTTCTCTGTGTTTCAGGATGGTTATTCGTCGTAATGACAGTTTGTTCTCCATTCTTCCAACAAAAACAGGGGTGAAAATTAATAAACATGTAAGCTTTTCATCAACGTATTTCCTTACAGCGTTCTCTTCTCGTTCTCCTTGTCTCCCCTTCACTGGCTGCCTTGTGGCGCCGCTGGATTCTGTTTTGAACCCCTTGGCGTGGTGGTGAGGATGGAGCAAAACTATAGACTGTGCTATACATATTTCATTTTATTCCAAGGGAGGACATTACTATAGACTGTGCTATACATATTTCATTTCATTCCAAGGAGGACATTACTATATAGACTGTGCTATACATATTTCATTTTATTCCAAGGGAGGACATAACTATAGACTGTGCTATACATATTTCATTTCATCCAAGGGAGGACATTACTATAGACTGTGCTATACATATTTCATTTTATTCCAAGGGAGGACATAACTATAGACTGTGCTATACATATTTCATTTATTCCAAGGGAGGACATAACTATAGACTGTGCTATACAATATTTCATTTTATTCCAAGGAGAGACATAACTATAGACTGTGCTATACATATTTCATTTTATTCCAAGGGAGGACATAACTATAGACTGTGCTATACATATTTCATTTTATTCCAAGGGAGGACATAACTATAGACTGTGCTATACATATTTCATTTTATTCCAAGGGAGGACATAACTATAGACCGCGCTATACATATTTCATTTTATTCCAAGGGAGGACATTACTATAGACCCGCGCTATACATATTTCATTTTATTCCAAGGGGACATAACTATAGACTGTGCTATACATATTTCATTTCATTCCAAGGAGGACATTACTATAGACTGTGCTATACATATTTCATTTTATTCCAAGGGAGGACATAACTATAGACTGTGCTATACATATTTCATTTTATTCCAAGGGAGGACATAACTATAGACTGTGCTATACATATTTCATTTTATTCCAAGGGAGGACATAACTATAGACTGTGCTATACATATTTCATTTTATTCCAAGGGAGGACATAACTATAGACTGTGCTATACATATTTCATTTTATTCCAAGGAGGACATAACTATAGACTGTGCTATACATATTTCATTTTATTCCAAGGGAGGACATAACTATAGACTGTGCTATACATATTTCATTTTATTCCAAGGGAGGACATAACTATAGACCGCGCTATACATATTTCATTTTATTCCAAGGGAGGACATAACTATAGACCGCGCTATACATATTTCATTTTATTCCAAGGGAGGACATAACTATAGACTGTGCTATACATATTTCATTTCATTCCAAGGGAGGACATTACTATAGACTGTGCTATACATATTTCATTTTATTCCAAGGGAGGACATAACTATAGACTGTGCTATACATATTTCATTTTATTCCAAGGGAGGGACATAACTATTGACTGTGCTATACATATTTCATTTTATTCCAAGGAGGACATAAACTATTGACTGTGCTATACATATTTCATTTTATTCCAAGGGAGGACATAACTATAGACTGTG
>CM031598.1:115441006-115456006 GCA_018398815.1 Conus ventricosus
ATTCTCACTCTCTCACCCCCACCCCCCAACCCCAACCCCAAAACCCACCCCAAACCCCACCTCCACACGCCCATCACATCACAATACCCACGTGTCGCTAATCCCCCACCCACCCGCCCCAAAACACCCTCAACCCCCCCAATCTCTCCCCCTCCACCCCCCCCCCCCTTTCTCCAACCATTCCCCATGTTTCCTTGTCCACCTTTCCCATTTCATCAATGCTCATATCCCGTAAGTGACATTTCCCCCATTTTTTTCTCTGCTCGGTGATTCAAGTTCCTGAGACACGAGCCCTTTCCCAGCATTAAAGCATATATATATATATATATATATAATAATTATATATAATATATATATATATATATATATAAAATACCAGTTTAAAATAGGATTTTAAAATTAAGAGGTTAAAACCTACAAGCTTGTTTCAAGCTAAAAGCGCTCTCCTCAACTCCCGACATGTCGCTCCCTACATGGTTGGGGCACCTTTTGCGTCCGAGCGGCTTTTTAAAACCCCGATTTTATATATATAATATAATAAAAAAAATATATATTATATATATATATATAATATATATATTTATATATATATAATGTGTGTGTGTGTGTGTGTGTGTGGTGTGTGGTGTGTGGTGTGTGTTTTAAATAAGGGTTTTAAAAAATAAGGTTTTTAGAAAATCGTTTTTCTAAAAATAAGTTTAAAAAAAATCTTTTAAAAACCTTATTTTAACAAATGTTGCTCCCCAAGGGTTGACACTCTCAAAATCATTTAGGAATTTTAAACACATTGATCAATATTTTATATATAATATATAATATATATATATATATATATATAAATATATATATATAATATTTCAAAATATTTTTAACAATGTTGCTCCCCAAGGGTTGAGCTTTTTCAGATTTTTAAAGGACGTTTTAATACTGTTTAAAGAAATATATATATATATATATATATAAAAATATAAATTGGGGTGGTTGTGTGTGGTTGGGGTGTGTGTGTGTGTGCACGCGTGCGCAGGAATTGACCTTATATATATATATATAATTATATATATATTTTATAAAATATATATATATATATAATATATATATATATGATATATGATTGATATATATATATATAATATAATAATATATATATAATTTTATATAATATAAATAAAATATATATAAAGTCTTGGGCCCAATCATTATTATAATGATGGAAGAATTTTTTAACCTGCACTTGTTTTCCCCCACTACTAATTGTTCACACTTAATTGTTCAGCACTGTATATTTTAAAAAATTTTAAAATGGAAAAATGGAAAAAAAATTTCCATTTTAAAATCCTATTTTAAAAATGGTATGTAGCTCCCTACATGTTGAGCACTTTTAACGTTCTGAGTTTGGGTCTTTAACTCTGATTTTATATATATATATATATATATAATATATATATATATATATATATATATACAACAAACTAATAAATTCCAAGGATAAGTACCGCACCGTTCCAGCAACTTACAGAGCAGCTTGGTGTTGCAATGACCTGCGGGTTCATTCCAAGAACTACCCTCAGCACTTGTGTCTAGAGGATACGTTTTATATTTCTATTTTTCACAAGAAAAATGTAGTTGTTTTGCTCTTTTATGATTTTCTTTTGCTTCTTTAAAGGGACCTTTGGTTGGTTTTGTTGAAAACTCAACAAACATTTCTACGGGAAAAGCACCCAACCTTTTCTGGATTGCATTTTTCTTAAAACTGAAAAGGCAGAGAGTCAAATTTCCACTTTCTGCGGTCACTGAGGAGAAACCACCAAGTTTCGAAATATCGTATATGACCAGAGTTATATGTTAGTGAGTTTTCCCTCCTATTGAGGATGCTCCCTCTTGGAGAATATAACTTGCTGAAGGGTCATTTTGAGAAGCATTTAATTTATTTCCCCATTCACCCACTCATGCACATACTGTTAGTTAGGCAGAATCATCTACCACTGCAGATATGAATGGGGTATCTCCCCCTTTTTTCTTCAATCTAAGACATAAGAGCAAGCTTTTTTTAAATTCAATATTTCTTGCAGTCATTGCAACACCAAGCTGCCTTTAAGTTTCTGGGAAAGGTGCGGTACTTATCCTTGAATTTTTTTAGTTTGTGTATTTTAGTCCCTTGCGGATTCATTCCAAGAACTGCCCTCAGCACTTGTGTCTTAGAGGGTATCGTTTTATATTTTCTATTTTTCCACAAGAAAAAAGTATTTGTTTTTGCTCTTTTATGATTTTCTTTTTCTTCTTAGATGGGACCTTTGGGTTGTTTTGGTTTAAAACTCAACAAACATACTACGTTTGCAAACCAACCTTTCTGGATTGCATTCTTCTTAAAACTGAAAAGGCAGAGGGTCAAATTACCACTTTCTGCGGTCACGAGGAGAAACCACCAAGTTTTCGAAATATCGGTATATGACCAGAGTTATATGTTAGTGAGTTTTCCCCCCCTATGGAGGATGTCTCCCTCTTGGAGAATAAAGCTTGCTGAAGCTCATGTTGAGAAGCATTTATTTTATTTTCCCCATTCACCCACTCATGCACAACTGTTAGTTAGGGAAATCATCTATCACTGCAGATATGAATGCGTATCCCCCCCCCTATTTCTTCAATCTAAGACATAAGAGCAAGCTTTGTTTATAATTCAATATATATATATATATATATATATAATATATAAAATATAAATATAACACAAGGGAAAAAATCTCCCACTGCCGCACCAGCACCGTGGCCAAGGAGCCAAGTTGGGAAATCTTAAGACTTGATAAGAACAACAAAAAAAAAAGACTCGGAATCCAGGTAACCTTGGCTTCAGGATTTATTCTAAATTTTCGCCGAAGCTTCTTCAGAGCGAACAAAACCACGCATCGCAACTGCAATTAAAACAACAAAGAGGGAGGGGGGGAAGAAAGGGGGGGGGGGGGGGGGCGGGGGGGGGGGGGGGGGGAAAGAAGGGGAAAAAGAAACACTTTGGGACACTGCACACAACATATCACACTTGCAGCATGTTCTGTTAAAATGACTGTCATTATCCTATTACAATCTTAGTAAAAGCACATGTGCAAACCAGAATCTATTCACTGGGAGGAAAATAATATCAAGGATTTCAGCATAAACCCCACCAAATATCATAAAGGCCCCCCCTTCCCCCCCCCCCCCCCCCCCTCCCCTCTTTTGTTGTTTTAATTGCGCACAAAAAGTTAAGGATCGGTATGTGAAAACAGGTGCGTAATAAACTCAGTTCGCTACTGTTATTTATTTCTTAGTCCAGCCAAATTGTCATGAATTCTTGTTCAGCTGTAAGTGGGCGATGTTGTGTTAGTGCGAAAATTGCACGGGATTCTCTACTACTGAGCTGGGCCGCAAACGGAAAAGCGGAAACTTGCGAAAAATGACCTTGTTTTGGACCGTTCTGCCTGAACACATTGCACTTGCCAGATGGAAAAACCATTATGCACGTGCAAGCACTGCTGTTTATGTGTGAGATGCTGTCGCTCGCTTGGCTTTATAAGAAGACATTCCACCAGTATAGGCTTGATCTGACAATGCCTCCACGACGAAATTTAAGCGAGTTGGATAGGGACGAGCTGTTGCATAGTTCAAAAATGGTGTTCCCAAGCGAGAAGTGGCCAGGCGACTTCATGTGTCCATCTCGGTCATTGTCCGGCTGATTCAACGCTTCACAGCCACTGGGATTGTCCATGAAAGACGCAGATCTGGTCGACCGAAGAAGACAACCCCACGTGACGATCGTCTCATTGAACGACAAGCCCTGCAGACAAGAACAGCCTCCTCCAGCATCATTCAAAGGCAGTTCAGGGTGGCTACTAACATCAACATCAGCCAGCAGACCATAAGGAACCGCCTACATGGGTTTGATCTCCGTTCTCGTCGCCCAGCAGTACGGCCACGCTTAACTCCAGCCCATAGGCAGCACGCCGCGCCTTCTGTGCACGTCACGTGAGGTGGACACGTCAGCAATGGTCCCAGTCCTGTTCAGTGATGAATCACGATTCACCCTTCACCACAACGACGGCCGACTGAGGCTCTGGAGGCGCCCAGGCAACGCTTTATTGACGCCACTGTGCAAGAAAAGGTGGCCTTTGGTGAGGTTCTGTAATGGTCTGGGGGGCCTTCAGCCTTCACCACAGAACACCCTTGTATCATGTACAGGTAACCTGACTGGCATCCAATACCGGGATGAGATCCTTCGACTGTTGCTGTGCCTACACTGCAGCAGATGGGACCGAGGTCTGTCTACCAGGATGACAACGCTCGCCCCCACAGGGCAAGGGTGGTCAACGACTTCCTGAAGCAGTCTAGAGTCAACAGAATGGAGTGGGCCAGCATGCAGTCCCGATCTCAACCCGATTGAGAAACCTCTGGGATGAGCTGGATCGCAAAGTGAGGAGCCACCCCCCCTCCCAGGGATGCCCAACACCTCTACCAGATGCTGCAGGCTGAGTGGCAGGCGCTTCCACAGAGGATCTTCACCAACCTGGTCAACTCGATGAGGACTCGCTGCATCGAGTGCCAGAACAGCCATGGTGGTTACACGCATTACTGAGCTTTTGGAGCATCAGTATGCCCCGTCTTGTGATTTCAATGACTTTGGAAAATCAAATTTGGTTACGTACCCACTTAAGTCAAATGTACACACCAAACGATTGCTCGAGATTGAAGCAATTGTGCATCATTATCACTAAAGAATGGAATTAAATGTTGGCCAAACTTCAACGCATTGACTTTCTTATTTTGACAGTTATAAATGTTTGTGAAAGTGATCCTTAACTTTTGTGTGTAGCTTTTATATATATATATATAATATATATATATATATTGAATTATAAACAAAGCTTGCTCTTACGTCTTAGATTGAAGAAATAGGGGAGATAAGCATACATATCTGCAGTGGTAGATACTTCTGCCTAACTAGCAGTTTGTGCTTGAGGGGGTGAATGGGAAGAATAAAATATATGCTTCTCAAAATGTGCCTTCAGCAAGCTTATAGTCTCCAAGGCGGAGACAATCTCCAATGGGGAGCGAAACTCACTAAACATATAACTCCTGGTCAATACTGGTATTTCGAAACTTGAATTTTCTCCTCAGTGACAGCGGAAAGCGTAATTTGACTCCTCTGCCTTTTCGGTTTAAAAGAATGCTATCTGAGAAAAGGCGGGTGTGCAACACAGTAAGTATGTTCATTGAGTTTTTCAAAAAAAACAACAACCAAAGGTGCCACCTAAGAAGCAAAAGAAAATCATGAAAGAGCAAAACAAGCTACATTTTCTTGTGAAAAGTAAAAATAAAAAAGATAACCTCTTAAGACACAAGTGCTGAGGCCATTTCTTGGAACGAATCCACAAGGACTTAATTACAACAAACTAATAAATTCCAAGGATAAGTACCGGGCACCATTCCAGCAACTTACAGAGCAGCTGGTGTTGCAATGACTGCAAGAAATATTGAATTAATAAACAAAGCTTGCTCTTATTCTTAGATTGAAGAAATAGGGGAGATAAGCATACATATCTGCAGTGTAGATACTTCTGCCTAACTAGCAGTATGTGCTTGATGGGTGAATGGGGAAGAATAAAATATATGCTTCTCAAAAGTGCCTTCAGGAAGCTTATAGTCTCCAAGGGGGAGACAGTCTCCAATAGGGATAGCATTCTTCTAAAACCGAAAAGGCAGAGGAGTCAAATTACCACTTTCCGCTGTCACTGAGGAGAAACATTCAAGTTTCGAAATACCGGTATCTGACCAGGAGTTTATATGTTATGAGTTTCGCTCCCTATTGGAGATTGTCTCCCCCTTGGAGACTATAAGCTTGCTGAAGGCACATTTTGAGAAGCATATATTTTATTCTTCCCCATTCACCCACTCAAGCACATACTGCTAGTTAGGCAAAGTATCTACCACTGCAGATATGTATGCTTATCTCCCCCCATTCTTCAATCTAAGACATAAGAGCAAGCTTTGTATATATATATAATATATATATATATATATATAAATATAATATAATATAATATAGATTAGTGTAGTTAAAATGGGGTCATCCCGATAGATCCCCGCACCGATAGATCCCTGCACCGAACCGATAGATCCCCGCACCGATAGATCCCCGCATCGGTAGATCCCCGCAAAGGGGTAGGGTTAGGGTTTGGGTTAGGGATCTATCGGTGCGGGGGTCTATCGGGTGCACCCGTTAAAATACCCTAAACAAATTTGTAGATTCTATTTTAAACAACCTATTTTAACATATATATATATATATATAAAAATATAATATATATATATAAATATATATATATATGCATGCATACATACATACATACATACATACATACATGCATACATACATACATACATACATATATGCATACATACATTCAAAATGTACAGAGAGAAGAGAGAGAGAGAGAGAGAGAGAAGAGAGAGAAGACGACAGACGACAGACAGACAGACAGACAGACAGACACAGAGAGAGAGAGAGAGAGAGAGAGAGAGAGAGAGAGAGAGAGAGAGAGAGAGAGAGAGAGAGAGAGAGAGAGAGAGACAGACAGACAGACAGAGACAGAGACAGATATCGTATTTTCCAAAGAGACAAACCTGTGCACATCACTTGCAGACGGCTCTTCCTTCAGTGTGTGGGCTGTGTAGATGTGTGTCGTGTTGTGACACCAAACCCGCTACCGGCGACTGTTGGACATCTGGAGGTCACATGTACGAGCCTGCCCAATGAAGCGACAAGGTCGTAGAGTCCAGTTCGAGTGGCTCGCCGACAGTGGTCTGTCTGTTGTTTGTCTGTTTGTCTGTCTGTCTGTCTGTATGACTCCTGACTGACTGTCTGTCTGTCTGTGTCTGTCTGTCTGTCTGTCTCTTTCTCTCTCTCTCCCCCCCCTCTCTGCCTGTCTCTCTGTCTCCGTCTCTCTCTCCCCTCCTCTCTCTCCTCTCTCGTAATAACCTTTCTCAAAATAGTTCACTGGCGAGCTGATAGATACTCCAAGTCTTAATTGACGGAAATAAAGCGAAGGAAACTCGATTGACAGGAAAACTGTCACTACACAGAATGTGACATTGATTGATGACTCAGTTGCTTTTCCAGTGCTCCGTGTGACTCGCTATACCGACTAAGTGTGCCATGATGGTATTGTGGTCAGTAGCTGGACGATGACTCATGGGGGTATGTCTAACCCGGAAATTGACCTGAGAACGCCTCAGTGAATTCTTCATGGTCTTAATAGAAACGGTATCAAAAGATGTATGTCTTCTTTTTTCTTTGATTTTCTACTCCCCTCCTTACCCACGGGAAATCGTTTGTGTTCAGTTTCCCCTCATCTCCCCCACGCCCTCCGTCTTCCCACGGCCATCTCTTTTTTTTCTTTTCTAATTTCTCACTGCACATGTAGTCCACTCCCCACCCCCACCTCAATCTTTGCTCCCCATGCTTATGTTTGTGTGTGTGTGTGTGTGTGTGGTGTGCGTGCGTGCGTGCGTGCGTGCGTGCGTGTGGTGTGTGTGTGTGGGTTTTGTGTGGGGTGTGTGTGTGTGTGTGTGTGTGTGTGCGCGTACGTGTGTGTGTGTGTGGGGTGTGTGTGTGTGTGTGTGTGTGTGTTGTGTTGTTGTCGTTGTTGTTTTGTTGATGTTTTCCCACTCCCCTCCCCATGCCCATTTCACCCCTCCCCGCTCACCTTTTTATCCCACGTCCTTCCCCCCCCCCCCCCCCCCCACCCCCACCTTTATTTATTTCAAAGCCTCACCCCCATCTCAACCCCCACCTTTATTCATTTGAAAGCCTCACTCCCATCTCAACCCCCATTTTCCTTCTCCCCATCCCCCCCCCCCCCCCCCTCATTCTCTCTCCACGCCCATCTTTTTTTCCTCACTTCCCCCTCCACACCTATAATGTTTCTCCACTCCCTCCCCAAGCCCATACGTTTTTCTTCTCCCCCCCCCTCCCCCCCCCCCCCCCCCCCAGCCTCTCCACGCCGACTTTTTTTTCCACATTCCTCCCCATGCCCACCCTCTTTCCCCCCACTACCATCCCCACTCCTATCTTTCCCCCCCACACCCATCTTGTTTCCTCTTTTCCCTCCCTTTGCCTACCTCCCCCCCCCCCACCCCCCACCCCCGTCTCCCCGCTTCTCTTCCCAGACCTCTTCCCCCTCCCTCCTCCCCCCCACCCCCCATTGCCTACCTTCCATTCCCACCCACCATCCCATCCCCACCCCCCTCTCGAACTCTCTCTACGTCTCCATGTGCAATCACGAACGTGAATAGCTGTTGGGTCACACTTGCACTCATTCCAACCCGAACTCTTGATGAGGAACAAAGGCACTTAAGCGGAAGGACACACTACACACTTGAGTGTCTCTCTCAACGCTTTCTTGTGGCGAGGGCGATGATGTGGACACGCTGGACACGTCAGTGGTCGTAGTGTGTAATCTGATATATCAGATATACACCCTGCGACCTATAGGTGGCGAGAGTGATGATGTAGACTTGGTGGATACATCAGTGATTGCAGTGTATATATTTTATGTATAAATGTGATTGCGGTGTACATATTTTATGTAAAATGTGATTGTGGTGTATATATTTTATGTATAAATGTGATTGTGGTGTATATATTTTATGTACAAATGTGATTACGGTGTATATATTTTATGTGTAAATGTGACTGCGGTGTATATATTTTATGTGTAAATGTGATTGCGGTGTACATATTTATGTATAAATGTGATTGCGGCGTATATATTTTATGTATAAATGTGATTGTGGTGTATATATTTATGTACAAATGTGATTACGGTGTATATATTTATGTATAAATGTGATTGCGGTGTATGATATTTTATGTATAAATGTGATTGTGGTGTAATATTTTATGTATAAATGTGATTGTGGTGTATATATTTTATGTACAAATGTGATTACGGTGTATAATTTTATGCATAAATGTGATTGCGGTGTATGATATTTTATGTATAAATGTGATTGCGGTGTATATTATTTTATGTATAAATGTGATTGCGGTGTATATAGTTTATGTATAAATGTGATTACAGTGTATATATTTTATGTATAAATGTGACTGCGGTGTATATATTTTATGTGTAAATGTGATTGCGGTGGATATATTTTATGTATAAATGTGATTGCGGTGTAAATATTTTATGTGTAAATGTGATTGCGGTGTATATATTCTATGTATGAATGCGATTGTGGTGTACATATCTTATGTATACATGTGATTGCAGTGTACATATCTTATGTATACATGTGATTGCAGTGTACATATCTTATGTATACATGTGATTGCGGTGTATATATCTTATGTATACATGTGATTACGGTGTATATATCTCATGTGTAAATGTGATTGCGGTGTATAATTTTAGTATAAATGTGATTGCGTGTATATATTTTATGTATAAATGCCGCCGTTGCCAGCAGTGTTGACACAACGGGGTTTCCATAGCAAGCTGACATCAAAATGGCTGCCTGCGTTGACATGCAATTATGCTCTCTCCTCTCTCTCTCTCTCTCTCTCTCTCTTTCTCTCTCTCTCTCTCTCCTCTCTCTCTCATCTCTCCTCTCTCTCTCCTCTCTCTCTCTCTCTCTCTCTTCGGTACCCAATTCAGGTCAGACTTGAACTTTCCGAGCGTGAACACTCTCTAAATCAGGGTAATTAGCCTTAATTAATTAGAGTCAACCACCGGGTTGTCGCGGACGATTCGGTATAATGCTGTGGGGGTGAGACCAGGCCATTCCCACGCAGTGCTATGTTTAGTTCAGAGTTGGGTTTTTGTTGTTGTTTTTTTCACTTGTCCACTCGCATTGCGACACGTCATGTTTGCCGCCAAGGGCTTGTGACATTCTGCCTTTAGCGGAATCAACGTGTTACCTACCTACCCATCCACCCCATCACCACACAACAACAACAGCAACGACGACAACATCATCATCAACAACATCATGTGTAACAATCGACATCAATCCATAGCATTTAAGTTGAACAAATGACACCTTTAAGGTGGACATTGCAAAGCCATGCTGGGGATTACAAAAAGAAAAGGCAAAAATGCAAGTCAATGCATAACGTGTTCCAAAAATATACTTCAAAAAAAAAAAAAATAAACATATATGGCAGGTACACTTTGCCTGCTGTACAACTTGTGTCCACTAAGGACAGTGTTTGCAACTGAATTATCTCCTTGTCCAACCACAATTTAAACACAAAAACCTGACAAATCTTAAATAAATGTTGGCAACCCCCCCCCCCCCCCCCCCCCCCCCCCCCCCCCCACACACACACAAAAGAAAACGTGGACAAACGAATCACAAGACAAAACACGAGTTTAGACCTCTTACGCCTTCTTCAGACAAGATACAAAACAATTAGGACAACGAAACTGAACGAGCAATCACTTAATAATAATAATAATAATGAATACTTATATAGCGCCTATTCTCGCTAGAGGTCAAGCTCTAAGCGCTTTACAATCAACACTCGTTTACACAACGGGCTGCCTACCTGGGTAGTGCCGACTGAAGAGCTGCCAGCTGGCGCTTCATTCAGTCGTTTCCCGTGTCATCCTGTCAATATTATTCAATGTCGATCACTCATTTTCCTTACTTCCTTCATTCTTTCCATTTCTCACGCAGGGTGCATGCTATGTGTAACGTGTCATCCATACCAACGGCCAAACTGGCCTACTCTTCCGAAAGTTGGTGATGGGATTTTACGTGTGTGCAAGATGTTATGCGTGCGTTCACACACGGAACCTCGGTTTATAGTCTCATTCGAAGGACTGTATGGGAAATGGAGTCAGAACCAATGTTAACTCCGAGGGAAAAATCCCCCTGTACCGAAACGCCCCGGCGGAGGTTCGAACCCGCAACCCCAGGATCACCAAGATTACGAGTCCGGCGCTCTACCAACTGAGCTATTCCGGTTGAGCGCAAGATAGGCGTTGAATCAATCTTGCACTAAGTGGTAGAAGATAAGTGATTGCTCGTTCATTTTCGTTGTCCTAATTGTTTTGTATCTTGTCTGAAGAAGACCTAAGAGGTCAAAACGCGTCGTGTTTTGTCTTGTGATTCGTTTATCCATAGGTTTTTTTTTTTTCTTCTTTTTTTTTTTTTACAGTTCGATAACATTTATTTAAGATTTGTTCAGATTTCAGCCTGCAGTCGTCTCACTTTGCAACTAGAAAACCTGACAGGTGGGAAAAGTGTACACACTCTTTCATAGAACAATGACAGGGGGAAAGACAAGAAAAGTAGGAGGAAAACAGCTGATGACTAAAGAAAAAAAAAGGACATGAATGATTATTACAAGAAAAATACAAACAACTACTCGAACGTGAACATACAGTGACAAAACAAAAACAAAAACAAAACAAAAACAAACAAACAAACAAAAAAAAGAAAGAAAGAAAGAAGAAGAAGGGAAAAAAAAAAGGAAATGATACCCCAATAATTTCTGGAAAACTGGATGGATGACGAGAATGTGCACCTCGCCCATCCTCACCCACTGTCCACCTCACCTCTCCCACCCCCCCTTCCCCCCCCCCCCCCCCCCCCCCCCCAACTCCGCGGTGTCCATGCCCAGAACACGTGGAAGCGATCAGTGGGGGTGGGGTGGGGGTGGGGGTGGGAGGAGGAGGGAAGGGGAGGGAAAGGTGGGTGGGGGGAGGGGGCATCACATCCAGTAACACGTCACATTGTTGTGGACACGTGACACACTTTGCCGCTGGACACAAATTTTTTTTTGTTTGTTTCTGTACGTTCTTGCTGCACAAGGGGCCATTTATTTATTAGACTCGGTCTCCTGGGCTGCAGAGAATAAGTTGCAAGCCGGTGGTTCTTCCTCGATCTTCTGGGCTGCAGAGAATAAGTTACAAGCCGTTGGTTCTTCCTACCAATCACAAAACGTCATTTTTCTTTCGGGTGCATGGCAGGATGAGAAAAATATTGACTGAATATAATGAGAAATGAGTTCGTTTTGACCTATCACCTATCACCTATTACGGAGTCTTGACGATGCCACAGAAGACTTCGCAATCAGCTTAAAAAAAAAAAATTTTAACCTCCAGTCCATAAAAACGACATTTGTCTTCTTCAAATCGAAGATAAAAAAAGATTGTTTTTAATGGTAAAAAGCCGAATTCAGAAACTAGAGTGAGTTAATATGGCCATTGTTTCCCATCTCTGTTTCATATTAAAATATCTGACCGACCGAGATCAATATAAACTGCCTTATGACTGGCAGTTGAGAAGACTGTCATTCACCTTGTTGAGGAGCGCCCCCACTCACCGGCGCCAACGACCGCTTGTGTAACGAACCGATCCTCGCTGGCCCGATCTATGGGAGGGAGGGACCTATTCCTAACGTAGGTCCCTAGCGGCCCTGTAGGTTTGACAACTGTTTGTGCTGGTACTGCCATCCCGGTCAGTGTCAACACTGTCGCTTGTTGTCTGAGCTGAACGCGACATGAAAAATCAGTTTGATGGCGTTTAATGAGCGGGGAGATGGGGGGTGGGTGGGTGGTGGAGTGCGGGGGGGGGGGGGGGGGGGGGGGGGGGGAGGGAAGAGGGGGTGCTGCTCGGGGTAAAGGCGGGTGGGAGTGTTGGGGGTGGGAGTGTTGGGGGTGGGAGCAGTGTGAATGATGGGGGGAAGGTGGGGTGGGGGGGTGAGAGGGAAGAGGGGGTGCTGCTCGGGGTAAAGGCGGGTGGGAGTGTTGGGGGTGGGAGCAGTGTGAATGATGGGGGAAGGTGGGGGGGGGGGGGGGTGAGAGGGAAGAAGGGGTGGTGCTGGGGTTAAAGGGGGAGGAGAGTGGTGGGTGGTGGAGTAGTGTGAGTGGTGGTTGGTGGGGGGGGGGGGGGGAGGTGGGTGGCAGTGAGGGCGAAGGGAAGCTGAAATGAATTATCTGCTCCAGGTAGTAGGACTGCATCTGAGCGTGATTGTCGAGGGCAGGAACGTACAGACTGTCGCGTTGTTGTATTGCCTGTAGGTCTATGTCTGTCTGTCTGTAACATACATACTGTCGCGTTGTTGTATTGCCTGTAGGTTTATGTCTGTCTGTCTGTAACATACATACTGTCGCGTTGTTGTATTCCCTGTAGGTCTATGTCTGTCTGTAACATACATACTGTCGCGTTGTTGTATTGCCTGTAGGTCTATGTCTGTCTGTCTGTCTGTAACATACATACTGTCGCGTTGTTGTATTTCCTGTAGGTCTATGTCTGTCTGTAACTACATACTGTCGCGTTGTTGTATTGCCTGTAGGTCTATGTCTGTCTGTCTGTCTGTAACATACATACTGTCGCGTTGTTGTATTCCTGTCGGTCTATGTCTGTCTGTCTGTCCGATGTCTTTGAATTGACTTGTGGGATGGGATCTCCACGTCCAAGAGAGAGAGAGAGAGAGAGAGAGAGAGAGGAGAGAGAGAGAGAGAGAGAGAGAGAGAGAGAGAGAGAGAGAGAGAGAGAGAGAGAGGGAGGGAGGGAAACTTTATTCATGTATAGGCCATTGCCCTTCATGAAGGAGTGCATATCAACAAAACTAATCAGATCTAACAAAACACACAAAACTATATGAATAGCAATACACTTTCAAAATGCATTCAAAACAGGGTAATAGAACACAACTTAAACGCTTAGTACACATATATTTGACATGCAAAATAGAGCAATAATATGGTAACTATTGCAAAATGTAACAACAACAATGGCAGCAATAATAATAATGATAACAATGATGATGATGATAATGATGATGATGATGACGATGATAATAATAATAATGATAACAATGATAATATGATGATGATGATGATGATGATGATAATAATGATAATGATAACGATAATAATAATAATAACAATAATAATAATAACAATAATAATGAAAAGAAGATGAAGAAGATGAGCAACGACAACGACGATAATGATGATGATGATGATGATACAGGGATCAAGAGTGTGTGTGTGTGTGTGTGTGTGTGTGTGTGTGTGTGTGTGCGTGCGTGTATGTGCGCGCGCGAGAGAGAGAGTGCGTACTTGCGTGCGTGTGCGATGTTGATGATGATGATACAGGGATCAGGAAAGTGTGTGTGTGTGTGTGTGTGTGTATGTGTATGTGTGCGCGCGAGCGTGCGTGCTTGTGTGCGTGCGTGCGTGCGTGTGTGTGTGATGTGTGTGTGTGTGTGTGTGTAAGCGTGTGTGTTGTGTGTGTGTTCCTGCCACTGACGACTGTTTGTAATCATGCAGATTGCCCTTTGAACAGAACACGGCTTTCCCTACTCGCTTGTCAGGTCGGTGACTAAAATAGAACACAGAAAGTTCACAGGGACGACAACTGCTGACGATGGAGCGGTGAATGTTGGAAGCCGGAGCGCGCTCAACGCAGCAACCACCACACAGTTACCTCCCTTGCCATGCTATGGTCGGCCACAATATGATGATGATGATGATGATGAGAGAAAGAGAGAGAGAGAGGAGAGAGAGAGAGAGAGAGAGAGAGAGAGAGGGGGAGAGAGAAGAAGAAGAAGAAGAAGAAGAAGAAGAAGAAGGAAGAAGAGAAGAAGAAGAAGAGAAGGACGAAAGAAGAAGAGCCATCCAAGTGTACAGAAATAGCAAAACTTTATTGATCTAGAAATGAAAGGAGTAACTGTTCTAGAAAAACGGAGGGGGCGGGGGGGGGGGGGGGGGGGGGGGGGGGGGGGAGTGGGGTTATGCCGGTGATGCAGTGGATAGGGAAGTGAGGGGGTAGAGGTAGGGGGCGGGGCGGGGTGGGGGGGGGGGAAGGGGATGAGCAGAGAGGGGTTGAGGAGGGGCGGGCGGCTTTAATGGAAGGTTGAAAAGCAGCAGAAAATCCACTCCGTGTTGTCTTGAGGGAATCACTGAGGGCATTACTATCAGCCCATGAAGTGGAATGGAACTCACCCCAGGGGGC
>CM031598.1:115463506-115466006 GCA_018398815.1 Conus ventricosus
CTATAAGCTTACCCTTTATGCCATTTCTTTCTAGAATTGGCCATAACAGTTTCCTTGAATCGAATCAAATGCTTTCTCGAAATCAACAAAAGCAACATATAATTTTCTGTTATTAGCAAACTGTTTCTGAACCGCCGCCAGCAAAGTAAACATATGGTCTATTGTGCTATAATCCTTTTGAAGCCAGCTTGAAATTCTCCTGTAATATTGTTTAGTTCTACCCACTCTGCTAATCTTTTATTAATTACAGAACCGTACAGTTTACTGGCTATATTGCATAATGAGATGCCCCTGTAATTGTTTGGATCATTTACATCTCCTTTTTGTACAAAGGAAGAATGATCGACTCAGTCCAGCTTTCAGGATAGATCCCCTTATCAAACAAAACATTAAATAATTTTACAGAAAACGTATAGCATTGTCCCCTAAATGTTTAAAAAAACTCACTATAAGTCCATCAGGTCCTGCAGCTTTACCAGTTTTTAACTTTTTTATTGCAGATAATACCTCGTCTTTTGTGATGGACCGATCTAAATAATTGGTATACTCGTCATCTTCTGATAACTGACCGGCATACACAATAGAATTAACGGTGGTATCTTTTTCCAAAATATTCTTGAAGTGATCATGCCATTCATGTATTGTGATATTATTCTGATTCTGCGTACTCTTTTTTAATACAAATTTAACATTTTCCCAAAATTCTTGCTGTTTGTTAATAGAATTAAGAACTTTTTGAAACAGTGAACCGTTATATGACTTTTTCTTTCTGTCTAATAAATTCTTGTATTCTCTTCTGCGCACGCAGTATACATGACGGTCGATAATATCCAATGTTCCGTTACATGTTCTCAATAACTTTCTTACATTTTGTCTTGTAGTTTTACATTCTGAATCAAACCATTTATTCTGTTGTCTTGTACAACCGACGGAAATTTTCTGTTTCATAGAATCTGCAGCACACTTTACACATCATTAAATAATTCGAGTGCTACATTCGCATTCACATCTAGCAATAATCTAACGCATTCAACAATTGCTCATGAACATCATCTGAATTAATTGCAATACAAAAATCAGTTGCATGCTCATTTTTCCACACAAATTTTTCCACATATTCTCTCTATTAGGGTATCCATGATCACATATGCCTTTTACATTCATTCTGAATTCTAACGGCATGTGATCAGATTCGATCCGTTCACTCACACAAAATGCACAGGAAGTATTCACAATGTCAAAAAGATCGCATGATGCAACAAAGTTAATCGTTCACAACTGCTGCCAGAGTCACAGATATATGTACACAACCCCTCTTTATCCCCATTACATACACCGTTGAATAGAAATAACCCCAAAGCTACACACATATTCAACAAACATTTACCATACATATTCATACCCTTATCTTTTGAGCATCGTTTGATTTTGACTTGATGAAATTTATCAAACCATGAAAACTGTGCAAATTCATCAGTAACATCCACAGAAACATCAGCTGTTCTTCCATTGAAATCACCACACATCAAAACTGACATATCGTCATGTAAACTAAGCGCTTCAATCAAACTATCTTCAATCTGACTAATTCCATTATCAATATTAGAAAAAGCATAGTATGGTGATCATTCTGGAGGAACATGGCAACACACATACAAAACATTGTTTGGCAAGTGGAACAACTTTTTATCGATGATAAACATCAAAACATTGACAAAATTTGAATCGAGTTTCTTCACGTATGTCAAAAGTTTATTTCGAATCAGACATATTACACACCTGATCTTCTGCCACGTTCTGTAAATTTAAGAGCAGGTTTAATGAAGACAGTGGTTCAGGAAAAACTGTAGACTGAAAGTCTTCAAGAAAGTTTCCACTAAGCAAACAAAATCAAAAGACGACACATAGTTGATAAAATGATGGTCGGAAATCTTAGAAAATAAACCGCTAACGTTCCAATGCATGAATGAATATTTTCTGCGATTGACAGACATGTCCGAAAAGCCATCAACCTGACTGCGCGCACTTGGGACCCCACTGCACAAACACATGCTTTTACTACAATGTTTACATACAAACACGTTATTCAAGGGTACGCTTGTACTGACAACGGCAGCGCAGTCAGGTGACGACCTGCCTGACATACGGGAAGGCGAACACTCAGTGTCAGCCCTCCCGACCACACTTTCACATGCTGAACCGCGTTCAGCTAACTCCGTCCCCACAACCGGTGTTAACCTTACAATTTCTGCCCTCGAATTTTTACCTAGCTTGTTGGGGTGGCACACTACACTGTGTTCAGAACTAATGTGGGGCCGGCCGTGTCCTATGGCGATTCAAGTATGTTGTCATTATCACCCAAAATAAACCTCTTGCCATCAATGAGCAGATGGTCGTAAATCATTGTGGCTCTTTTCTGTTGCTTCCTGGCTTCCTTCAGATGAGGGGAACGTTTCCTTCTGATTTCCCTAACCCGTTGTGAAAAGTCTTCGCCAATGAA
>CM031598.1:115476006-115478506 GCA_018398815.1 Conus ventricosus
AGGCAGCCATACTCCGTCTTCGGGGAAAGTGCATGCTATGTGTCCCGGGGAAGAAAGTGCCAAGCTCGGGAGGTGGAGAGAGCACTTCCAGAGGATCCTAAAACCCCCCTCATCCCCAACACCCGTGACATTCCCATGGCAGAGGAGGAAACCCGGCGTCAAATGGGAGACATCACAGTAGATAGGGTCAAGGAAGCCCTCCGCAAGCTGAGAATGGCAAGTCCAGGAGAAGATGGTGTATGCCCGAGTGTTGAAGGCAGAAGAACAGGACACACCTCTTATCCTCAACGCATCCTGCAGGAACATGGAACCCGGAGACAACCCGCTGACTGGAGAACTGGTACCATCATCAAATTGCCGAAGAAAGGAGACCTAGGAGAATGCCCAAAAATTGGAGAGGCATCACCTACTATCAATCACCAGCAAAGTCTTCAGCCGCATCTTACTGCAGCGCATAAAGACAGCGGTAGATGCCCTACTTCGCCAAGAGCAGGCAGGCTTTAGGCGGGAAGATCATGCTTGATCACATTTTCGTCTTACGCCAAAATCCTCGAGCAGTCCCCTGAATGGAACAGCCCACTTTACGTGGTTTTCATTGATTTGAGAAAGCCTTTGACAGTTTGCACCGCGCTTCTCTCTGGAAGATCCTACGACACTACGGATTCCCCAGAAAATGGTCAACATCATCCAGTCCCCGTGGTGAGAGCTTTGAGTGTCGCATCATCCACAACAACCAGCTGACGGAACCCTTCGGGTGGACCCCGGAGTGAGAGAAGGCTGCATACTGTCACCGATCCCCTTCTCCCTGGCCATCGACTGGTTGATGCCAAACGTCACCCAGGGAACCAACGGGGAATCCCGGGGGGACGTTGACCTCAGTCTTGGAGGACATTGACTACGCGAACGACTGGAACTGCTGTCACAAAAAGCATCAGGACGCCCAGCAGAAGACAGAAAACCTCAGCGAGATAGCCGCACTATTGGGCTGTGATCAACGAGAGGAAGACGCAGGTCTGAGGAAAAATGCCCCAAACAACAACCCATCACCGCTAACGGCAAACCCTTGTGATGGGTTTAGGAATTTGTATACCTGGGCAGCAAGGGTGACCAGGGCGGCAACTGCAACCAGGAGAAACAACGCCAGAATCAGCAAAGCCAACCAAGCCTTCGCAATGCTCAGGCCCATCGGGAGATCCACCCTCCTCGCATCCAACAAAGATTCGACTCTTCAAGAGCAATGTCCCCAGGGTCCCCCTGTATGGCTCGGAGTGCTGGAAGACGACCGTCGCCATTGAGAAAAAGCTGGAAGTGTCTGCGACGTATCCGCGAATCTTCTGGCCGAACATAATCTCAAATGAAGAACTGAGGACAGAACAGGAGTCTCCACAATACAGGACACCATCCAGGTGCTCGATGGAGATGGCTAGGGCATGTCTGTCGCATGCCACCAGCTCACTCCCCAGAACAGCCCTGCGCTGGACCCCCAAAAGGTAAAGAAACGGGGGTGACCCAAGGAAAAACCCGGCGCAGGCAATAGAAAGGGAGCTGAAAGACAAGGGCTGACTCTCAACACAGCCCCAGAGCAGCCGCGGACTGAGCCAGATGGAGATCTCTTGCCATAGCCTCAAGCGCAGCAGGCAAGGAGAGGACTGAGTGAGTGATGGTGATGATGTTGTAAAAGTGTCATCCATACAACGGCCAAACTGGCCCTTTTCTTCCGAAAAGTTGGTGATGGGATTTTAGTGTGTGCAAGATGTTTATGCGTGCGTTCACACACGAAACCTCGGTTTATAGTTCATTCGAAGGACTGTATGGGAAATGGAATCAGAACTAATGTTAACTCGAGGGAAAATCCCCTGTACCCAAACGGCCCGGCAGAGATTCGAACCCGCAACCCTTGGATTCGAGTCCGGCGCTTAACCCAAATGAGCTATTCCGGCCCCCAATGTAAAGAATAAAACGCAAAAATTAAAGACAAAGACCCGAAATGGAAAAAAACATGAAATACACACACACAAAAAAGAGGAAATCCAATCAAATCATTGCTTTAAAGTCCAGCTGACGGTGAGGGGCCATATCAGGGCTGTCATCCAGAGAGAATCAATCCTCTCTATACAGTTGTTAAACAAAGCTTATTTTTAAAAACATTTCATAACACCCTAAAATGCTTCTTTAAAATCTTTCTTCCGTTAAAAAATCTTAGCTCAGCTGAAAAATATTCATCACTTTCTGGAACTCCACAACTACATCCCTGAACAAGGTTTTCATGGAATCTGGAAGCAAAGTGTTTATGTGTCTGATAATCTGGAAGCAAAGTGTTTATGTGTCTGATAATCTGGAAGCAAAGTGTTTATGTGTCTGATAATCTGGAAGCAAAGTGTTTATGTGTCTGATAATCTGGAAGCAAAGTGTTTATGTGTCTGATAATCTGGAAGCAAAGTGTTTATGTGTCTGATAATCTGGAAGCAAAGTGTTTATGTGTCTGTTTAATCTGGAAGCA
>CM031598.1:115488506-115491006 GCA_018398815.1 Conus ventricosus
TTCTAAAGGTTCCCCTAGAGTTTAAGACTGGTAAATTTTCTGGATTGCTTCCTGCATTAAACAACATCATCATATTTGTTTTTTCAGTGGACAGGACAGACCATTTTCTCTCATATAGTTCCCTATGCTATCTAAATCTCTTTGATATAGTCTTCTAACATAATTCTGTGCTCTTTGTGGAGTTGACTTTTTCAGAGTTACTTCCATTCACATACAGATGTCATCTGCGTTTTGCACTAGAACGACATTTTTGGAGACTGCTTTTGGGAGGTCGTGAATAAGGATGTTAAAAAGAATAGGTGCTAATACTGAACTTGCGGAATTCCCATGTCTAGTTTTCTGAGTGTTGAGTGTCTTCTTCCTACTCTGGCTAACATATTTCTATTATTTAAAAATGATTTAATATAATTGTACATGTTTCCAGATATTCCAATCAGTTTCAGTTTGTATAACAAGCGCCTGTGCCAGACTGGTCATAGGCTTTTTTAACATCAAAGAAGGTAGCGAGTATACTTTTCCTACGAGCAAACTGACGCTTTATTTGAGTAGATATTTAACCAAGTGCTCAACTGTAGATCTTCCTTTCATAAATCCAGCTTGATTATTGGTATTACATTGTTCTTTTCACAAAAGTGCATGAGCCTATTTAAAACAATTTTTTCTACAAGTTTACCACAATGGGAAGTGAGAGCTATAGGGCGGTAGCTGTTTTGTCATTCATAGGTTTTCCAGGTTTTAAGATTGGAACGACTATTGAGTCTTTCCATATTTGAGGAACAACGCCATTTTCCCAGCAGTTCTGAACTATTGATGTAGGAAAACAATGCAGTTATCAGGGAGATGTTTTAAATTTCATTGCTCACAATATCAGGACAGCAGAGCATCTTTTGTTGTGATACCATATATTGCACTTTTCAACTCTTGTTGTTATCGGTGCATTAATAGAGATATCATTATCAGGAAGAGGGTCTGAATAGAGAGGCTGCAATTGTTCTTTTTCTCTATATTATTTTACAGTTTGAGGACAGACCGTCTGATTTACTATTCATAGAAAACATATCCACGAAGGTTTCCGCCTTTTCTCCATCAGAAGGAACTTATTATCATTAGATCTATTGGATAGCTTGGAAGTCTAATTCCATTTTTCATTGCATTCCACTTTGTTCCAACCTTATTTAAGTCTTTATTATCTGTAACTTCCTTTGTGCAAAAAGAATTCCAATATAGCCGTTTGCTTTGGCTACTACATTATTACTCTGTGTCTTTGCTTTCTTCATTTCCATATGACTTTCTTCTATTAACTGTTTGCGTAAATTTTCATCTAGATTTTTTTCTGTTTTTCGCCTTAATGTACTCCTTATATTTGTCTTTTTTAAATTAAACAGCTTGTTCACATTCATTAGTCCACCAGATATTCCCTACATGTTTAGACTGTTTGTGGTTTGTAGTCTAAGGATTGATGAATTAGCTGCCAAAATAACTGCATCCTTGAATTTGAATATTGCATGTCAGTATGCTTGCATACATTTATCGAAGTTTTGACAAGCTAGAATAGTTTGAAATTTATCCCAGTCTGCACACTTATAGTTGTATTTCACTGGAGTATCATGTACATTATTATTACCTGAATATTTTCTTTAACAATGGTTATAATTATAGGCAAATGATCGCTACCTAACGTATCTTTACATGTTTCCCATGTACAAGATGGAGCAAATTCTGGTGAGATAAAGGAAAGGTCTATAGCTGTAGCTCTATGTTTGGATATATCTGGGATCCGGGTGATACTGCCATCGTTTAAAAGGTGGAATGAACTATCTACGATGTTTTCAACAGACGATTACTGGTAACCGTGTTGCAATCATTTTCCAGAATGGCGAGTGAGCATTAAAGTCACCGCTATTAACCACTTATTACATGTTGATCTTGAATAGCGCGTAGCCAGTCAGAATTCTGATCATTCAGGCCTTTAGGAAAATATACTGACATAACATGCATTGTAAAAGAATTACCAAGTTTTATATTGGCTACGCATGCATGTACATCACTGACAGATTTTGGGATTGGTGATGCACTTATGTTATACTGAAGCCCTTCACGTATATATATTGCGGTATTTACGTGACCGTTGGAACTTCCCTTGTCGTATACTGGGGGAAATAATAGTTAGGCAGACTGGGCAATTTGGAAGGGATAACATTCAACGATTGTATATCAAAACTTCGTATGGGTTTGAAGAAGATGATGACGTAAGTATGCTTGGTTTGTAGTTATAGATCTACAATCCCTGAAAAAAAACGACAAGTTATGTACTATCGATTGACTATATGAAGACATTATTTAAGAATCATATGAATTCTACAAGGACGTCAAATTAAATACTTAATGTACTAAGAAATGTAACGCATGAATCTAAAAAGAAATCACATGAATAACAACTTCAACAAAAAAAAAAAAGAAAAAAGAAAAAAAAAAAGAAAGAAGAAAAAACACACAAAAA
>CM031598.1:115503506-115513506 GCA_018398815.1 Conus ventricosus
AAGCCCACCACCTCCGAAACGTACTGTACCTGACGGTACATATCACACGCACATACTACAGAACATATCACACGCACATACTACAGAACATATCAACACGCACATACTGCTGTTGATATCACACGCACATGCTATGTACATCGGCAAATATAGGTGAATTTGTAACAGCAGGTAGAAGTATTTTGGATTGTGAGCGATGTTCAAAATTATTTTTTGATATATTCGGCGGGTCAATGAAATGTTATCGGGGGTATCAGTTAGAAATTTCTCCGCAGATAAAAGCGGTGTTGATGGGTGATAGAATTATGATAATGTGTGATAGATACTGGCAGATAAAAGCAGTGTTGATGGGTGATATAATTATGATAATGTGTGATAGATACTGGCAATAAAAGCAGTGTTGATGGGTGATATAATTATGATAATGTGTGATAGATACTGGCAGATAAAAGTGGTGTTGATGGGCGATAGAATTATGATAATGTGTAAAATTTCCGGCACATAAAAGTGTGTTGATGGTAATAGAATTATGATAATGTGTGATAGATACTGGCATAAAAAAAGTGGTGTTGATGGGTAATAGAATTATGATAATGTGTGATACATACTGTCAGATAAAAGCGATGTTGGTGGGAAAATAGAATTTAAATGATAATGTGTGATAGATACTGGCAGATAAAAGTGGTGTTGATGGTAATAGAATTATGATAATGTGTGATGGATACTGGCAGATAAAAACGGTGTTGATGGGTGGTAGAATTATGATAATGTGTGACAGATACTGGCAGATAAAGCGATGCGATGAATGATAGAATTATGATAATGTGTGATAGATACTGGCAGATAAAAGAGGTGTCGAGGGGGGCGATAGAAGTAGGATAATATGTAAAAGATACTGTCAGATAAAAGTGCGTTGGTGGGTGATAGAAGTGTGATCATATGTTAAGTTTCCCGGCAGATAAAGCGATGTGGGCGGGTAATAGAATTATGATAATGTGTGAAAGATACTGTCAGATAAAAAGCGATGATGGTGGGTAATAGAATTATGATAATGTGTGAAAGATACTGTCAGATAAAAGCGATGTTGGTGGGTAATAGAATTATGATATGTGTTGAAAGATACTGTCAGATAAAAGCGATGTTTGGTGGGTAACAGAAATTATGATAATGTGTGAAAGATACTGTCAGATAAAGCGATTATGTGTGGGTAATAGAATTATGATAATGTGTGAAAGATACTGTCAGATAAAAGCGATGTTGGTGGGTAATAGAATTATGAAAGTGTGAAAGATACTGTCAGATAAAGCGATGTTGGTGGGTAACAGAATTATGATAATGTAGTGAAAGATACTGTCAGATAAAAGCGATGTTGGTGGGTAATAGAATTAGATAATGTGTGAAAGATACTGTCAGATGTAAGCGATGTTGGTGGCTGACAGAAGTAGATAATATGTAAAAGATACTGGCAGATAAAATGAGTGTCAGGAGTGACAGAGATATGATGATAATGTGTAGCTATACCAGCAGATAACAATGGCGTTGGTGGCTGGTAGAAGAACGATAATGTTATGACAGATATCGACAGATAACTAATGGCGTTGGTTGGTGATAGAAGAACGATAATGTGTGACAGATATCGGCAGAAAACAATGGTGTTGGTGGCGGTAGAAGAACGATAATGTATGACAGATATCGGCAGAAAAAAAAACTGGCGTTGAGGGGTGGCAGAGGTGTGGTAATGTGTGACATAGACCAGCAGACAAATTGGTGTTTGTGGAGATGAATGTCACATTAGCATGACAGGTACCTTCAGCTGAAAGTGATGTTTTTCAGTAGTGATTACGCGTGTCGGTAGATGCATGAAGGCCGATGTTTGATGGATGTATCATCTATATTAATGTGAGCGCGTTACCAGACCCCCATCTCGGGTCGCACCTGTATTGCCAACCGGTGAATTTTTACGCTTTCTTTCACCTCCATCACTACCCAAACCACTTTAACCCATCAAGTAAAGTAAACACACACACCCAAGTAAATGCCACTAAAAATATGAAAAAACCCAACCTTTTACTGTTCGCTACGGAACGAATCATCAAGTAAAGCGCGCTCAAACACACACACACACACCTTCACACACACACACACACACACACACACACACACACACCACACACACACACACACACACACACACACACACACACACACACACACACCCAAGCAAATGCCACTAAAAATATGAAAAAAAACAACCTTTTACTGTTCGCTACGGAACGACTCACAACTGGCTGGTAAATGTCACACGTTATGATACCTCCAGCACTACCAAACCCAGTTCTTTCTGTCAGAGCACTTCTTTAACACCTACCGGGATAGATCACACGGTGCCATGCCCCCATCACCATCAGAAGCACTTTGAACTGCCTGTTCGGATCTACTAATAACATCTTGCCCGGTAGATGTCACACTTAGTATATACCATCACTACCAAACCGGCTGCACCTGTCAGGCAATATGTTCTATCTCTACTAAACACATGCACACACGCGCGCACACACACACGCACAAAGCACACGCACACACACACACACACACACACAGACACACACACACACACACACACACACACACACACACACACACACACACACACACACACACACACACACCACATTTTGTCTAAGATCACTGTAAAGTGGATAGACATTAAATTAAAGAACGAACACACACCACAAAAAAGTGTTACCGATACGTTTCTACAAAACTTTAGTAAACCCTCTCCTCACTTCATCCCCCCCCCCCCCCCCCCGTCCCCCCATCCCCCACGCTTTTTTTTTTTTGCCAGTAAACATCACACACTTATTATGCCTAAAAAAAAAAACCTGCATCGCAGAAATCAAACATTCACCTTATTAATTAATCCACACCCACACAGCTAGTTACTCTACTTGAGTCTATCTGCCCAACAACTCCACTTTCATCTTGCCAGTACAAATCACCTGATGAGGTACATCCCACACTGTTATTCTACTACCGTACCACAACCACCACCACCACCACCACCCCACCACCACCGCTACTCTTACTCTTACCTGTCGGCAAATAAAAACCCTATCCAACACCGTCACGCAACACCTGTAGCACACACACAGTCCAAGCCAACGCTCCACACAGTTTCTAAGTGCGACTGTACTGTACTGCTAAAACGACCGTTTTATCGTCAAACTGGCTTCCCACTTTGCTTTAGAGGGCTGGGAAGAAAGATCATCGCCGCTTCCCCGAGCCAGTAGTGGCGGCAGATGAAATGTTCCGCCGGTCTGCCAGAGAGAACGCCGGAATCCCAGAGGGGAAGGGGTGGGTGGGGAGGGAGGGGCGGAGAGAGAGAGAGAGAGAGAGAGAGAGAGAGAGAGAGAGGGGGGGGGCGTGAGTGAAGGGGGAATGAGAGGAGAATCACTTTCTCTGATCTCTCACCAGAACGGCGCCGCTGACAAAATCTGCGTGTTGTGCTGCTGTTGATGGTGTCGTGTGTGTGTGTGTGTGTGTGTGTGTGTGTGTGCGCGTGTGCGTGTGCGCGTGCGCGTGCGCGTGCGCGTGCGCGTGCGCGTGCGTGTGTGTGTGTGTGAGAGAGAGAGAGAGAGACAACGAAGGAACGAACGAAATATTGTTTAATGAGGGAAAGAATAAGCACAAGTCAATCATCTAGCCCTCAAACAATAGATACATGGAAGAAATCATTACATAGAAACTGCATATAAACTCATAAACAACAAAGAATACATAGCAAATTAGAATAAAGAATGCGCAATATAACTAAAGGAAGAGAGTGTGGGAGAGAGAGAGAGAGAGAGAGAGAGAGAGAGAGAGAGAGAGAGAGAGAGAGAAAAGAGAGAGAGAGAGAGAGAGAGAGAGAGAGAGAGAGAGAGAGAGAGAGAGAGAGAGAGAGAGATGAGCGCGCTGTCATCTTAAAACAGATATGTTTTGATTTGTACTGGAGCCAGCGGATTTGCAGCGGGTGAAACGAAGAGTGGGGAAGATTTTTTTTCTATTTCTTTCCTTTCAAATATTTATTACTTACACATCCTTTAGCTCAAACCAAAGCAAGCTGGAGAGAGAGAGAGAGAGAGAGAGAGAGGAGAGAAGAGAGAGAGAGAGAGAGAGAGAGAGAGAGAGAGAGAGAGAGAGAGAGAGAGAGAGAGAGAGAGAGAGACTCAAGACTCAAAAACTTTATTTCTCAAGGATAGAGATTTTAGGCAGTGCCTATTCTTCCAATCTGTCCTTGCTATTCTACAACATTTAACTAAACACACTGCACATATTAATAATGGTAGAAACAATGAAGAATATAGCAACATTATAATAATAAACAATAGTAATAAGAATAATAATTATAAATAAAATTAAAAAAAAAAAATTCCATTACAAAATATACACAAACATAATCAGAGACGTACTGCGCGCTCACATGCGCGCACACGCCCACACATACACGCACGCACGCGTACACCCACACCCACACACCACACACCCACACACCCACCCACACATACATACATACACATTTCATCAGCTAATAAAAGCAAACATAAAAGTAGGGCGTTGAGACTATGATCAAAAGGTTCGATTTATTGTTCAAGTAAATGTTATGTATTGCTGATTTGAAGACGGCAGGATTGGCATGTTTTGGCAGACGGAGGAAGAGAGTTCCACACAGATGGACCAAAAAATGCAAACTAGATTTGAACAAATCAATGCGGACCACGTGGTAAAATGTAATTATTTGAATCATATCGCGTTGTTGCCATTTGGATAAACTCAGCAAGATATGTTTGGCGCCATGTTTGCATGGACTTTGAACATTAGTACTGCCTTATTATAGATCAGTATGGCTCTGCAGTGGTAGCATCAATTAGTTTTGCAAATTTGCCCGTGGTTGATAGAAACTTGTCGGGAAGAATCAGCTAATTCCCCGCCTATGCATAGAGTTGATCTTTTTTATGTGATTTTCACCCGGCACCACTCCAGACAGTGGACGCATAGTTGATGTGAGAAAGGCAATGGGCTTACAAAAAATAATTTCCGATGTGTGGTTCAACATAATAACTGAGTTTATTGAGCAAAAACAAATTGCGAGCCAACATTTGCAAACATATTTATATGTTGTTGTTGTTGTTGTTGTGTCGTACCCTGGCTAAAAGACCCAGGGATCATCCAAACAGCCGAAGTACTTGAACACTATGGTACAAAATGCATCAGCTGGGGATGAGAACATTACGTGTGTGACCGTTTTGATTACCCCGCCACATGGCAGCCACACTCCGACTTCGGGGATGATTTATATGTGATTGCCATTTAAAATTATCATCAATAATCATGCCTAAGACACGGTGTTCGGTAACCTGCTCGATCAAGGTTTCACTCATTTTTAGGCTCAACATAAGATGCTGTCGTGATGTTTCTGTCTCGATGCTAGGACCATACATTTTGTTTTGTGAGCGGATTAAGGACCATTCGGTTTTGGTTGCACCATTCTAAGACATCATTTATACTTTGTTGTAACGATATTGTACAGACATGATGTTTGTATCACTACAGTGAAGAGAACTGTCGTCAGCGAACAGATCACAGATGACATCATTGTGAGATATGTGCATCGGTAGGTCATTTATAAAAAATACAGAAGAGAAGAGGTCCAAGGACAGAGCCCTGTGGAACACCACAGCTCACTATTCCTTCAGAGGAATAAGTACCGTTTAAGTAAACACGCTGGTCCTGTTTTCAAGATATGACTGAAAGAAGGTGACTACTGCCGATTTTGAACATAGCAGTCATTTTGTTTAATAATATTGTGGTCTACAAGATCACAAGGATTTCTTAAAATCGAGGAAAACAGTTCAGTGAGTTTTCTTTCGTTGATGCTTGATAGCCATGTATCACAGAGGCGTGTTTAAGGCCGTGTGGCATGAGTGATTTTGACGAAAGCCTGACTGAAATGGTGGAACAGTTTGTGATGTTCCATATTGTAGTTAGGTGTTTGTGAACATGCATCTCAAGAGGTTTCGATACAACGGATAAAAGAGATATTGGTCTAAAACTGTTTAAATCAGTGAGATCTCTTGATTTGGTAAGGAAATAACTTTTGCTGCCTTTAGACCACATGGGAAGACATTCTGATCAATACACAAATTATAAACATACGAAGGGTATCAACAATGTAAGGTAGAGCAAGCTTGAGTATAGAAGCATTTAGTTATCTGGACCCATTGCTTTTTATTTTTAAGTTTTGAATTAAGGAACCAACTTCATAATAGCAAGCAAGGGGAATGCTAAATGAATCTCTAGTATTCAATCGTTCTTGGCAAAACGATTGAGAACAGCTGGATCTCATATCGATAAAGAATGTGACACTGGCAACTGTTTTACTGATTCAGTTTACCTGAAGAAATGATTGTTGAAAGTGTTATCAGACCACATAGTCGCAGTATATCTGATTTCTTTCTCGACTTGTCAGTTATTTCAATAACAGCACGCCATAATGATGCTGTATCCCTGTGGTGCGTTTACAGTTTCCTAAAATGCTCAGATTTTGATTTTCTAACTAGATCTGATACTCTGTTTCTCTGCTTTTTATATTCATCTACTTTTTTTGCGGTTTTAAAGTGCAACCCTTAGTGCCATTTCTATAATAATGTCTTTTGTCAGCCAGCTGGAAGTACTCTGTGTTTTACCCCCTTTTCTTCTAAGTGGGGCATGTTTATCAACGATTGAGAGAAAGATATTATACCAGGTAATTATACGCTTCATTTTGGATCTGTGTAATTGAGTACACTGTAAAAGGAGCTAAGCTTAAGTCGAGAAAAATTCATCCTTACTGAAATTTTTGAAGCAGCGATATTGAATGTTGTGTGGCCCTTATTCTTTGCTTTGGAAGTTTACAAGACCAAGTACACAAAATGAGACAGTGGTCGCTGATGCTTTTGTGCCCACTGTTAATTGGATACCATGGCTTTGTTGTTCGTGTAGATATGATCCAGCAATGTAGAAGATGTCTTTGCGATTCTAGTTGGATTGGAGAGAGAGAGAGAGAGAGAGAGAGAGAGAGAGAGAGAGAGAGAGAGAAGAGAGAGAGAGAGAGAGAGAGAGAGAGCGAGAGAGAGAGAGAGAGAGAGAGAGAGAGATTTGTGGTGGGGTCAGGTCGAGAGACTGAGTGGAGATTGAACCAAAGAGTAAGAATGATAGAGAAAGAGATAAATAGACAACTTTGGTGTTCGACTGAGAGAGAGGATTAAAGATGTGTAAGTATAATTGCTGATCTTATATTTTTAATTGTTGTTGTAACAGTAATTATTTTGTTTTATTACTCAGGACTTTGCCTCTAGAATTAATACAATGGACCATTGTAATGTAATTAATAATGATACTGGATTACGCATTGGTCACCTAAATGTTTATCATCTGCCAAATAAGATTCATGATGTCTGTTTTTCTTCTAAACGAATCCCCTTCTATTCATCTGCTTGGTCTTAGTGAAACTCGCCTTGACTCCCTATTCACTGATACAGCTTTATCCATAACTAACATATAACTTTGTCCGACGCGATGCACATCACTCTGGTGAAACAGGACTTGGAATAATATATTCATCAAAGCATCGCTCACTGTAACAAAAGGCGGCGTGACCTGGAGCCTGATAATGTTGAATGTATGTGGCTGCAGGTCAAACCCCCAACTCAGCCCCTCTCTAGTTGGATAGTGTACAGGAATCCCGCTGCCACTTTCCTTTGGTATGACAACTTTGTATACATGATGGATGATGTATATAAGAGCTATCCAAATGTCATTCTTCTTGGTGATTTTAACATTGATCTGTTAAAACGCAGCCTGCCTGGGATGCGAACCACTACACTCTTTGGCTTGCATCAGCTTATTCATAATCCAACTAGAATCGCAAAGACATCTTCTACATTGCTGGATCATATCTACACGAACAACAAAGCCATGGTATCCAATATAACAGTGGGCAACAAAAGCATCAGCGACCACTGTCTCATTTTGTGCACTTGGTCTTGTAAACTTCCAAAGCAACAGAAATAAGGGCCACACAACCATTCAATATCGCTGCTTCAAACATTCAGTAAGGATGAATTTTTCCTCGACTTAAGCTTAGCTCCTTCTACAGTGTACTCAATTACACAGATCCAAATGAAGCGTATAATACCTGGTATAATATCTTTCTCTCAATCGTTGATAAACATGCCCCACTTAGAAGAAAAGGGGTAAAACACAGAGTACTTCCCAGTTGGCTGACAAAAGACATTATTATAGAAATGGCACTAAGGGATGCACTTAAAACCGCAAAAAAAAGTAGATGAATATAAAAAGCAGAGAAACAGAGTATCAGATCTAGTTAGAAAATCAAAATCTGAGCATTTTAGGAAACTGATAAACGCAAACAGGGATACAGCATCATTATGGCGTGCTGTTAATGAAATAACTGACAAGTCGAGAAAGAAATCAGATAATACTGCGACTATGTGGTCTGCTAACACTTTCAACAATCATTTCCTTCAGGTAACTGAATCAGTACAAACAGCTGCCAGTGTCACATTCTTTAATCGATATGAGACTCCAGCTGTTCTCCAATCGTTTTGCCAAGAACGATTGAATACTAGAGATTCTTCTTCTTCTTCTGCGTTCAATTTAAGCTGGATGCGTCAGACTTGTAACCCGGCCGCCATGATGAAGCCCGCGGTCTTCTCCAGGTCAGAACGGGCTCCCCAAAGCTGGCGCCTGTAACTCCGCTTCCCCCGGCCAGGTTTTGTGTCGTAGAGCTGTGTGCTCTTCCCCGACCGTCAGGTTAACAGAGGCACCGTCGCTTTGGTGGGCCCCTTTGAGGCTAAGGGCCCGGCTCCGTCCCTCCCCGGTTGTCGCTGATAGGGACGACGCCATGACAATAAGGTAGTCTGACGCATGACCATAATCGTTGATGCGTGTGTGCCCTAATTTATCCCCAGGACCTGCGCCGTAGCTGACACACTCCGTCTTCGGCAGGCTGGATTTTTTTGCCATTTGACCCATGGCTGGGGTAAGGCTTGGAGCAGTGTCAGGGCGTATCCACACGCCGGTGGGCCTTCACTCAGTTCCTTCCATTTGGTGGGGGCCTTACTCTCCATCTGGACTGGTCTAGCCTGCGGCTTTCCTTGATTGGAGAGGCCGGGATCTAGTTTTGATTATAGCGCCAGTATTCCGCTCCCGTGCCGCGTTAGTGAAAACAACCTGCCCCATGTCCCCCTGAGGAAACACCCACATTAACGTGGCGAGAAGGTGCGACTACGGTGTTCACCCTTTCTTAATGGAAGAAAGGGATCTTCGCAGGTCACTAAGAGATTCATTTAGCATCCCCTTGCTTGCTATTAATGAAGTTGGTTCCTTAATTTCAAACTTAAAAATAAAAAAGCAATGGGTCCCAGATAACTTAAATGCTTCTATACTCAAGCTTGCTCTACCTTACATTGTTGATACCCTTACGTATGTTTATAATTTGTGTATTGATCAGAATGTCTTCCCATGTGGTCTAAAGGCAACAAAAGTTATTCCCTTACCCAAATCAAGAGATCTTACTGATTTAAACAATTTTAGACCAATATCTCTTTTATCCGTTGTAATCGAAACCTCTTTGAGATGCATGTTCACAAACACCTAACTAAACATAATGGAACATCACAAACTGTTCCACCATTTCATTCAGGCTTTCGTCGAAATCTCTCATCCACACCGGCCTTAACACGCCTCTGTGATACATGGCTATCAGCCAACAACGAAAGAAAACTCACTGGAACTGTTTCCTCCTCGATTTTAAGAAAGCCTTGATCTTGTAACCACAACATATTAATAAACAAAATGACTGCATATGTCAAAATCCGGCAGTAGTCACCTCTTTCAGTCATATCTTGAAAACAGGACCCAGCGTGTTTACTATAAACGGTACTTATTCCTCTGAAGG
>CM031598.1:115518506-115521006 GCA_018398815.1 Conus ventricosus
CCCCTCCCCGTCTCCCGCAATCCAGGTTTTGGATCGTGATCGTTGGAAAGTTGTGGGTGGATGAAGCGGTGTGTAGGTGTACTGGTCTCTCTCTCTCTCTCTCTCTCTCTCTCTCTCTCTCTCTCTCTCTCTCTCTCTCTCTCTCTCTCTCTCTCTCATTCTGACAATGGTCACCATACCATTTCTCTTTGTCTCTGTCTCTCTCTCTCTCTCTCTCATTCTGACAATGGTCACCATACCATTTCTCTTTGTCTCTGTCTCTGTCTCTCTCTCTCTCTCATTCTGACAATGGTCACCATACCATTTCTCTTTGTCTCTCTCTCCTCTCTCTCTCTCTCTCTCTCTCTCTCTCTCTCTCTCTCTCATTCTGACAATGGTCACCATACCATTTCTCTTTGTCTCTGTCTCTGTCTCTCTCTCTCTCTCTCTCTCTCTCTCTCTCTCTCTCTCTCTCTTTCTCTCTTATTTATTTATTTATGTTTGTTGTTGCAATTGCTTTCTTTTTTCTTTTTTTCCCCCTTTAAAGTCATCTATGCCTTAAATGTTAATGGATGAACAACTTATCAAGTTTTAATGCATTTGTGAAGATATGTGAGCTTGTTATAATTTTTGTAAGTCTTAGTCGCTAGTTATGCTTAGTAGTCGCTAGTCATGCTTAGTTAGTCCCTTAGTGGGGCGAGGGCCGGATGAAAAAAAAGCATGTGTTTGCTTATCTGTTACCCTTGGAAATAAAGATTATCATCATCATCATCGTCATCATCATATCTCTCTCTCTCTCTCTCTCTCTCTCTCTCTCTCTCTCTCTCTCTCTCTCTCTCTCTCTCTCTCTCTCTTAACACACACACACACACACACACACAACCCAAACACACACACTCACACACACAACACACACACAACACACACACAACACACACACAACACACACACAACACACACACAACACACACACAACACACACACAACACACACACAACACACGCACAACACACACAACACACACAACACACACAACACACACACACACACACACACACAACAACACACACAACAAACACACACACACACAACACACACACGCACACACACACGCACGCACGCACGCACGCACGCACGCACGCACGCACGCACGCACGCGCGCGCGCATGCACGCGCGCGCGCACGCGCGCACGCGCGTAGAGAGAGAGAGAGAGAGAGAGAGAGAGAGAGAGAGGAGAGAGAGAGAGAGAGAGAGAGAGAGAGAGAGAGAGAGAGAACATGTGATCCGTCTATTCGTCTGCATGTCTGAGAATGACAGACAGTTGTCATCCCATGACCAATGGTCACTTCTTTTCTTTCTTTCTCTCTCTTGTCCGCATTTGAATATATAGATGTTTTGCTAATGTGTGAAAACGGTGCTGATTAATGGTCAGTAAATAACCAATATAATTGTTGCTGCTCATGCTAACTACTGCCATTATTTCTGTTCAATTTCCATCGGTTCTGGGATGAAGGGGACTCCAGTAGTATACTGAAATGGGAAAGTATTCGTAACTGTTAAACAAACAAACAACGGTCCAATGTGCCGCAATTGTACAACCACTTTTCGTGTGCCTCAGTCTCTCTCGGTGGCCACCCACCACAATTTAGATTTTGCAAGAAAACACTAAATCCATGTAAATGTTTTGAGGCGTTGCATAAATTCGAGTCTGCATTTAATGGTAAACCAATAATTGATTCAAAACAAACAAACTCTCCACCAATTATATCCTTGTTTGGGGGGATTTTCACTGATGAAATCACAAACGTCTTCAAATACATGACCTTTCCCTTAGTTGACGTCACATTTCAGGCCTTTGCACCCACTCATGACCCTATCTTTCCGCTAGCTTGAAGCGTCCAAATAGTCCCATTCCTTTGATTTCAATCTGTCTTCTTGGAACCACCTGGCTGGTACCTTGATGGCCATAGGAAAGAAAATGAGAAGGATCAACTTTCAGACATAATACAAATTCTCGAAACAATCTAATTGCGCCAGTCTATAAATACTCGACTCCTTAAGCAAGGCCTTGACGCATAAATGTTTGGTGTGCAGCTTGTCCTGTAAACCTAAACATGGTTTTCAGCCGCAGAGGTACTGCTCCCTGGTTGTCTGGCACGTGGAAGGGGAGAAATGAATATGTGTGTGTGTGGAAGACAGGAAATGGGGTGGGGAGGGGGGGGGGGAGAGGTCCTGGAGTGAGGCATTCTAGGCAGCAGGGGGTAGAAGAGTTCAGCTTTACAGTCCACCGAGCATTGCAGGCCTACACAATAAAAATCATGACTGAACGGTACTCTTTCCGTTTCTTTACTGTCGTCTAACGGGTTTCTACCTTTGGTCTGGAACCTTTTGGACAATTCACTTCTCTCTTTCTCAGTGCCTGACATGTCTTGTGTGTGTGTGTGTGTGTGTGTGTGTGTGTGTGTGTGTGTGTGTGTGTGTGTGTGTGTGTGTGTGTGTGTGTGTGTGTGTGTGTGTGTG
>CM031598.1:115528506-115548506 GCA_018398815.1 Conus ventricosus
GTATAGACAGTAAAGCCTATAAACTTGCGATTGGAGTTCCAGTATATACATCTTCATTAAAAACATATGCTGAAATTGGTATATTACCTTTTGAAGAAAATATGAAACTTGCATCATCTAAATATGTCCTAAGGAGTACATCAGTTCCAAATTCAAATTATGATGAAGTGTGCGTAAAATCAGACACGGATTTTCCCAAAAGAGCAAAGTCGGTTGCCTCTTTAGAAACAATAGGCACTTTCACTTATGACATTTTTCAAGAGTCAGGAATCAATAAGAAAGATATATCATCTCGTGTACTGTTCACTGCAGTCCCTAAATGGGAACTACTATCAGCCTATTTCGATACTAATTATACAAATATAAAGAAAAATGATGGTCCCACTTTATCTGCTTCTGTAAAAGCTCATATTTTTTAGCACTACCCGGACCATCTAAAAATTTACACTGATGGCTCTAAGCTAGATAATGACATGGTTGGAGCTGCATTTGTAATCCCAGCTTTAAAAGCAGAAAAGGCTTACCATCTTGGAAAACATTTTTCAATATTTACAGCAGAACTTATTGCTATTTTGATGGGTTTGAATTTTCTGCTTGATCTTCCTTTTAGTCTAGTTCAGGTATTATTTTTGGTTGATTCTAAATCTGTTTTAGACGCGCTACAGTCTTATAATCTAAAAGTAAGAGGTGATATTATTGCAGAAATTTGTCATACAATCCATTATTTATCACTGCGCGGAACTAGTATCTCATTCTCTTGGGTTCCATCACATTGTAATATTTTTGGTAATGAATGGGCGGACAGAACAGCTAAAAGGGGTGCAATGAACATTAAAAATTCTGTATGTGTTAAAATTCCTTTATCTTTATCTGAAAGTTATTCCTTAATAACGAAAACTTGTTGGAATCATGTGAAGGAACTATTAGGAGGTTCTTTTGTAAATTTCACTGAAAATAGGAATATTTTCAAAGTCAAACATATGCATTCCTGCAATGGTGAGCTCATGTGTGAAAACCAAACACTGTCATCCCTGGTCTACAGATTCAGACTGAATGCTCTCAGATGCAAATTCAACAGTCATGTTAAGTGCGTCTGCGGTGAGGAAATAACACCTGTCCATGTTATTCTACACTGTCAGCATTTGAAATCATTTTTACCCACTTCGATTTGTGATTCAACGGTTTCAGATTCATCTTTTAAGAATATTTTATTGAACGATTTGCTTATGCTGGATGTTGTTAAAGGCTTAAAACGGAGCCCAGTTGGCTCATTGATTTAATGTTTACAAATGTTTGAGTATGTTATTGTTGTTAAGATTTCATTTTTGAAGGGAAATGGTAGGGAGGTTCAGAGATAGGAAGACGGGAGTTTGTTTGTTTTTTTTTTTGTTTTTTTTGTCTAATATCACAGCATTGTGAAAAGACGTTAAAGAGAAGAACGAACACACACGAGAGAGAGAGAGAGAGAGAGAGAGAGGAGAGAGAGAGAGAGAGAGAGAGAGAGAGAGAGAGAGAGAGAGAGAGAGAGGAGAGAGGAGAGAGAGAGGGGGGAAAAAGAGACAGACAGACAGACAGACAGACAGACAGACAGATAGAGACAGAAACAGAGAGAGAGAGAGAGAGAGAGAGAGAGAGAGAGGAGAGAGAGAGAGAGAGGAGAGAGAGAGAGAGAGAGAGAGGAGAGAGAGAGAGAACTGTCTTATCAAGGCCGTAAGATCTTATTATTACGTCGCCATACTAACAACGTAGATTGCATTTCGTGTGGTTTTTCTTTTGACTGTTTTTTGTTTTTCTTTTTCTTCAGAGAACTAATAAACGCCGGTTCTAGCTCAACCGGTCTCAACCAGTTTCGACCGGTTGACTCTAGAACCGGCGTTTATTAGTTCTCTGACAAGTAAGACTTCTATAACCAAAAAAATAACGATTTTTTACAAACAAACATACTGTGTAGGGTTATCCGTTTTCAATACTAATTTACTCAACTTTTCAGATTTCAGTTTTTGCTTAATCCTGTGTTTTTCCTGATCGTTTTCAATAACATCATTTTCACGCATACATTCATCAAATGCGTCTCTGTCTTTCATGTGAAATAAAACTACAGTCTTTAACTGTTCTCTAAAGTCTTTTAAAACCGAGTTATATTTCTGACATAAAATCCACACACTTATTCCAGCATGTCTTCCGCTGAAAGCTAGTTTCGATAAAGTTTTTCTTTTTTTAACTATGTCTCTTTCTGCCGAACAGTCATCTATAATAAATAGTGTCTGCGTTCCCTCAAACAATCTAAAAAAAGGCTTCTAAACACTCACTCAATTTATTGCTGGGATCAACTAAAAATATGGCATCATCCGCCCATATAAACCTTCTATCATGATATGCTTTGTTCCATTTAAGTGTCGGGCAGAAAATCACAATATGATTAAAATTATAACGATAAACTGTTTGTAACAGATTGAGGATAAATATTGTTTTCACACATCCAGTCTGTCCACAAATTAATGAACAATGAGGGGTTTTTGTCATAAAGTTTAACTGCTCCATAGTTTTATAACATAATTTAATCTAATCCAGTTATTATTTTTATCATACTCTCCGTCAAAACTTGTTCAGTATAATAAAACCCTATGAGGCCTAAATGTGTAAGATTAATCCAATTCAGTTCTGTAAGATTGTTTCTATTTAAGTCAACATTGATTTTGTTGCTTGTTGTTATGACCTTAATATCCTCACCATTGTGAAGAACGACAATGGTAACTTTAAGACGTTTAACGTCTAAGTTTTGCCAGCTAATATTAATTCCTTTTATAAGGACGTCACTAACGCCCACAACCCCATCCCTCTCCACATCTTTTAAGACAGAAATTTCAAATATCATTGTGAACGTGTCTCCTAATTTCCTATGTGGAAAGAACTGTAATTTTGTAGAAGCTTCCTTTAAAACCGTTTCTCTTCTGTGGAGGATGTACTGTTTTTTCCCATACGGCGTTATTTCAATCTCTTTCCGACTATTGTCCTCTGGCATAAGACTTACATGTAAAGGGCCAGAGTTGAATGCTTTTCTGAAACTTTTTTGACGGCTAAAAAATGTAAATGGGCTTATGAATTCAAATTTTATTTCCCATTCTAAATATGGTTCTAAGTGCCATTTGCTGTCAGGTTTTCGAACTATTTTATATTCATACTGGCCAGCATTATTTGCTTCTACATTGCGTAGTTGTTCTAGTTTAGGAAACCTTTTGCTGTCGCCAACCTCTTTGCGTTTATAATCACCATCTTTAGTGTACTCAAAACCATACAAAGCGCCTATCTCACCGTTCTGTTCAAAGTCCGCAACGTCTGCAAGGTCTTTTAATTCTAAGGTTATACACCTTACAGGCGCCAATGTAACTCCTGGTTCTTCTGGCCCACGCGACATGTTTTAGAACAACTTATTATTTTATTTCCAAAACAATGTGCAGGTTATCACATTTCACGACTTTTCCTGTTTTGTCTGCGATTTTTATATTAAATGATCCGACCCTCCCACAAACTAATCTTTTAAACTGTAAATTAGGGAATTGTATAATTTCATAATCGCAATATGCAGCTTTCCCTGATGGAAGAGCTCTTAAAACAGTTGAGGGCCTTCCATCATATAAGTTTTCATCAGTGCTTAGCTCGTCAAATGAACATAGAGTAATGAATGTAATGCAAGATCGAGTGGATTTTCTCCCTCATAAGTAGTTTTGTTTGGTGTAACTCTAAATCTATGATTGTCAGCTGCAAAGCCTAACATTTTAGCTAGCTCTTTATCAAAATAGTAACCTACTTCTTCTTCAGGTTTGAATGATAACATTGTTTTTAGATTTGCATTGTTAAGTTTGAGAGTAATGTCAAAGTTACTCATTGCTTCTTTTAGTGAGCAAAACCCGTAATAACCATCAGGTATTGTTAACTGGCTAACTTTGGCCCCTGTTTTGTCATTTTTTTTAATCTTATTATTCTTCTTCTCGATTCACTTATATTAAACCATACAACTTTGTAAAATATTTCATGAAGCGCAACCATTCTGGTTCCGCAATTGTTATTAATAGCATGTTCTAAAAACGAAGGACGGTCTTGAGTTGTTATTGTTACAAACATTTTTTAAACAAAATAAAAATGAGTGCGTTTAAATATACTGATGCAAAATATTCTGTTGGGCCGCACTACAATCTTAAAAAAATAACAACTGATACTCTTGTCATTTCTGTGACCCAGACTGACACCTTTCAAGTAAAGGTGAGTACGCCATTAAACAGATACCTTAACCTCCCTATTAAAAAAGACTACATCGCGAAAGTGTGGTTCAGTCATCCGATGCAGTTTTATCAGAACCAGTTAAACTTTGCTGTGTTTTGTGCATCAACTGGGTGTGGAGTATCGTATGCTGATCACTTAAATCATCCTGATCCTTTGGTGAGGTCAGTGTATAGATTTCATTTTTATTACACCTTCAGACGTATTTTGACTGAACTGCAAGCACCATTACCAAATGACAAACCGTTTAATCCATTTAGCAACAGAATAGACATGAAGGCTTTTGAAAGGATCTGTAACGAATTTAATATTAATGTTAAGACAGACTTTAGACAAAAGTTGGATCTTAATCATGGTCTAGGCACCCCTTATTTTTGGGGCGTGCACAGAAAGTATAACTATGACTGGAATCCTCCTTACACATCTTTCTCTTCAGGCACAGGCGTTCACCTCGGGTCCATAGAGCAAGAGCATAAATCAGCATGGACAACATTTATCTTAGACACTTCTAAGGGCCTAACTAAAGCAGGAATAGAACGAATAAACGACTCTATTCGTACTTACGTTTGGTGTTTGCTAGGTTCGCAAGCACAGGCAAGATCGAGCATAACTGATCCTTCTACTGGCTTTGATGCACAAAAACAGTACTTGGCAAATTTAGAGGATGCTATTAATTCTACAGTTGATTTGCCTTCAAGTATAAAAAGGTACCAAATGTTTTACAATTCGCAAGATCGAAAGTAGACTTTGCTGTTGGCACTGGTTTATACATGCTGCCTTCTGACCTCAGACTCCAGATAGGAACAATAATAAACTACAATAATGAAATCCTTGTGGCAGGCAATGAACAGAAAGTCGGAAAAAACGAAATAAATTCTGAGCCAGTAATATTGCAAGCAGTAAACAAACAAGATGACCCCCCAAGAATAAGTCATCCAATCCCGTGGCCCAAAGCCCGAAGGCCGTTGAAGACCACGAAGTACACGAAGTCCAAAAAAATAATGACCATGAATATGAAAAGGCGGCACTTGTTTTTGGATTAACTGGCCTAGGATTACTTGGTCTTTATCTTACTAAAAAGTAACCCAACTATTAAGGCAACTAATGCCCATAAGTGCTCAGCCATAAAGCCAACTACTTTGCTCGCAGTAGACAAAAGCCAGCTAACAATACCCCCTAATATACCTTGGTAAAGCGTCTATGGCTTTACTGGCTAATTTTTTTAATAAACCCGCAAGATGATCAAGCTGTTTTTTTACCCATGATTTATCAGGCGGCGATGGAGGCGATGGCGGTGGAGGTAATGAACTTTGACCTCCACCACCGCCTGTAATAGCCAACACCAGTGTGCTTATTGCAAATCCTAAGGCTGTTATAACGCTCGCTAATGTGACACCTTGCTCTCTAAACAGTGTTCGTATTCGTTCTGCTAGCGTTGTGTCTTCATATAAAATTCTTTGGATAGTTTCTCTTATTCTGCTCACTTGAGTTCGTAATTGTTCTCGGTTAGTAGACGCCGCTTCTGTTCTTAATAATCTTTCTTCTTCAAGTTTATTTAGTCTTTGGGTTATTTCTTCTTTAACATCAGGCCCTAAGTTGGCGTCATCAGCCTCAGCGAGTTTTTCTTTATCTCTTTCTATATCCTCATCTAGTTTACTTAGTTTTGCTAAATTGTTTATTAATTCACCTCTAATGATTCTTAAAGCACGATCAAGGGCCTCTAATTCTCGCGGGGTATCGGCGGATCGTAGATAGTTTTTAATGCTGTTTCTTCGGAAAAACTGGTTTCTGCTTGCATTACTTTACCCGCTGTTTGACTTAAATCTTGAAGTTCCATGTTTTGTATTTGGTTATCTGTTGGGAGTTCTTGTAGTGTGTTTTGAAGTTTAGCAACTGCCTTCCTATCTAATTTTGGTTTAACAATGCCAAGGCGATTTTGTTCGCTCACACTGAGTCTTTGTCTAATTGTACCCACAGCTAAAAACTTTAATGGGTCTCGTTTAGTTGTAAGCGGAACACGTTCACCTTGATCGTTTTTAAAATACAAATTGCCATCATCATCTCGTTCAAAATCATTAGGGTCTAAAACTTCGGGAGGTTCAAGGCCTAAATTTTGGTACAATGATCTAACATGACTTTCTGTTAATTCACGTCGTATTGAGAGCGCTGAGCTATGCTGTATCAAAGGGATCGTTTCACTCATGTTGTCTCCAGGATCAAGAATATCAAGATCTTCATCTTCAATGCCTGCCATGGTTTTAAATAATTAACTTTTTTATTTTGTTTTATAAAAAAGTGTCACAAGCATATGGCTCGATTCTTGACCCGCATAGAAGACTGAAAGAGCCCCTTGGCGTGAAGGGAAATAAACGGAATATTACTGTTCCAAATAATCCATCTACTATTGATTCAGATCAAATTCTTACTGTCAAATTTCCAGACCTAGGAGCGGATGAAGTGATTGTGCCAGGCTCTGCGCAACTTACTTTTAAAATAGAACTCGAATCAGCAACAGACCCAAACAGGACAGTTGTCCAGAATCTGGGGCGGGCAATCGTTAAAAAAATTTCTATAAAACTTGAGGGGCAAGAAATATTTTCTTTACACAATGCAGACATATTTTTAACCTATTCTGATTTATGGCTAACCGAGAATGAAAGGGCTGATCTTGCGTTTCAAGGAATAGATAATGAAGAAGCACTAAAACATAGAATAGGCGCCGCAGATGCTAATAAAGCCGGCAAAAAGTATGTGGCTGTAAATTTTGCGTATGGTAATCGCTTTTCTATACCCTTAGATTTTGAGTTGTTAAAAGCGCATGCGCCATACTTTCAAGGAGCATTAAAAGACAGATTGTCATATGAACTAACTTTTAATGAATACAAACGTGTTATCAGATAAACAGACACCGAAGAAAAGTACAGCATTTCTGAAAACTCTTTTAGAGTTTGATGTTTTTAGAAAAACCCCTAATTTAGCAAGGCTAAATTGAAAAACAATATCGTTAAAATTAGCAAAATTACAAAGAGTATTCTTTCAAACAACAAAAACCCGGGAAGCAAGGCCGACGCTATAGGGAAATTTTAGTTTTAGAACCCCCCCCCAAAGATCCCCTTTAAAGGAAATTTTATTGCGTGTGAAGATGAAGAACCATTCAAAAAGGGGAAAAGTGAAAAGTTTATTAACCCTAAAATAACGAAATTAAAAAGTTCGATTGGGGTAGCCCCAAACCCCAAAATCTATGCTTAGGGGGTTTAAAACCTTATCAACATTTTAGAAAATAAAAAAATTTTTTTGGGGGGGGGAGGTGTAGAAGTCCAACAGTAGCCTTGTGTCTAAAAGATCTACCCCTTTAAACCCCAATTTTTAGACTCGATGTTTTTTTTAAAAAACCCCAAAATACGGCTTTTGGATTGCCAAAGGTCGACAGAGGATCTTTCATTTTGCAGGGAAAGGGGGAGAACGGTTAAAGACGTAAAAAAACTTTTAAAATTTGATAAAAAAAAAAGTTTGGCGAAAAAACCCCTTTAAATTCCCAATTTGTTTTTAATATTTTTTGATGCGCGGCTTTTTTGTCAAAAAAAAATAAAAAGATTTAGTATACAAAATTTATTTTTTTTTTTTTTAAAAAAGCATGTCTTTTCCCCAATTTATCCAAAAAAAAGGATGCAGGCGTTTCTCCCGCTTAGAATCCCCTGACAAAAAAACCCTTTAATTTAAACCAACTTTCCCCCAAAAAACGAAAGAAAAAATACTAGAGCAAGACCTTTAAAAATTAAGCAAAACCAAACGAAGGATTCGGGCCCCCCTTTAAATTGCTGTTACATATGTTAATACTGGAACATAAAACTAAAGTGCTCTATCGCGGAACAAGCGAAGGCCTCTTAGCAACAGGCTTTGGTGCCCCCGGGCAGTTTTTCCTCTAGGCTTTTTTGTTTTTAAAGTTTTTTTGGGCCCTGTTCATTGGGTTGTAAGAATCCCCGAAAAAAAAATAAAAACAAAAACCCCAAAAAGCCACAGCTAGGTTAAAAATAATAACATTTAAATTTAGTTCCTTCAATCTGAAAATAAAAATGAAATGCTGCCCTCAAACTTTCACGGATGAAAATTTTTCGTTTCAGGCTGTTTTAAATGACTACAAAAAAAAAATTTTGATCTTCAAAGAAAGGAAAGGGGAAAGTTTTTCTCAACAGCCGCACCAAAGCAGAAAAAAAGGGAAAATTTTTTAAAAAAAATTTAAACGAAACATTAAACCTGTTTTTAAACAGCTCCCCCTTTTAACAACGAAAAGGGGTTTTTTATACTTTATTTATGGCCCAAAAGCACAAAAAACCGTTGATATTGTTTCGGATTTTTTTTTTTTTTTTTAAATTTAAAAAAAAATTTTTTGAGTTAGAAAAAAATCGCATGGATAAATATATAAAGGGTCCAGACAAATTTGTTTGGGAATGTTTAAAGGAAAGCGTTTGTCAAGAGCACTGAAATTAATTGATTTAAAATTTTCATTGTTTCCTTGCAAACGTACGGGAAAGCGTTGTACAGGCAATTTCTCAAGTTCCAAGTAAACTAACAAAAACCCCCGCCATTTAAAAAAATGTTAGCGGGTTTTAATCGACTTATAACAAAAATAAAGAAAATCTAGAAGCCCTGGGCCCAAAACTAAACAAAAACCCATTTTTTTTCCCTCAAAATACTTAACCCCCGGGTTGGGCAAAAAAATGTTTTAACAGTTTGATGCCCCCGCTAAAATAAGCCAAATGAAAAGGCTCGGGTTTTGGTAAGGGCAAGCCCTGGGAGATAAATTTTAAAACGGGCTAAGTATGCACCGATTGTTGGAAAGGTTTTCATTCCGCCCCCAGCTTTGGGGAGCGAAAAAGTCATTTCAAAACTTACAAAATACAGACAAAAAGGGTTCATGGGGTGTTTTTCTTGCAAGGTTCCCAATCCGTCCCCAAAAACGAAGACGGGGTGTCTAACTATTGGGATTTTTTTAAATGTTTTTAAAATTTCGATGGAAATACCCTTTTCCTTTTTGCTAATCAAATTGATCTTTTTGGAAGAAAAAAAACAAACCAATAACTTTTAATATCTACCAGGGATAGGAAACAAATCTACACCCCAAATTTTAAATGTGCCCAAGAACAGCCCAAAATTGGCGACCAAAAAAAATAAAATTTTGATTTAAATACTGTGCTTTCCCCCAGCGGGCTACCACATTACCAAGATCGCACAATGAGGTTTATTGACGTATACTTCAAGCATGAAATAAAAAAGGGTTTCTGCAGAAAAGGTTTAACAAGTTTTCCCATTTTGCCCAAAGCCGCAATGAACATAAGAAACATTGTATGGGCCCCCATTGACTGAAATACAAAACTTTTTAAACGCCCCCCCCCCGGATCAAAAGTTAGTTTTAAGAACTGGAAAGGGAGAAAAATTTCCCCAATATGTTTTTTTACGCAGACTTCAGTGCTTTTTTTTCCCTTTAAATAAAAGGGCCCAAAGCCACAAAAACTTCAAAAACAGTTTTAAAATTGAGTAATCTTTCAGATTTTTTCCCCCCCCAATTTGTTTTCATCTTTGTCAGGTCGGAGGGCCCCCCAACCCAGAACCAGGAATTTATAGACCCCCGATTTGCAGTTTACTTCTTGGGAACGAAAGCAGAAAGTGCGAAATGATGTTCAATTTAATTTAAAATTTATCTGAAATCAAAATGCGCCCAAACCAACAAGTAAAAAATCAGCACACTTTTTTGGGAATTGCTTTTAGAACTAATGTCAAACGGAAAAAACCCAAACCCCCCGGGAAAGAAACCATGACCCTTTTTTGTGGAAAGTTCAGGGGAGCAGCACACAAAAATGCAATTTTAACAAAGTTTGAACCAAAGAAATGGAAGCTCCTTTTTCTTTACAACTTGCGGGGTTAGGGATTCCAACCTTATAATGAAATCCGTACCCGCCCCCTTTTTGGGGTGTCATGCTTTGCAAAATTTAAACAGAAAAAACATGTTTTTTCATTTTAAATTTAACATGTCTTTTTAACTCAAATGCAGCACATGATGGGATCATTAGAGCCCCTTAGCTTGCCCTTTTAAAATCCGCCCAAAACGGAAAAATATTTTAAACCCAACACTTTTTAAAAAAGGGGGCGTTTACCTTATGAATACATGAAACATTTGGGAAAGGTTTGAAAAAGGGACACCCTTCCCCCAAAAGTTGCTTTCTGTTCTGCCTCAAGGAAAGGGAAAATTCAGTGCCTTTTTTCCAACATGCTAAAATCGTGGCAAAAGAAAGAGTGTAAACAATGGGGGGACTTTTTATGAAAATTGGGGGCCGACGTTTGTTTTGTTGGGGACCTTTGAAAATTACAAAAAGACCTGATGAAACTTTTTCCTGGATCCGGGCCTTTAAAATTTTTTCGGGGCCCGGGAGGCTGGGACGTTTTTTAAAAATTTTAAACTGGAGTACGTTTTGATTTTTTGTTTGACTTTTTAAAAAAAATTTTTTTCAGATAAATTAAAAAGGGAAATTGGTGGGGGAATTATTTGGGGGTCGCCCCTTTAAATAAAAAAGCAAACAACAAAAATTTTGGGACGACTATGATCCCGAAAAGGTTAACTTTCTCATGAAAAAGTTCCAAACAATCTGGGGGGGGGGGGAAAATGGCGCAACCGCTTCCATTACGAAACTTAAAATGTACCAGAAGAAAATTTCCAAAATTTTTAAAAAGGCCTTTAAAAGGGTTGACCCATTTTGAAGCCTGACCCAACACGTGGATACTTTTCGGAAAGGGTTTGACTTAAACATCCTCACAACTCCATAAACTCAAAAATAAAAAAACCCGTTAGCACCCAAAAAAGTTTTAAAGGGGCAAAAACAAAAAAACCCCTAAACTTGCCAATCTTTTGGGGAAAAAAAAAATTATGTTGTTTTTAAGACTTTTTTTGAAATTTTTTTTTAAGACTTTGGTTTGAAGTTGACAGCTGTTCATTGAATAATTGTTTTTGATCGAACAGTTCATAAACCTTACAAAAATGAAAACACTGATCCCCAAAACAAAATCCAGATGTTTTAAAGAAAAAGCTTTTTTTAAAAGGCTGATGAACAACAGCTGTTTCGGAAAGACTATGGAAACCCCGCACAAGCGTAAAAAATTTTCAGTTTGGTCACCAAAGAAAAACGAAAGCAATTAACCCTGACTTCAAAACCTAATTATCAGGACTTTAGAAGATTTCTGATCACTTTTTGGCTTTAAAAATGAAAAAAAAGAAAGTCAAATTGGGTTTAAGCCCTTTTTTTTTGGGGTTTTCTTTTTTTAAATTATCAAGCTTTGTTTTTTGAATTTCCCTTTTCCAAAAATTTTAAAAACCCCGTAAACCTGGGGTCCAGAGTGCTTTAACGAAAAGGGCGTTTTGTTAAAGATATCCCTACTGAAGAATCTATAAAAACATGGAATTAGAAGTTGCTAAAGGGCATGCGGGGTGTACACACATCGGGTTATCCTAAAAATTCGCCTTTCATTCAAACCCTTAACAAGAAAGGTTTTAGGAAAAAATGAAGGTTGAATTTTCTGGAAAAATGTCAAGGGGGTTTGTTGGGTTTTAAAGGGAAAAAAATTTCAGTATTTCGAGCCAGGAGAAAACTATCAAAAAAACAAAGGGTAATCTTTGCAGGTTTTTGCAGTCAAAAAATTTCGCATGACAACTCCCAAAAAAGCATTGTTCAATAAACTACTTTTCATCTTAAAAAGTAAAACCCCGAAACTAAATTTCCTGAGATCCCAAAAAACCCGGAAAAAAAGAAGTAAATTTGATAGAACAAACACAAAAAAGTGTGTTTTTTTAAACCAAGTTTTCCCTATGCAAATTTGGCATTGGAGAACAAACCCCTAATTAAATATCTTTTCCCGGGATTATTCCGGGGCCAAATTTTTCCCTCAAAAATTTTTCCCCATAAAACAATCAAAATTTATCCTCCAATTCAGACCCAAAAATTTTTCTCTGGTTTTCTTGATGCGCTTGAATTTTTTTTAATTTTTTCAAAATATTCTTTTTTCCCAATTTTTTATAGTCAAATTTTGGGGTTTTGGGCGTAAGGGGTTCCCGGTGTTTTAAACATGTGTTGCTTTAACCCTCACAAATGTTGCTTTAAAACCAAAATTGTATAAAATGTTTCTTTTTAATTTCAAATTTTTTCCATTTAAACATTTTGGTTTCCCTTTCCAAAGTTCTTTCTTTTGGGCTTTCCCTTTTAACACAAATTAAATTTTTCGTTTAAAACAGTTAAAGCGGAAAAAGTGGTTTTGGCGGGTTTTTTTCCCGTTTTTCCTTCACAAAAGTTCTTTTGGGGGGGTTTGGGGGGGGTTTTTTTTGTTTTGTCAGTTTCAGTTTTAAAAAATACAACGGGCGGATTCCCTCTTTACAATTTTTTTTTTTTTATCGGGGCAACAACCCCAAAAAGGATCTTTGCCCTGAAGGGGAGTGTCCCCCTTTTGCTTCCCCCGGAAATAAAGGGACCTTACTTTTCAAAAACCAAATTTGGTTTTTATTTTTCTGGATGGGACCCTCCTTTTAACGCATTTATTGTTTGTTTTTTTATTGCTTGTACTGGGTTTTGAAACCCCTTTAAAATTTTAAAATTTTTCATTAATTTAAATTTTCAAAGTAGAACTAGGGGGTTTCTAACCCAAATTTTGGGTTTCGAGAATTGGGCAATTTAGCTCTCTGTGAAAACTGGAGGGAAAAGCCTTTCAATAACTGTTTGTTTAAAATTTTAAACTAAAAACCTTTATCTATTTAAATCCCGGAATGCCCCTTTTAATGGAAATTATTTTTTTAAAAATTTTCCCTTTTTCCCCGGGGTTTAAATTCTTTTTCCATCTTTTTCTTTGAATAATTTCGAGGATATTTAACGGGCCTCGTTGTTTTATTTGTTGTATAGGGAAAAAAAAAAACCCAAAAGCTAAGCACTCTTTTTGATTTAAAGGGGCTTTTTTGTATCTTGAAACAAGTCAAAATTTTTCCCGTGAGTGCGTAATTTTAAAACTTTTTCCCTTAAACGTGTTCCCGGGGGAAAAAATAGAAGATCCATTTGTGGGTGTCCGTTTGGGGGTTGGGATTCACAAAGTTGGTTTTGTATTCGTTTTTGGCGTGGGGAAAATAAAAATTTTCCCAAAACGCCCTTTTTTAGAAAACCCTTTCCCTTTGCTGTTTGTTTCCCCTGACTCCAATGCTTGGTTAGCCCTTTTTTATTTCTGTTTTCCCTTCCCCTTTACCTTTTTTGGGGAAAAATAAAAATTTTTTTTCATTTTTTTTCAAACCAAAATTTTTGTTTCAACAAAAAACCAAAAGGGCTTTCCAAAGCGATTTTTAAACGCGGGTTTCTTGGGATCTTTTTTTTTTCGAAAGGGTTTAAAAAATCCCCCTTTTTTTTGGGGGGGGCAAAGGACGTTTTGGGTTGCCTGTTTCCTTTAATTTTTTTTATCGCTTTAAAACATTTGTTTTGGGGGGCAAAGGGCCCCCGTTTTTTTTTGGTGCGTTTTTTTTTAACCCGCTCAATTTTTCCCGCTTTTCTTTTTTTTTCTTGTTCGGGGGAATTCTCCCAGCGGGGGGGGTCTTTTTCTCTCGCCCCCACCCTTTATTTTCTAAATGCGTTTTTTTCTTTCCCCCTAAAAACAAACCTTAACCCCCAGCCCTTCCTTAAACTTTTTTTGGGGGGCCCTTTTATAAATGATTTTTTATTTACATATTAAAAAATGTACGGAATTTTTCCCCCTTAAATTTAAAAAAAACTTTGTAGCAAATGAAAACCCGTAAAAATAGCGATTTTTCTTTGCCCAGTCTTCAAAGTCTAGTTTGGCCAAGATCTGCCGGTTTTAATTTTTTTAAAAGGGGTTTTAACCCAAACCTTGTTTTATCCCACACTTTGGCCCCCAAAAAAGCCCAAAAGGTATACAAGGTTTTAAAAAGTTTTTTCGGGGCCATTTTTAAAAATTTAAAAAAATTATAATTTAAAAAAAACATGAAAAAGCGATGAACTCCAAAACAAAAGGGGTTTGCCTAAAAAACCTTTTCCCGAACTTTTGAATGATAAGTTGATGACCCAAACTTTTATGGTTTAAAAAAAGGGAAAAGGGGTTTTCTTTAGCCAAAAATTTTGGAAAAAAAAAACAGTCCCCGGAAAGAAATTTGCTAGAAAAATTCAAAAAAATGTCGCCCCAAGACATTTTTGAAAAACAAAAAAGGGTTTTAAGCGCAATAAGATCAAGAATGGTAAAAAGTGTAGGACAAAAGGGTTTTGGTTTGGGACACTAAAAATAGTTGTAGATTTCGCCCCTTGAAATTTTGAAAAAAGATTTTTTGTATGGTTTTTTAAAGCAGGATCCTTTTTTTCTAATTTTATTAGAGTTCTTGGGGGTGATCTGTATTACGATTGGGGAAAATTACTGTCGCCGTGATCGCAGGGGTTAATTACTTTTAATTTATATAATTTTGTTACCCCCCAAAATGAAACCCCGGGCCCGAAAAACACAGAAAAAAAAAACACTGAATTTAGGGGAGGAAAATGACCAGTAAAAAGGCCCCCCTCATCCCCGGGGGGGTTTGAGCAGGGAAAAAGATTTGCAGAATTTGGGAACCCGACAAAAAAAATTTTAAAAATTTCAAAATTTTTAACCCAAAAAAAAACATTTAAAGCCCCCAACGCCGAAAAAAAGTTGATTCAATGCCCGTATTAAAAAAAGCCCAAACAAGAACAAGTTAATTCAAGGCCCACACACCAAAGTCTTCATGGAATATTGAACTTAAAAGAGTTGACTTTTTTGGCGCCATTGCTGCTGGAGGCGGTTATTACGGTTATAAATATATAAACAATGGCGACACAAACCAAAGCAGTCAAATAAATCTCAACCACTAAATACAGAAGCTGAACAAAAAAGCATGCCAGAACCGCCAACAACAAAAGATCATTTTGATCCATTTCAGATGCAATAAAAATTTTGTTTCTTTGATAAAAATAGATCATGGCGGATTATTATTTGTTTAAAATGATGGAGTCAATAAATAAAGACATGGAGTCTATAAAAGACATTTCCATAGACCAGAATTGTAATCAATGCAGTTGCTTACAATGTAAGAACTTCATTAAGATCTATGCTGACCGATCTCGCGCCAAGGACGCGGAGCAAGACATCCTCAACAATGACGCGTTTTTTGAGGCGTGTGTGTACTATATTAGACATCTACTATTTAAGATAAAAACATAGATTGTATTGTTTTTTTCTGATAATTATAAGATAACTTGAATAAGAACTTGGTTGTACTTAGAGGATGACTTAATTACAATCTTGAGGCGACTTGAGTAAGAACTTGAGGTGTCTTAGGGATGACTTGAGTAAGAACTTAGAAGTGACTTGGGGTGACTTGAGGATGACTTGAGTAAGAACTTAGAAGTGACTTGAGTAAGAACTTGAGGATGACTTGAGGACGACTTGAGTAAGAACTTGAGTAAGAACTTAGAAGTGACTTGGGGTGACTTGAGTTAAGAACTTAGAAGTGACTTGAGTGTGTGCATGCGTGGGGTGGGGGTGGGGGGCGTGCGTGCGTGGGGTGTGGGTGGGACGTGCGTGTGTGTGTGTGCGCACCTTTGATTATTTATAAGAAACGAATGTTCAGAATATAATATAGTTATTATCAGTAAAACAACAACAATGACAGCAGCGACAACAACAACGATAACAGTATATATACAAACACGATCGCACACACACAAGCATTTAAAAGATAAGGAGGTGCTTGCATGGGGAAATGTGAAAGGGTTTTATGGTTTGCGCTTAGCGCCGTAAATTCAAGACAGCTGTCAGTCTCTCTGTCAACTGAAGATTATTCAAAGCGGCCACCAAGTGCATTTATCAAAAGCTTGATTTAATAAACAAGACAATTGAATAAAGTACACTCTGTGGCCGCCTGAAAAGGCAGCCAAAGTACAAAAAGGTGTGCAGGTTTCTATGAGTTGTAACAAAAGATTGCAAGTTGACTTTTGACTCAGCAGAGTACCAGTTCCTTCTGGCATAGAACTCCTAAAATAATCCCTTCATCGATCGGCTGGCAGATGACCTTTGACCGCTCCTACTAAAACGCTGGCTTGACAGAGTGCCAAGTTCCCTCTCACTGCTTGGCTGACTGGCACCTTTGGCTGCTCTGGTTGACCCAGTATTGCTTGGGGTGCTTTCTGGCCGGATCAATGCTGGCGTCGTTAACAACGTGAGCAGTTCTATTTTAGTGACACGTGTTACAGCTTGGCCTCGCGGAGTTGTGCGCTTTCTAGGTCGATCAGGCGAAGCTGCCTGATTGACCCAGTATTGCTTGGGTGCTTTCTAGCCGGATCAATGCTGGCAAGAAGCCAGGTCAGCGGTTAGTAAAACTGCCGCTGTGGAAGTGGCTCAATTACTCCTGCCATGCAGGTTCAAGCACGTCATGTGTATCATGCCAGAAAGCTTTAAAATTGGGGGTGGATTGCGTGTATTTCAGAATGAGTTTTCTTTTGTTGTATAACTCATTGAAAGAAATCGCAAGTTTGTGAAATTTTGGATAAGAATAGAAACAAAATGACACTTCAATTAGTCTTCTTGCATGAGTTAGATCAACCAACAAATCTTCTTTCAGATAAGACTCCAGTTTTTTGTTTTTGACCGTTTCAAAATTGTCTTTGCTTTCTGAAGCCAGTGTCCTAAAAAAAGAGCTTGGGAAAGAGATTTCCTTTCGTCATCTTTCACGGAGTAACAAGCACTGTGTAAGAAAGGAGTCATTTCTTGAACACTTTCAAAGGTTTTAGTTTTATCAAATGGTTCGGAAGGCAGCTCACAAAGCTGTGTTTTCAAATATTTGTCAAGATCTTCAACTGATAGTTCCGTTTTTTTTTTGCTGAGGAAACAAAAACAAAATGCTTCCTTTTGGCTTTGAGGGAGGAGAACAAGGCTCGCCACTCAATTTCTTTCTCAAAAACTTTGTCATGCCTCATGATAAACAATGTGTTTTTTCACAAGATTGGTCTGTTGATCAGAAAGTTTTTCTTGCGAAAATAACAACTGTTCTTCAGACATTTCTTCAGAAATAGTAGCGTCACTTCCAGCACTGGCAGAAAGCATTGAAACATCACTTCCCTGACTCGCCATGTTTTTAACACACACAAGTTCTAATGCTAGCCACACCAGCATACGACCGCACAGCGCCTGTCAAATGTAAAATGGCGACAGCTCTGGCTTGGTTGCTATAACACAAAATGTCACGTGATTTAAGCTCAGCACTTGATTTGATAAGAGGCTTGCGCGCAGTAAACATGTCTGGAACTGTTTTAGCATAATAAGATCTGGTGCGCCGCAGGCCCGCCTTATGGTGGTTACAGTCAGATAATTACAAGTATCGCAGGAGCCACACAGACCACTGTGCCCATTGCTGCCTGACACCACATGATACGCCCTGCTACAATCCACAAGCCCTGTAATTAGGCCTGCGCGCGCGGTGTCTCAGTCAAGCCATACATGATTTCAAGATTTAAGCAGGATTTCCACTCTATGTTTGTTCAGTATGTTTGTTTGCAGATAATCTTTTTTTTTTTTTGGTTATTGAAGTCTTACTTGTCAAAAACCTGAAAAGTTTAGTAAATTAGTATTGAAAACGGATAACCCTACACAGTATGTTTGTTTGTAAATAATCGTTATTTTTTTGGTTATAGAAGTCTTACTTGTCAGAGAACTAATAAACGCCGGTTCTAGAGTCAACCGGTCGAAACTGGTTGAGACCGGTTGAGCTAGAACCGGCGTTTATTAGTTCTCTTCTTCTCTTTTATTTTTTTCTTCAAATGATGTCGGAAGCCCTTCATATGATCCGATGTCCTGTTTGAGGGTTTGACTCACTTGTTCATAGGTGACACAATCAGTATTGGTGATGTTCAGTACCCTGCGGTAACACCTCATTTTCTTGGCGTACATTCGTCTGTCCAGATTGGCTGAGAGGGTCCAGGTGGTTGCACACCAAAAAATGATGCGCCAAGACCTTGCTTAAGGAGTCGAGTATTTATAGACTGACACGATTAGATTGTTCTGAGAACTTTTATTAAGTCTGAAAGTTGATTCTCCTCATTTCTTTCCTATGGCCATCAAGGGACAAACCAGGTGATTTCCAAGCAGACAGATTAAAATCAAAGGAATGGGACTATTTGGGGACTTGCAGCTGGCGCAAAGATAGGGTCACGGGTGAGTGCAAAGGCCTGAAATGTGACAGTGAGCCAAGGAGAAGGTCATGTATGTGAAGATTGTGAATAATGTCATCGATGGAAATCCGCCCACATAGGTGAAAGGATTGGTGGGTGGTTGTTCTTTTGATCAATTATCAGTTTCATATGAAATACTGGCTCAATTTTATGGTAGGCCTCAAAACGCTTACATGGATTGTGTGGTGTTTTAGTGTAAAATCCTAATTGTGGCGTGCGGCTTGGATGGCATGCCTATCAGGAGGATGGAATACACCAGGGCGCGCAGGATCCACATCTCGTGGATTCCATGGAGATGTCGTCCTTTCATACAGCTTTTTAGTCTGGATAGAGCTCATATTGTCTTTGCTGCTGTTGGGGTGGGGGTGGGGGTGGGGGTGGGAGGGCGGGGGTTGGGAGGCGGAGGGGGGGGTTCTGGTTGGGGTCCCCCACTGCTATGAAGAAACAGATCAGTCTGACCGGGACCAGGCCACGTGGAGAGGAGACTGCCGCCAAAAAGTGCTCTTCACCAAATCAATGCGTGGAGAGAGAGAGAGAGAGAGAGAGAGAGAGAGAGAGAGAGAGAGAGAGAGAGAGAGAGAGAGAGAGAGACAGACAGACAGACAGACAGACAGAGAGACAGAGAGAGAGAGAGAGAGAGAGAGAGAGAGAGAGAGAGAGAGAGAGAGAATGTATAACTGATTCACTCACTCACTCACACACACGCGCGCGCGCGTGCGCACACACACACACATACACACAGATGGGGGGAGACAGAGACAGATACAGATAGACAGACAAACAGACAGATAATACAGAGGGAGACAGAAAGACAGAGAGAGGGACAGACAGATAGAGGATGGGCGATAGATGTGAGGAGTGTGCGGGGGGTGTGGGGTTGGGGGGTGTGGGACGGGAGGAGGGCTATATTCCCACGATGCCAGTGGCCAACACTGACTAGCAATGTGACCCCCTCATTCCCATTAGCGCTGTTACCGGGGCCTTCTACTTCCACTCCCCCGCATCACTAATACCGCCACACCTAGACAAACAAAGGTGCGCGTGCGCGTGCGTGAGGCCAGAGAGAGAGAGAGAGAGAGAGAGAGAGAGAGAGAGAGAGAGAGAGAGAGAGAGACAATGACAATGACAATGACAATGACAATGATTATTTATTTTGTAGCGATAACAGTATTGGCTTGGTTAGCCGTTTTTCATACTTGCCGTTACTACTCTACGAAGCTAATACTACATGATATAATGTATGCATCAAAACATAATCCTACAAGCAAACAAACAACATCAAGTCAAACAAAGAAACAACATCAAGCCAAACAAAGAAACAAACGATAACAACAACCACCAACAACAAGCACTGACATTATCAATGAAATAATCCAATGGAAAAAAAAAGCAATTTAAAGTACAACAACAACAACAATTAAAGCACATGAAAAAAGTCATTTAAAGTACAATAACAAC
>CM031598.1:115553506-115556300 GCA_018398815.1 Conus ventricosus
CTCTCCTTGCCCCCCTGTCAGTCTCTCTGTACTGTCTCTGTCTCTCTCTCCCCCTCTCCTTTCCTCCCTGTCAGTCTCTCTGTACTGTCTCGTCTCTCTCTCCCCTCTCCTTTCCCCCTGTCAGTCTCTCTGCACTGTCTCTGCTCGTCTCTCCCCCTCTCCTTTCCCCCCTGTCAGTCTCTCTGTACTGTCTCTGTCTCTCTCTCCCTCTCCTTTCCCCCTGTCAGTCTCTCTGTACTGTCTCTGTCTCTCTCCCCCTCTCCTTTCCTCCTGTCAGTCTCTCTGTACTGTCTCTGTCTCTCTCTCCCCTCCCTTTTCCCCCCTGTCAGTCTCTCTGTACTGTCTCTGTCTCTCTCGTCCCCCTCTCCTTTCCCCCTGTCAGTCTCTCTGTACTGTCTCTGTCTCTCCTCTCCCCCTCTCCTTTCCGCCCTGTCAGTCTCTCTGTACTGTCTCTGTCTCCACCCCCCCTCTCCTTTCCCCCCTGTCAGTCTCTCTGTACTGTCTCTGTCTCTCTCTCCCCCTCTCCTTTCCCCCCTGTCAGTCCTCTATACTGTCTCTGTCTCTCTCTCCCCTCTCCTTTCCCCCCTGTCAGTCTCTCTGTACTGTCTCTGTCTCTCTCTCCCCCTCTCCTTTCCTCCCTGTCAGTCTCTCTGTACTGTCTCTGTCTCTCTCTCCACCTCTCCTTTCCCCCTGTCAGTCTCTCTGTACTGTCTCTGTCTCTCTCTCCCCCTCTCCTTTCCTCCCTGTCAGTCTCTCTGTACTGTCTCTGTCTTCTCTCCCCATCTCCTTTCCCCCCTGTCAGTCTCTCTGTACTGTCTCTGTCTCTTCCCCCTCTCCTTTCCCCCTGTCAGTCTCTCTGTACTGTCTCTGTCTCTCTCTCCCCATCTCCTTTCCCCCTGTCAGTCTCTCTGTACTGTCTCTGTCTCTCTCTCCCCCTCTCCTTTCCCCCCTGTCAGTCTCTCTGTGCTGTCTCTGTCTCTCTCTCCCCCTCTCCTTTCCTCCTGTCAGTCTCTCTGTACTGTCTCTGTCTCTCTCTCCCCCCTCTCCTTTCCCCCCTGTCAGTCTCTCTGTACTGTCTCTGTCTCTCTCTCCCCCTCTCCTTTCCCCCTGTCAGTCTCTCTGTACTGTCTCTGTTCTCTCTCCCCTCTCCTTTCCCCCCTGTCAGTCTCTCTGTACTGTCTCTGTCTCTCTCTCCCCTCTCCTTTCCCCCCTGTCAGTCTCTCTGTAATGTCTATGTCTCTCTCTCCTCTTCTCTCTCTCTCCCCTCCCCTCCTCCCCTCTCTCTCTCTCTCTCTCTCCTCCTCTTCCTCCTCCTTTTCCTCTCTGTCGGTTCTGTCTGTCTGTCTGTCTGTCTGTCTCTCTCTCTCTCTCTCTCTCCTCTCTCTCCTCTCTCTCGCTCTCTCTCTCTCTTCCTCTCTCTAACAGTACATTGACAAACACGACATGTCACATTTGCACGAAACCATAGCAATGCTGGGAATATTTCTGAATGAACATAACCTGGCACAATAGCGAAGAACAACAAGCCTCTGTCTGTCTGTCTGTCTGTCTGTCTGTCTGTCTGTCTGTCTGTCTGTCTGTCTCTCTCTCTCTCTCTCTCTCTCTCTCTCTTCTCTCTCTCTCTCATCTCTCTCTCTCTGTAAGCCTATGTGTGTGTGTATGTATGCGAGTGCGTGTGTGTGTGTATGTGTGCGTGCGCGCGCGCGCGTGCGCGCGCGCGCGTGCGTGCGTGCGTGTGTGTGCGTGTGTGTGTGTGTGGTGTGTGTGTGTGGGTGTGTGTGTGGTGTGTGTTGTGTGTGTGTGTGTGTGTGTTGACAAAACACGAAACGGTCTTAAAAGACATGGAAACATTGATAGATTTATGTTCTCCTTTTACTGTACGTTGCATGAGAAAGATCGAAGGACAAAAAAGAGTCACTGATATGAAATGGGGTAGCATGGGGCAAAACGCCTGGATGGCGTCAAACGCCCATCCCCCGGATTTCGGAGAACATGTGATGTAGCAAACCATGTGATGCTTGACCTGAACCCTGAATAAAGAAGACGCTTTTGACAGGACAAGGAGAACTGCCAACTAAAGGGTCAGTTTTACAGACTTCTTTGTTTCTTTGGGGCTTGTTTTCAGTCATTTCTTTAGATGACTTCAGTTTAAAGTATATTCATACATGTATCAAATGAAATGGAAAAGCTTTGTATTCATACTGATTAAGAATATTTCAACTCGATGCTAGTGATGATGGCGCCAGTTGTTTCCCCTCCTTCCCGCTGTCTGACCGTTCTGTTCACAGTAGGTCAGTCTGGGGGTCAAGCGCTCACACCTTCACCGGGGGCAAGACGCCTAGGGTGGGCTTTTTGCCCCGTTCATTGGGCCTTTTGCCCCATTCATTGGGCCTTTTGCCCCATACTTGGTTTTATCGTAACTTAGGTAAGTGACGACTGGTGATGTGTGTGTGTGTGTATGTGTGTGTGTGTGTGTGTGTGTGTGTGTGGTGTGGTGTGTGTGTGTGTGTGTGTGTGTGGTGTGTGTGTTGTGTGTGTGTATTCGGTTACCTGGGGTTGTGGAGGTAGTGTGTCATAGCTTTTGCCGGGGTTGTGCGGTAGCGACAATTTGTGGGGTATTCTTTCCCTACACCCCACAACTTTGACCCTACAAACTGTTGCCAAATGCTAGGGGATGTTGCTGATGTATCTTTCATCTACTCCAGAAGAAGGTTTTGGTGGGGATCAAACCACACAACACACACACACACACACACAACAACACACACAAACACACACCCCAAAAGCAGAACGC
>CM031598.1:115563900-115596400 GCA_018398815.1 Conus ventricosus
AGGGCACATAAGACGTATGGCGAAAGCTTGGCTGTGTCTGGAGTGGCACTGTCTTCATCTGTCCGTGGGCAGGGGTGGTTGGGTCTGTGGGTGTGCTCGGCAGCTGGAGGGTGGTGTTTTTCGCCGGTGGGCTCTGCAGTCATGAAATACGGGCTGGTACACCCATGGGGATGCTACTTTAAGGCTGTTATGAGCTGCATCCTGTAGTCTAATTTACCTCTGTCAGAGCAGTTATGTCCCTTGATATCTTAATGGAGTGTCCTGCGCGTGCCTGTACCATCGTCAACACAGCGCAGGCCTCCAAGGGTGGTACAGGACTGCTCTAAAGGCAGGTGAAGACAGTGCTTCTTGGGTCCTCCCCAGCACCTTCGGGTGTTTCTTTTTCTTCTTTGCCTTAACTAGGCTGACCCTGGAGAAAGGTCCAGTGACGGTGAGGAAAGACCCACTGACCACAGTAAAGTCCTGTTGACAGTGGAAAGACTACAACTCTGGATCTCTCTTGAGGGCACATAAGACGTAGGGCGAAAGCTTGGCTGTGTCTGGAGTGGCACTGTCTCATCTGTCCGTGGGCAGGGGTGTTGGGTCTGTGGGGTGTGCTCGGCAGCTGGAGGGTGGTGTTTTTCGCCGGTGGGCTCTGCAGTCATGAAATACGGGCTGGTACACCATGGGGATGCTACTTTAAGGCTGTTATGAGCTGCATCCTGTAGTCTAATTTACCTCTGTCAGGAGCAGTTATGTCCCTTGATATCTTAATGGAGTGTCCTGCGCGTGCCTGTACCCATCGTCAACACAGCGCAGGCCTCCAAGGGTGGTACAGGACTGCTCTAAAGGCAGGTGAAGACAGTGCTTCTCTGGGTCCTCCCCAGCACCTTCGGGTGTTTCTTTTTCTTCAAAAAAAAATGCCAACTAGGCTGACCTGGAGAAAGGTCAGTGAAGGTGAGGAAAGACCCATTACCACAGTTGAGGTCCTGTTGACGTGGGAAGACACTTGGATTGTCTCTTGAGGGCACCATAAGTCCGTTGGCGAAGTTGGCTGTGTCTGGTGGGGTGCCTGTCTTCATCTGTGGGGCAGGGTTGGTTGGGTCGTGGGTGTGCTCGGCAGCTGAAAGGGTGGTTTATGCGGGCCCTTTGGCAGTTCATGAGCATCCTGGCATGGTACATCCTATGGGGATGCACTTTATAGGCCTTAGAGCTGTAATGCTGTAGTCTATTTCCCTCTGATCAGGAGCAGTATGTCCCATTGATATCTTAATGGAGTGTCCTGCGGCCTGTACATCGTCAATCACAGGCAGGCTCCCAGGGTGTACAGGTTTGCTTTAGGCTTAACTGTGCTTCTGGGTCTCCCCAGCACGTCGGGTGTTTTTACTTCTTGCCTTAACTGGGCTGACCTGGAGAAAGGTCAATGATCCGTGAGGAGACCCTACGACCACAGGCAAAGTCTGTTGACTGGAAAGCTACAATCTGGATTCCTCTTGGGGCACATAGCCGTATGGCTAAGCTTGGCTGTGTCTGGAGTGGCACTGTCTTCATCTGTCCGTGGGCAGGGGTGGTTGGGTCTGTGGGTGTGCTCGGCAGCTGGAGGGTGGTGTTTTTTCGCCGGTGGGCTCTGCAGTCATGAAATACGGGCTGGTTACACCCATGGGGATGCTACTTTAAGGCTGTTATGAGCTGCATCCTGTAGTCTAATTTACCTCTGATCAGGAGCAGTTATGTCCCTTGATATCTTATGGAGTGTCCTGCGCGTGCCTGTACCCATCGTCAACACAGCGCAGGCCTCCAAGGGTGGTACAGGACTGCTCTAAAGGCAGGTGAAGACAGTGCTTCTCTGGGTCCTCCCCAGCACCTTCGGGTGTTTCTTTTTCTTCTTCTGATTCGCCGAATTCTGTGACCTCCCTTCCGATTGGTAGTTGATATTACCGTCATTCACTTGTTGCTTTGTGATGGGAGGCAATCTAAAGGCCGGCCGAGAGAGGTGCGAAGAAAGGTCAAGGCTGAAGTTCAAAAGCAGGAATAAGAAACAAGGGAGGTAACTGTTGTTTTGTGTGAAACAGTCCAAGGCACATAACTCCAAACTAATGTTGCTTGCGGTATACATTCACTTAATTAAGTGCACACACAGTCAAATGCACAAAACTTTGTGTGAGTGTGTGTGTGGGGGGGGGGGGGGAGGGGTGGGGAGGGGGGAGTAAGTAGACTCCCCCTATCTTCATTTCTCCCCCCCCCCCCTCCCCATCCTTTTCATTTCCAGAATTTCGATGATCAGAAATCCAGCATGGACAACATGATTGTCTGAACAGGACACCTCGCCTTTACAGTGTTGCGCAAGATGGAAAATAGAGAGCTATGGAGGCATGTTACAATGCACACCCCTATCCCCACCTCTCCATTCCCGAAAGACGCAGCAATAGAATAATGAATAGAAAAACAGAATAGTAATGAAACAACAGTCAAACCTCTGTATCAGTTGTCACCCATATAGGGGACGCAATTCGGTGAATCGTTCCGTTCGACACACCTCAAAGGCAAGGGGAGAAATGCGGAGGAAAAGGTTTAGAACCGATCCAGACAGAAGGCTCAAGGCTGGGTTGTTTGTTGTTTGTACGCTGGCAAAGAATTCATTGTTTAGAATGTGCGCCAGTGAAACACAAAATAAACTTTGAGGGTGTAAGTTAAGGAAAACATTGGCAAACTTTCTTGCTTCAATGGAACTTTTCAGTGTACGAGGTACGTTCGGAGTTGTGTGTTGCCGTAGGCTGTTTATGAACAACAACAACAACAACAACAACAACAACAACAACAACCAACCAACCAAAGAGGTTATTTTTGATATGATTATTTTTCTCATCTTCTGTGCCACTTTAATGGTGTGACCCCCACACCATCCATGCCGACATCCTGCCCTGCCCCCAGTTAGTTCCCCCCTCCCCCCCACCCCCCACCCCCATTCCATAGCTACAACCAGGCTGGTCCAGTCGCAGTCCCCAGCACCAGCAATCCACGAGCAGCTGTCAATGTCAGGTCGTCATGAAGCCGCCCACCAGATGTGACCCTATGAGGACACCAGGCACTGCATGACGTCATGAAGCCGCCCACCAGATGTGACCCTATGAGGACACCAGGCACTGCATGACGTCATGAAGCCGCCCACCAGATGTGACCCTATGAGGACACCAGGCACTGCATCACGTCATGAAGCAGCCCACCAGATGTGACCCTGTGGTGACACCAGGCACTGCATGACGTCATGAAGCCGCCCACCAGATGTGACCCTGTGAGGACACCAGGCACTGCATGACGTCATGAAGCCGCCCACCAGATGTGACCCTGTGGTGACACCAGGCACTGCATGACGTCATGAAGCAGTCCACCAGATGTGACCCTGTGAGGACACCAGGCACTGCACGACGTCATGAAGCAGTCCACCAGATGTGACCCTGCGAGGACACCAGGCACTGCATGACGTCATGAAGCAGTCCACCAGATGTGACCCTATGAGGACACCAGGCACTGCATGACGTCATGAAGCCGCCCACCAGATGTGACCCTATGAGGACACCAGGCACTGCATCACGTCATGAAGCAGCCCACCAGATGTGACCCTGTGGTGACACCAGGCACTGCATGACGTCATGAAGCCGCCCACCAGATGCGACCCTATGAGGACACCAGGCACTGCATGACGTCATGAAGCCGCCCACCAGATGTGACCCTCAGGACACCAGGCACTGCATGACGTCATGAAGCAGTCCACCAGATGTGACCCTGCGAGGACACCAGCACTGCATGACGTCATGAAGCAGTCCACCAGATGTGACCCTGCGAGGAGACCTGGCACTGCATGACGTCATGAAGCAGTCCACCAGATGTGACCCATTTACTTCATCTTCAAACCCCTCCCCCCCCCCCCCCCCCCCTCCCCTCCCCGAAGTCCAAATCTTTGCCAAGTCATTACTGTGATGACAGAGGGGTTGTTCGCCTGCGCTTGTTTCCCCCCCCCCCCCCCCCCCCTGTTAGATTGTTCGTCTTTGTATTTATTCAAGTTTAAAAGGCCGTGCCAGTCTTGAATAAAAGTTACTCTGTGTTAGGTTTTCTTATGGGAGCAAGAGTTACCCCACTTGTTCCAGCATTGAATGTTAAACTGATCACTGATCAGAAGAACAACTCCCCACCAATTATTTCCCGTGACATTGAATGTTAAACCGATCACTGATCAGAAGAACAACTCCCCACCAATTATTTCCCGTGACCCTATCCCTGGTGGTTTCCCCCAAACAGTCCCACTCCTTGGATTTTAATCTGTCTGTCTGGAACCACCTGGCTTGTACCTTGATGGCCCTATGAAAGAAAATGAGGAGAATCAACTTTCGGACATAATGAAAATTCTCACAACAATCTAAGTGTGCCAGTCTATAAATACTCGACTCCTTAAGCAAGGCCTTGGCGCATCATTTTTTTTTTTTAATTTTTTTTTTTTTAATGTGTAGCCACATGTTATTATCATACTCTGTGGAACCCCTCGGTTACGACCACCAGAAATACTCCACAAAGTTTGGTCTTTCAAGAAAGGAAAATATGAAGGGAAAACATTAGATTAAAAAAGTTTCCGAGTGGAAGTTTTCTAGTAATTATCCATTTTTTTAACCATCCACTATCATGCGGTGGTTAGTGCCATGGATTCCAGTCTGGGAGGTCGTGGGTTCGAGTTCCATCGACGCCATTTATTTGTAGGATTTTTTTTAAATATCTGCATCGACCGGCTCCTACTCAGAGCTGAGTTTGCTGCGTGTTCAAACGGGAAGACTGTAACCACACAGCCGAGTTTCATCCACACAATGGATGCGTCTCTGAAGCGTCGCTCCAATTTCCTGACCAACACTGCAGGTGTCTGTATTTCTCTGGCCTGGTTAACGCTGGAGATATTATGAAATGAAGCGTAGAGTACAGCCCTGTCGTGCAGTCTCATGGACCTCCATAGCATCAAGTTCCTCATTCACGTAGATCAGTATGAAAAAAAAGTCTCAAGGTCTGTGGCCCTTCATACCCTGCTCTGATGGTGACCTCAGTGTTTTCTTTCCTCTCCACGTCTGTGCCCTTGGTGAGTTCATGCCAAGGTCATCTCCACGTCTGTGCCCTTGGTGAGTTCATGCCAAGGTCACGTGTATGGACAAATTCATTGGAACTGTCACTGGACGGACGTAGTGGTGGCCTCCGGAGCGAAACGCTCGTTTCTGTTGGCTCCATGACTAAGCATTAATTAGTTGCAAAGTGAGACGACTGCAGGCGGACATACACACACACACACACACGCACACGCACAAACACCACACACACACACACACACACACACACACACACACACACACACACACACACACACTGTAGTTTTATAGACTGGCGCACTTAGACTGTTTTGAGAATTTTCATTGTGTCTGAAAGTTTGAATCTCCTCATTTTCTTTCCTAGGGCCGCCAAGGTACCAGCCAGGTGGTTCCACACAGACAGATTAACGTCAAAGGAATGGAACGTGCAGTATTTGCCTTTGATGTGTGTCGAACGGAACGATTCACCGAATTGTGCGTGCGTGTGTGTGTGTGTTTGTCCACGTTTCTCTTGGCGGTTCGCTAACATTTATGAAGCAGTCCACCAGATGTGACCCTGCGAGGACACCAGGCACTGCATGACGTCATGAAGCAGTCCACCAGATGTGACCCTGCGAGGAGACCTGGCACTGCATGACGTCATGAAGCAGTCCACCAGATGTGACCCTGCGAGGACACCAGGCACTGCATGACGTCATGAAGCAGTCCACCAGATGTGACCCTGCGAGGACACCAGGCACTGCATGACGTCATGAAGCAGTCCACCAGATGTGACCCTGCGAGGACACCAGGCACTGCATGACGTCATGAAGCAGTCCACCAGATGTGACCCTGCGAGGACACCAGGCACTGCATGACGTCATGAAGCAGTCCACCAGATGTGACCCTGCGAGGACACCAGGCACTGCATGACGTCATGAAGCAGTCCACCAGATGTGACCCTGCGAGGACACCAGGCACTGCATGACGTCATGAAGCAGTCCACCAGATGTGACCCTGTGAGGACACCAGGCACTGCATGACGTCATGGAGCAGTCCACCAGATGTGACCCTGCGAGGACACTAGCACAGCTCTCAGGTCCATTAGGTGGTGTTCAGTGATACCTGTTTCCATCCGGGTACGCAGGACGTAACCTACTAATCTGCCAACCGAGGGCAATTATGGCTTAACAAATCTTAAATAAATGTTAGCGAACCGCCAAGAGAAACGTGGACAAACACACACACACACGCACGCACAATTCGGTGAATCGTTCCGTTCGACACACATCAAAGGCAAATACTGCACGTTCCATTCCTTTGACGTTAATCTGTCTGTGTGGAACCACCTGGCTGGTACCTTGGCGGCCCTAGGAAAGAAAATGAGGAGATTCAAACTTTCAGACACAATGAAAATTCTCAAAACAGTCTAAGTGCGCCAGTCTATAAAACTACAGTGTATGTGTGTGTGTGTGTTTTGTGTGTGTGTGTGTGTGTGTGTTTGTGCGTGTGCGTGTGTGTGTGTGTGTGTATGTCCGCCTGCAGTCGTCTCACTTTGCAACTAATTAATGCTTAGTCATGGAGCCAACAGAAACGAGCGTTTCGCTCCGGAGGCCACCACTACGTCCGTCCAGTGACAGTTCCAATGAATTTGTCCATACACGTGACCTTGGCATGAACTCACCAAGGGCACAGACGTGGAGATGACCTTGGCATGAACTCACCAAGGGCACAGACGTGGAGAGGAAAGAAAACACTGAGGTCACCATCAGAGCAGGGTATGAAGGGCCACAGACCTTGAGACTTTTTTTTCATACTGATCTACGTGAATGAGGAACTTGATGCTATGGAGGTCCATGAGACTGCACGACAGGGCTGTACTCTACGCTTCATTTCATAATATCTCCCAGTGTTAACCAGGCCAGAGAAATACAGACACCTGCAGTGTTGGTCAGGAAATTGGAGCGACGCTTCAGAGACGCATCCATTGTGTGGATGAAACTCGGCTGTGTGGTTACAGTCTTCCCGTTTGAACACGCAGCAAACTCAGCTCTGAGTAGGAGCCGGTCGATGCAGATATTTAAAAAAAATCCTACAAATAAATGGCGTCGATGGAACTCGAACCCACGACCTCCCAGACTGGAATCCATGGCACTAACCACCGCATGATAGTGGATGGTTAAAAAAATGGATAATTACTAGAAAACTTCCACTCGGAAACTTTTTTAATCTAATGTTTTCCCCTTTATATTTTCCTTTCTTGAAAGACCAAACTTTGTGGAGTATTTCTGGTGGTCGTAACCGAGGGGTTCCACAGAGTATGATAATAACATGTGACTACACATTAAAAAAAAAAAATTTTTTTTTAAAAATGATGCGCCAAGGCCTTGCTTAAGGAGTCGAGTATTTATAGACTGGCACACTTAGATTGTTGTGAGAATTTTCATTATGTCCGAAAGTTGATTCTCCTCATTTTCTTTCATAGGGCCATCAAGGTACAAGCCAGGTGGTTCCAGACAGACAGATTAAAATCCAAGGAGTGGGACTGTTTGGGGGAAACCACCAGGGATAGGGTCACGGGAAATAATTGGTGGGGAGTTGTTCTTCTGATCAGTGATCGGTTTAACATTCAATGTCACGGGAAATAATTGGTGGGGAGTTGTTCTTCTGATCAGTGATCAGTTTAACATTCAATGCTGGAACAAGTGGGGTAACTCTTGCTCCCATAAGAAAACCTAACACAGAGTAACTTTTATTCAAGACTGGCACGGCCTTTTAAACTTGAATAAATACAAAGACGAACAATCTAACAGGGGGGGGGGGGGAAACAAGCGCAGGCGAACAACCCCTCTGTCATCACAGTAATGACTTGGCAAAGATTTGGACTTCGGGGAGGGGGGGGGGGGGGGGGGAGGGGTTTGAAGATGAAGTAAATGGGAACATGAAATTAAGAAAATATATTATAAATATGAAAACTCTTCACTAGGGATTACGATGGTTCCCTCATGCAGCTAGTGAAGAGTTTTCATATTCATATTTTCTTAATTTTATGTTTCTATTTTCTTCATCTTCAACCCCCGTCCAAATCTTTGCCAAGTCATTACTGTGATGACGGAGGGTTGTTGACTTGCGCTTGTTTATCCCCCACTATTAGATTGTTCGTCTTTGTATTTGTCTGACTTTATTCAAGTTTAAAAGGCTGTGCCAGTCTTGAATAAAAGCTGCTCTGTGTTAGGTTTTCTTACGGGAGCGAGAGTTACCCTACTTGTTTATTGTTTATTGTTTTCTGTTCCCTGCCTCATTTCGTTTTCAATTTCATTAAATGCAAGGTCAAATCTATGGTAGGCCTCAAAACGCTTACATGGATTCTCTAATGTTTTCGTGGAAAATCCTAATTGTGGAGGGTGGCCTGTGGCTAGACAGGATTCCGTTTATCAGTTTCAGTTTCATCAAGGAGGCGTCACTGCGTGCGGACTAGTCCATATACGCTACACCACATGCGCTAAGGTTTGAGACCACACTGCGCATGGTTTAAAGCTGATCGATAAATGAATAAGTAAATAAGATGAGAGAATTGAAGAAGAGGGTCTCGTGGTTACGACTAAGCAGATGTCTGACCTACACGTTAGCCCAACGCGCTGGTCAGACCTTGAGTGCCTGCCTAACATTGGTTGTACCGTTCTTATCATTGTATGTGTGTGTGTAGTGAGTGTACACATGTGTGTGTATGGATGTGTGTGTGTGTGTGTGTGTGTGTGTGTGTGTGTGTGTGTGTGTGTGTGTGTGTGTGTGTGTGTGTGTGCGTGCGTGCGAGCGCATGTGTGAGTCAAATCCGTATAACAGACTCCACCCGACATAGGAATGCAGTAATAACAAAGAGAGGTACCCGTCCTACAGCGATCGATCTCGGAACCTGAGAACCGTCCGAACGGCACGGTACATTAGCCATTCTGCGTTGTCACCATACACCACCGCCACCCGTAGTTAGTCCAGTCAGTCCATGAGGAGGAGGTGGAGGTTGGGGACGGGGGTGGTGGGAGGGGGCTATCGATCTGGTACCAGACCAGTACCTCAACCGGGTGATGGCAAACAAAACTACCTGTTATCAAAGACCACACAAGCGAGTCAACATCACTTTACATAATGATTGCGGTCAATTAATTGATACCACTAACAGCTTGCTACCTGAGATGGACAGGGTGGAAGAGAGAGGGGTGGGGGATAAGGGGAGGAAAAGAGGAAGGGGGGTACTGTACCTGTTTCGGAAATTCGTTGGCGTGATGCTGAATTCTGTTTGACGAGTGACTTGCATGCTCGTGCAGTATCGTCCAAATGGTTCGTTGTCGTGGTGATTAAATACAAGAGCAAATATAATCACTGGAGCAGTACCAATAACAGCAGTGCTGATTTAGTCATTGTGGTGGTGGTAATAGTAGCAGCAGCAGCAGCAGCAACAACAACAGCAGGTGGGACAACGGTTGCAGCAGCTATGTAACAATAGCACTAGTAGCAGAATGAGAAGCAGCACTAATAGTAGTATCAGTGAAAGACCACACTTGACATTTTTGCGTAAATGCACGTGCGCGCGCGCGTGCGTGCGTGTGTGTGTGTTGTTCTTCTTCTTCAGTTTGTCTTCCCACTAAAAGTGATATCAGACGAGTGTGTGTGTGTGTGTGTGTGTGTGTGTGTGTGTGTGTGTGTGTGTGTGTGTGTGTGTGCGGTGTGTGTGTGCGTTTTGCTGTGCACTTTTGAGTGCGTTTATACGTGTCTGTACGAGTGTTCGTACGTAACAGCTTGCGAGCGCGCGCGTGCGCGATGGCGCGTATGTGTATATGTACAAAATATCAGAAGGTGATTGACTGGGTTTCCATGTGTGTAGTAAGTAGAAAGGCCATCGTTTATTGATGAAGACATTGCTCATTACATTACCCGTTCATGAAAAAATTTAAGGGACGACCGAATCACTATGGTTTCTAACTCCTCTCAAAGGGTTGCCACACACGAGGCGACGAACGTAAATGCTTGGAGGTTCTAAAGGATGCCACACACATGGCGTTGGACGGAACTTCTTGGGAGGGCTAAAGGACGACACACGCATGGCGTTGGACGGAACTTCTTGGGAGGGCTAAAGGACGCTGCACACAAGGCGTCCAACATAACTTCTCGGGGAGGGCTAAAGGACGCCACACACAAGGCGTCCAACGTAACTTCTTGGGAGGGCTAAAGGACCACACACAAGGCGTCCAACGTAACTTCTTGGGAGGGCTAAAGGATGCCACACACAAGGCATTGAACGTAACTTCTTGGGAGGGCTAAAGGTCGCCACACACACGGCGTCGAACGTAACTTCTCGGGATGGCTATAGGACGCCCCACACAAGGCATCGAACGTAACTGCTTGGAAGTTCTAAAGGACGCCACACATTCCGCGTTGAACCCAACTTTTTGGAAGTTCTAAAGGGGGCTACAAAAGAGGCGTTTTTTTTCCCCTTTTTTTCAATGACTTGTGAGTTCAATGCGGTGACAGCCCTGATATGGCCCTCTGCGGTAGGCTGGGCTATAAGCAACATTACCTTACCTAACCATTGAAGTCTGCGGTTGGCTGGGCTATAAGCAACATTACATTACCTAACCATCGAACGTAACTTCTTGAAAGTTCTAAAGGACGTCATACAAGAGGCACCGAACGTAACTTCTAGGAAGTTCTAGAGAGTGCCACACAACAGCAGCGTCAAACACAAGCTTAAGTTCTAAAGAATGCTACTACACATGAGCCGTCGAACCTTAAGTCCTTAGAACGGAGTCACTGGTGTGCTAGTGTTCAAGTTTTAAGCCCTCACACAGAACAGACTTACATCCACTTTCCATGCAATAAAACAGCCGATTCAGACTGGTGGGACTAAGGTCTGTATCACACGGGTGTTCATGATACGATGTTTTAGTGCCAGAACACACGTGCAACACGATGCGTCTTGTCTTTATTGTGGGACATATACGTGTAAGCCATCACACGTATATTCTTAGTCTTACATCTCACTCCAAATTAGACTGACCGTGGTTTTTTCTTTTTCTTTGTTATTTCTTTTTCCTTTTTTTCAACAGTACTTTAAAAAAAAAATTCCGGTTGTCATCATAAGCAAATGCATAGGCTTGATAACAAGAAAGGAATAGTTCAGTTGAGTCCAGTCCTGTCTGTGCTGTCCGATACTTGATGTCAAGGCACGGGATCTCTGCCTCTATCTGACCCAGTTGTTTCTGCTGCTGCTTTCAGGGAGGGGAAGGGGGAGGGGGGGGGGGGGGGGGGCATCTCAAGAGTCAGTCTGTGTAGCTCTCTTTCGATTCTTCTGCATCAGCTTTCTTTGGGTCATCGCCGTCGGTTTCTTTTCTTCCAGGCTGGGCTGTTCGGTGTCGAGCCTCTTGGGCAGTGAGTGCGGTGGCATGCGCCAGAATGGTATCAGGTAAAATGAAAAGAACAAGCGCTTAATTGTTATCTCGCTAACAACGAGTTATGTGGCTGCACACCAAAAACATTAATGCGTCAAGTCCTTGCTTAAGAAGTCGAGTATTTATAGACTGGTGCAGTTCGACAGTTTTGAGAATTTTTATCGTGTCTGAAAGTTGATACTCCTCATTTTCTTTCATATGACCATCAAGGTACAAGCCAGGTGGTTCCAAGAAGACAGATTAAAATCAAAGGAATGGGACTATTTGGGGGCTTCCAGTTGGCACAAAGATAGGGTCACGGGTGAGTGCGAAGGCCTGTCAGCTAAGAGGAAGGTCATGTATTCGAAGATCGTTTGTGATTCCATCGGTGAACATCTCCCAAAACACGGGAAATAATTGGTAGGGGAGTTATTCTTTTAATCAATGATATAGTTTAACAATAAATGCTGGCTCGGACTTGAGACAGGCCTCAAAACGCTTCCATGGATTACGGAGTGTTTTAGTGGAATATCCCAGTTGTGGTGTGTGGCCTGCACCAGCCACGCCGCTGGCATCAGTGCTGCCCCTGGCAGAACCTGGCACTCGGCCTAGGGCATTTCTGTGTGCGACATGCCTTTCAACGAAACAGCTTTGACGTGCTCATTATTGGAATTTGTCTGTGCCTCTTTGGATGCGTTTCAAACAACCAACCAAAAAGCAAACATACCAACAAAAGAAACACTGTTGTTGTTGTTTATGTGGGCTTAAAACGGGAGCTCATTTGAAACCTTCTTACGTTTACACGTTGACAGTGTGATGGCACAACAGGTGAACATACACACATTGCATGTGCCAAGAGAAAACGTTGTAACGTTGAAATTTAAGTATCCTGTTTGCTGAACACACACCCACACCCACACACACGCGCGCGCGCGCACACACACACAGAGCCACACACACATGTGCGTTTACGCACATACTCCTGTCCCCTCATATAGAGAGAGAGAGAGAGAGAGAGAGAGAGCAGAACCAAATTTAGCGGGAAGGCTGGGGAGGGGAAAAGGACTGTTCTAAGCACCGATGGCATGGGAAGCGGATAAGGGACATGATAAACATGAGACAATTCTCTTCATCATTGAGAACACAGTCAAACTCTTCCACATTCTGTGGTCCAAGCTTTCATTTATCAATTCACCCCCCCCCCCCCCCCACCCCCCCCCCCCCCCCCCCCACCCCAAAGAAACGGACAAAGCACGACCAAGTATCAGCACACACCGCGTCCCTTCAGTAGGAACAAGTAATCTTCCACGTCTAATGATGAACGACAGGCCTTAAGTTGCTGCCACTTGGCGGTGGTAGAGCACGTGCAAGATTGTGGTTGTCGTGCAGGGCGCGAACTAAGTGCACAGCACTCTGCACGTGATAAACGTCATCTTGACATGGAGCGATGACCTCTCTTATCTCCGGTTTCTCCTGACCTGTAGTGCTCTTTCTTCCTCTTAAAGGATCAAGTCCTGAGTGGAAAGGACAGGGCTTGGGATGTCAGAGGATGGGAGAAGTAGGGGTGGGGCAGCATTGGGGGTGGGGAGGGGCGTGAGGGGGGTGGGGAGGGTCGCCAGGGGTTGGTTTTCATTTGTCTCCTGCGGACGGAACGGTCACTCGAGGATACAAGAGATGGGGAATCACCAATACGACTTTTTATTCATTTTGTAAAAACTCTTTTGGGAGGGTGTATGGGAAGAGGGATGGATGGTTGGGTGGTGGCGGGGCAAAGGGGGGAGTTTCTCGTATTGCATGGCAAAAAAAGACTGGATTTGTGGTATGTTTGTTGTTGCTTCTTCAAACACTGGTGTTGGTGTCTGGAACACAATATGCATAGAACAAGATGGAATGGGTGTCTGGCTGGTTGGGTTGTGGGTAACTAAATGTCAGTCCTGTGGATAAATTCTAGGTTTTGTGGGAGGCATATAAATGTTATCATGTGCACTGTCGTTCATGCCTGCCATGATCAGATTGAAAGTACCACTGTCCTGCTTTCAAGGATTTTTACACACACACACACACAGAGTCTCCATAATGTATCCTCTTCCCATCCCCCCCAGAAAAGAAAATAAGGAAAATTGAAATTAAAAAAATCAACAACACTGCATTTAAATAAAAACATTTTTGTTTACTCAAATACCATCCATTAACAACTGTTCCTGGTAAACACAGCTACATCTACATTATTCTGATGTGTCTACCTGAAAAAAAAAAGAACGAGATATATGGGTTCAAATCAAGTGTTAACTGATATATGTTTATAAGTAAATACATACATAAATACATGAGGAAATAAACATACCAAAAAATGATAAAATCGAGTTTATATGTAAATAATGTCATAAACATAACCAAATGCATCTTTAACGACAAAATACGATTCCAAAAGGGACCACTGACTTCCAAGACAAAAACTTGACTGGGATTACTTAGGACTGCTAATAAAAATTCATGGTCTAAATGCAAGTCTGGCAAAAATAAAAGAAAAGAAAAAAAAAAGAAAGAAAAAAAAAGAGGGTGTGGGTGCAATACTTTTAACCCAAGAACAACAACAACAACAAAATGATTGTAAACATGGAAACTCCACACTATATATTATTATGCAAAACTGAGGCAACAGGCAACACAGGTCAGTCAGCTAAAAACAGGTCATGCTACATAACAAAAACAGTGCATATCACCAAGAGTAGGATTAACCAAAAATGTGGAGGGTTTTTTGTTTTGTTGTTTCTTCTTGACATGCATACATCAGAAAAGTGATAGACACACTTTCTTTTCCAGGTTAAGCTACTGTTAATTTGAGATGAGACCGAACACTGATTTTGTATGGAAAAATTGAGGTGAGATTCATGCAGAAGTCTCCACAAAAGCTGTGGGCTCCTATAACATGTCTGATCCACTGTCTGTTATATATGAGGACTTAGTTCAGTAGTTAACAGTATGTATTTTAAGATATAAAAACAAAAAGACTTCCACTACAACATGAACCAATACACTGAGAAATGAGAGGAAAGGACGGCCGAGTTGACAGAAGAGGGGGCAGGCGTGTTCTGAATGAGGGAGGAAGAGCAGACAAGGACGGCAGAGTTGACAGAAGAGGGGGCAGGGGTGTTCTGAATGAGGGAGGAAGAGCAGACAGGGAGGTAAGGTAAGGAAGTTGAGGGAGCGAAAAGCACGGATGCACATGCAAACACAAACACACTCACTCATACACAAACTCGCACTCCCCCCCCCCCCACTCCCCCCCCCCCTCCCACACACAGATTTATACAAACACATATATGCACACGGGGAGAGGCAATAACAATGAAAAAAAAAGGAACAATTTACTATCATGTGCACCTATTGGCGTCATTTTGAAATTCTTACTTGAACTCAGCGCAAATGTCAGTTTTGCTCTAAATATTCCTTTCCTTGGAAAAAAAATCAGATGATGAAGAAATTTGAACAACAAAAAGCTTTCCATGTCTGCACCACTTCTTGTACCCTTAACTATTATCCAATTCCTGAGAAAGTGTCAATGTGATAAAACAAGAAAAAAAAAAAAAAAAAACGTAGGAAGCTCCATTAGACATCACACAGATTCAATTTTGAGAAGAACAAAAAAAAAAAAAAAAAACCCAGCAAAATAATGCAACCGAGCACAGTATCTCTAAATTTGGAATTAGGTTTACAGTCTCTGGCAAGCCTAGCTGCGAGGAAAGTGCCATTTTCAGTCTGAATGTTAGCCAACAACCATACCACGCAAGCCTTTTGCTTGGGCCTTCATGTTAAACATTACACCCTGTAATCCAATGGCCAAACCACGAGGGGCAGGAAGGCATCTACAACAGCCCTGACCTCTGCCAGGGTCCAGTATCTTTTGGCACCACCCTCCAAGACACTTCATGGGTGAAGACACAAGTATGTTTCTGCCAGTGGAAAAAATACTTGGTACTGACTGCCTAGGCTACTTCTCGCAAAGTTTTTTTCTTAACGGGACGTGCAAATACCAAAGATCAACATGTGGCGTCATGACCAAGTTTATTTTTTTGTGAAAAGATTCTGACACTGATCAGTTTGTAGCAGTGTTCATGTACAGTGGAAAATGAACATTAATCGTATAGTGGAAAATGAACATTAATCTTACTGTGGAAAATGAACATTAGTTTTGTAGTGGAAAATTTAACATTAATCTTATAGTGGGAAATTAACATTAATCTTAAAGTGGAAAATCTTATAGTGGAAAATTAACATTAACCTTATAGTGGAAAATTAACATTAACCTTACAGTAGAAAATTAACATTAATCTTATAGTGGAAAATCAACATGAATCTCAGAGTGGGAAATTAACATTAACCTTCTCAATGCAGTGAGCAGATCTTGGATTGCTGCTGGGACTGGATCCACACCACTACTCCACACCAAAAATGGGACAGCTCATTCTTAAAATGGGACAGCTTATTCTTAATCTATATTCACTCTTTCCACCCAGTTTTGTTGTGACTGGTTCAGGAGTTGTTTGTGTCATGAAATTTGAAATGATCTTGCTGAATGATTCAACCTGGATCTGCGCCTTCATCCCAACCTGCAGCGCCAATCCGCCGCCCACACTGCTTGAATTCTTCTTTGGACTTCATGCACATGGCATTTCTAGACAAAGTTTAATTAATACAGATCCTGTAGATTTTTCATATATATTCAAACACACACACACACACACACACACACACATACACAACACACACAGAGATGCACACAGACACACACACACACACACAACACACACAGAGATGCACACAGACACACACACACACACACATTCACACACAACACACACATAAACAAAGCAGCCAACCACTGGATGTTGAGTGAAAATGAAACTTTCTTGGTGGAGGTAGTAAACTGACAAATCATTAAATCAAGAGGTGCAAAATGAACAGAAAAGTAACCAGAAAATCTACAGAAAATGGCTACACAAACAAAAGAGTATGAAAAAGATTCTATCACCATATACTGGAAAGTATCCATGCATTCAGAACATGTCATTTCTGTTGTAACCACTTTGGAAATCAAAGAAACTAATGCACCATGATGAATCCACTCACTGTTCAAATCAAGCACTTTCCAGTGAAGACAGAAGCAGTTACAGCCGCCACACAATGAGTACCTAATTAAAGCTAATTTGATCCTTTTTTTTTCTTTCCTAATAGTTATCTGTTTGTATTGACATGTAAGAATTTCAATTCTTCTAAATGCTGAAAGTACCAGACAACATCCACTTCTTGACATCAAGTGTTTTCACATCAAAATATACATTTTCAAGAAACCCCACAGCACTGCCATCTATCTAGCAAGCCTTCTTGAGGTCATGTCTTTATTTCAGTCTTTCCTTCTCATACAAAATAAAGTATCCCTGTCTAATTCCAAAGGTATGTTCAATAGTTTCAAGGAACAAACGATCTGTAAAAATGGACCGGAAATATAAGTTTGCTAAACATCCCTGCAAATGACCCATGCCACACATTTTTTGTTTTTACACTCCTACATAAACAAAAATATCTTCCATGATACAGGCATTACATTATAAGATCATAAACAACTCATAACAGTTCAGTGTGCATACACATTTCAAAGTGTTCAGCCATCAAACACAGAGCTGAATTTTCAACAGGACATCACCACACCCAGAATCTGAAAAAAAAAAAACCCAACACAATATCAAACTGCATGTACAGCGTTTTTCAACAGATGAATTATGTACAACCTCATTTACAAACCAAGAAGTCCAATGATTCAGATGAACTGCACAAATACAATCATCAACTGTACACGTCACCAAAAGGCAATCTGACTAGACCAGAGAGAAGAGCAGAAAGTGAGAGAAAACACCAACAAACACGGCAAGTAAAAAACGACAAATACCACGAGATTGGCAGGCAGCTGACGTAGACAGGCCACAAATACTGAAGCATATGTTTACATATCTCTTCTTTTGAGCATTGCCAAAAAATCACACCAGCGAAACATGAACACTGAATGACAGACACAAAGCACGGTAAATACAATCTGACTGTTTCACTCGTGTGTTAGGACAATTCATGGTCGATGCCAAGCAAATGTGCTGTTCAAGGAAAAGGAAAAAAAGAAAACCAAAAAGGAAGATACAAGTCTAACATTGGAACCATCTTCACTCTGTTTAAATCAACTGTTCAATAAATTACAAAATACAAATAACATAGGTTCAACTGAAAAACTAACACTGCACAAGCATGCATACACACACACACACACACACACACACACACACACACACACACACACACACACACCAAAGTGCTTTCCACTAGTACAAACAGCATACCTGTATCTTTTCAGGTGTGCTAAAACTACAATTAAAGTGAAAACCCATGATCATCTAAACACTCTACATAAACATGTTCACACGACCTCTACCAAAATATGCATGTAACAAACCGCTGTATAAGCAACACATACGGGGCTCAATTGACCTTCAATGCTGAAACAGTCACTGACCAGAATCATGGTGGGCCAGGCCGGTACCTCAGAACAGTGTTATAGACATCGACTGGCAGAGATCCATGTCATACTGGTGACAAGATGATGGTAGCCACGGCAAGATAAAAGATGTGCTGTGTACATTCGAATGGGACGAAGCAATGAGGTTCCTGGAGCCATGTTACGGATTTGAACATTGTACAAAAGCCAGCCGAGCAGTATCCAGTGCTCGTACGTGTCATTACAGCAAATCTTGGGTTATTTTCCTCAACATTTCAATGAAAGAGCTCTCATGCTATGGGGAATTTTTTTTTTGTCAAGAGGCTCAGGATTCATATGACTGTTAATGCTTTATATCATTATCATACAAAAAAATCTGGCTTAGAAAAACACAGTTTCATGCAAGAAACATAATCCAAGTGAATACAATTAAAACGAACATATCAAACTTTCTATAGCTTCATTTTTCGCCACACAACACACCACACATACACACACACACAGAGTATTCAACAAAAGAAAGAAAAAGAAAACCGTTTAATTTCACGCGCTATATTTATCCGTTTCAGATCTAGCCATTCTGATTGGTTTGTATCGACTAAGAACACTGGTATGTCCAACCAGGACCAGCGTGGTCAGTGAACCAATGGGAGCATATCAAAACACCCTATCTACACCGGGAGCTGAGCTTGCTTAGGAGCAGTAACTATCAGGGCACAGCCTTCGAAGGACCACCAAAGGAAGCGTGAAAGACGTCACCGACGGCCAGCCATGAAGGGCAGAACTGTTGAAGCCTCTTCTCTGCAGCATGTGACTGAGGGCAGAGGGCTTTAGAAAACCGTCCCAACAACTCATCCTAGGTCTTCTACAGCCTCATGGGACAGTCATCATAACACCAACAGCTCATCCTGGCTCTTCTACAGCCTCATGGGACAGTCATCATAACACCAACAGCTCATCCTGGCTCTTCTACAGCCTCATGGGACAGTCATCATAACACCAACAGCTCATCCTGGCTCTTCTACAGCCTCTTGTCACAGGACAGTCATCATAACAATCCTAACAGTGCAGAGGAACCATACTATGTGAATGTTTCCTTCTGATACTAATGGGATCTAGTACTCTGAGCACGGCATGAACGTTATGTTACGGTGCAGTTAAAATGAGCTGTGCCCTACATGGCTCTTTCACTTGAAAACATTAATGCAAGTCATGACCAAACTGTCTGCTTTGTTGGCCAACTGTTGAGATGAACACAGGACTATCACGGGTCCCCCTGGTGGCCAAAGCCAAACAGAGTGTTTGACTGTTTTCAGAGCAGAAGGCACGGACAACCCCATTGTTCTTATGGCCAGAGCATTCCGGCAGCCAGGCAGCTTGCTTTCCTCTACTTTTTTTTTTCCCTAATGTTCATCCTATGGAATGGAAAACGTCCCTCCACAGTCCCTTCAAATATTTTCCTGGTGAAAAAAAAAGAAAAAGAAATCATTCTTCCACACACTTCCAGCTTTCTCTCTCTCTCTCTCTCTCACTTGCCAGTCTACTGCTTTCTCTTTCTCTCTGACACGTGTTGTATGTACACAGTTTGTATGTGCAGATGTATCTACAGTCAACTTGGAAGGCTCTCAGTAGTAGCCCATTGTGCACACACACCTGGCAGTGATTCCACTGATCACAACGGTACAAATCAGCAAGTGTTCCAGCCGCTCAACAGCTCAGAAGTCAACAAGTAAGTGAGATGAGTGTCTCTCTGATCCAGCGGCGGTGAGGAGAAATGTCACAATGCTGCAGTGTGCACACCTGAAAAGCGACAGTGTAGATGACACCAACCCATGATAAAGACGAACATAGTCCTGTGCGCTTTACTCCAAAATGATAGGGACTCAATACTTTATTGATTGGTTCACCACTTTTTGGATTTAACCCTTTCATCACTGGCTACCTGCATGCTGCAAGTCAGATGCTCAGGACTACACTGAGGCTGAAAACCAGCAATATAACAGGATTGTAAGTATAAAAGGGGTATTCATTTTGTATTGCCACAACTTCCTATCAGTGAGAGGATGTTTTCAGCCATGCATTACTTTGAAAGAATACATAAGTTTCCTTCATCTTTCTTCATGTTTCTGTTCTTCCTTAATTATCTGTTTTAGACTCATCCATCTTTCTACATGTTTCTGTTCTTCCTTAATTATCTGTTTTAGACTCATCCATCTTTCTACATGTTTCTGTTCTTTCTTAATTATCTGTTTTAGACTCATCCATCTTTCTACATGTTTCTGTTCTTCCTTAATTATCTGTTTTAGACTCATCCATCTTTCTACATGTTTCTGTTCTTCCTTAATTATCTGTTTTAGACTCATCCATCTTTCTACATGTTTCTGTTCTTCCTTAATTATCTGTTTTTGTCCAGTCTGTTTCATTCAGATTTCTACCTGTTTTTGTTACCCCTTAATCATCTGTTGTTGTCCAGTCAGTGTAGACCATGCCCACGTCCTTCACGGCTCACAACTTAGGCTGGCTGGTTCCAGAGTAAAGACACTTTCACTGTCAGGTCATCATGCCACGTGGCATGCATCTTCTCCACTCTCACAGTCAGCGCTTACATCATTTTCTATCAGCTGGCTTTCAACTGAACTTGCAAACAGGTGTCCTGTGCCTTGAAATCTTCAATGAACATGCTTGTCAGTGTCTGCAGTGATTGCTATCTCTCACAGTTTGACAAATGCAGTGAAAACCAATCACAAAGGAAGGAATGTTCCACCTGTGGGTGCAGAAGGTTTCCCTGTGTCAAAGGCAGCAGGTAGAGCTTCCTGTGGCATCATTCGCTGAACAGTGCTGCATGTTGGTCAACTATAATGTTTGAGAGGCTGATCTGTGAGGACATCCGCTTCACAGCATGAGGCTGATCGGCACCTAGTGCATTTACACTGCATTTCACCTAACAGCTCCTTAACTCGCTTCAGTTCTTTCCCTTGAATTTCAATCACCGGTGATCGACGGTTTTCTTCCCGGAATTATGCTATTTAAAACAACATTTTTGTTATCTGAAGCAATGTAATGCCTAAAAACCCCAAAATAGACACATTCATCACAAAAATATTATTATTTTAGAAATAATGAGCAGAATGTTATGAAAAATTATAAAAAATTCATGCAAAATGCAAAAATCTCAAAAACTGTTGAGAGTTAAGTATCCGCAGGTTTAACCCACTTTACAGTACCAATCAGTCCATCAGTATTAATCAACTTACTGGCATTTCCATCTGCAGGTCAAGTGTACTCCACTATGACATGGATAGGTCTTGCTGGATCAAACAGAAAAGCACCCTCTGAATAGTCATTTCATTTCTGCGCACTTTTGGTCACCTTCTAGCAGACAAAATGTAAAGAAACTGTTTGTACTCTGTCAGTTACTCTGATAAGGACAAAAATATACTGCTGCAGTTACAATTTACTGTTTTTTGTCTAAAGCTTTTCACCAAAACATTTTTTAACAGTACTGGAGAAGAGAGAGAGAGACCAATTCCAACCAGAAACACTCATGTAAGAACCTGGCGCCAACTGTCTGATCACCCCTTCAGCATGCTTTCCAACAGCTGTGTGAAGAAGTTGCAGTTGGTGGTGAAGTTCTTCAACAGAGGAACTGAAAAGGGACTAACTACTGCACCCAGACCTTCACACTGCAGGAAGGCCTGCGTGTCACTGCCGCACAAAGCTTTCAAACATGAAGCTTGGCACTTTCCAGGGAAGCACCTGTCAGCGCATGCCGATCATCCCACGTCAGACCACTCGGACACACAAACATCAGCGTGTACTACTACAGAAAGCTGCACAGCACAATCAGAAACTTTTTGAGAGAGATTGCATCACATCACCTGTTCCGGCTGGCAACAGTAAGCACTAACAACCCAACAACATGGACTTGGGGCACTAACAACCCATCAACACGGACTTGGATTGTAATGGAACAGTGTCGCAAACAAACGCAACGAGCCTCCGAAGAAAAAAAAAGCAAACTTGATTCAAACTTGTTTTCTGTATACAATTCATACATCTGCACATGAAACAATTTGAAATGCAAACTTCATCTTAAAACTGAACCTCCTATGTGTCTAGTGATGGGTCGTCTGACCTCTGATACCCCAAACCAATCTTAAGGTCTGCTGCCTTCATACACAAACTGTTTTGCGGCTGTCTGGAGAAGCCAAAGTGATGGTAGACCACTCTGGAGTGGTGTGACACTGAAGGAGACCAGAGTGTTTGTATGCAGGCCATTCTACAGCTGCTTGAAGAAGCCAAAGTATTAGCAAACACACAGGAGAGTTGAGACACCACAAGGGACTGTCGTCTCTGAACACAAGCTGTTCAGCAACTGTCTGAAGACCTTGAAGTGGTAACAAAACACACAGCAGAGTTGAGACACTAAAAGGGACTACTGCACTGGTGCCAACAAGCTGCTTAACTATTGTGTGCAGAAGGTCAAGTGATGAACAAACGCACTGCAGGGTCAAGCTGTTACAAACATCTATTGCATCTGTACAGAAGCTGTTCTACAGCTTGGGCACCACAGAAGACATGCATGTAGACAGCCAAGCACCTCGTCATACATGCCATGAGCAAGAACATGCGCTAAACATGCGCTAAAAAGCAAGTGCTGCGGGTTGGATAAAAGTGTTTTTACATAAAATGTGATGGTATGCTAGAACAAGAAAACACTAAAGATAAAACTTCAAACAATGTGTCAACAATCTCACTTCCACTCTTTCCATTCTCACCCTCTAACCACAGAAAACCAGTCAACTGTGACTAGTGAACACAGATCTCTTTTTTTTTTTTTTTTTTGCACATGAATTCTGACATGCACATTACTATTTGGTTTCAACGTTACTTGACGGTTATATGATGTTACTACATTGCTGTTGGTTTTTCAAACGTTACTTGACAGTTACATGATGTTACTGTGATGGCGATAATTGTTAGACTGTTACTGAGGTCTCAAAGTCTTAAATCACTTTCCAGTTACACCATGATATTTCTGTGTTGGTTATAACTGCATACAATCACGGCTTGATTATGACGTTTTAGAACTGACCTCACCTTCAACACATAACCTCCTTAAACTTCATGAACAAGCAAAAGGCAAATGGCGAACACAGTGTGAAGCCAATAAGTAGGGGGGGGGGGGGGGGGGGGGGGGGGGGGGGGGGGGGGGGGGGGGGGGGGGGGGTGGGGCTGGGGGGGGGGGGGGGGGCGGATGAGGGGGGGGGGAAACAGGGCAGTGGCGGAGGGGCGGTGCAGGCACAGTTTCATCAACACTTTTTTCACACAACACAAAGTATTACAGTCCTAAGGCCCACAGGTAATCAACAACTAATTTTTAAAACAGTTAATGCCCTGTCGATCTCATCCAAGAAGGGCACACACGCACGAATACACACACACATATACAAAACACACACACACAGACACACACATACACACAGACTTGCATACTTGCATGCTGGAACATGCATCCCACCCCACCCCACCCCCACTCCCCTCAAGCACAATAATCCACAATGCAAATAACCGCTTTGATCTTAAGCACTATATGCACGGCTCAACAGAAAAAAAAAAGAAGTGAAATTTTTACAACATACAACCTTTCAATGACGGGACAGACAACTGACTAGATCGTGCAAGAGATATACAGCTGACTGCAAGTTGCTGGACACCAGATTTGAAAAAAACAAATCACAGCGGGGAAAAAGAAAGCAAAAGACAATGCTCTGAGCATGGACTAGATGTATAGTGCAGAACACATCCACTAAACCACGATCACAGGAAAACAAGATGTATAGTGCAGAACACATCCACTAAACACGATCACAGGAAAACAAGCGCAAAGTGACTGGTTTGGACATACACTGTATCACAAACTTCAAAAATCATAAAGGGGGCAAAGAACTCAGGGATGAGCATATACACTTTCATAACTCAGGCAAATAAATAGCCATCAACAATTTCAGTTAGCACACTCACATACACATGCAGGCATGATTCAAAAAAAAAAAAAAAGGGTGCGCGTGTGGGTGATCCACAGATGGAAATGGGACACAAAAACTAGACCAAATACAAATGCCATCGACTCTTAACATGACTTAGAAAACTGCTAAAACCAACAGTATTATAAAAGCATTTGTTCTCTGAAGCTATGAGAGGACTTAAAGCACCCATCTTTCTATCCACCTTCAAAACTTAAAATTCCTCTAAGTAAGATTGTAAAACTATACCTGCTTTCACAATGCATCAGGACCAAGCCTGTTCATCAAACATCAACGTCTGTGTTGTGTGCTTCACACATGTAAACCTAACTATACCTGCTTTCCCAATGCATCAGGACCCAGCCTGTTCATTCAAACATCAACGTCTGTGTTGTGTGCTTCACACATGTAAACCTAACTATACCTGCTTTCACAATGCATCAGGACCCAGCCTGTTCATTCAAACATCAACGTCTGTGTTGTGTGCTTCACACATGTAAACCTAACTATACCTGCTTTCACAATGCATCAGGACCAAGCCTGTTCATTCAAACATCAACGTCTGTGTTTGTGTGCTTCACACATGTAAACCTAACTATACCTGCTTTCACAATGCATCAGGACCCAGCCTGTTCATTTCAGACATCAACGTCTGTGTTGTGTGCTTCACACATGTAAACCATAACTAACCTGCTTTCACAATGCATCAGGACCCAGCCTGTTCATTCAAACATCAACGTCCTGTGTTGTGTGCTTCACACATGTAAACCTAACTATACCTGCTTTCACAATGCATCAGGACCCAGCCTGTTCATTCAAACATCAACGTCGTGTTTGTGTGCTTCACACATGTAAACCTAACTAACCTGCTTTCACAATGCATCAGGACCCAGCCTGTTCATTCAAACATCAACATCGTGTTGTGTGCTTCACACATGTAAACCTGCTCTGACACTACAGAGGCAGTCCCTGACCCCAGACACATGAACACACAAACTTCCCTCCCCTGAACCACCTGCTGATCTCCCCTGAAAACACAGCTCTTCTGCCTCCCCTTGCCGTGCTATGTCGTCGGTCCAATCTTCACAGTGACGTTCAATGTCTGTCACACGGTCCAATCTTACAGCAATGTTCAATGTCTGTCACAGACTCACTGTCCCCTCTACCCCCCTCCCCCCCCCCCATCCCCACTGAACAGCTCCACACCAAGGTCCAGCACATGATGTCATGCCTCTGGGTGCACAGACATGATGGTCAAGCTTGAAGGCCAGGGGCTGGACTCTGGGTCCTGTGCCATCCTGACCCTGACCAGACAGATGGACTACGTCCTTCCACCCTTCCAGTGGATGGACACACCAATGCCGGCAGTGAAGAAAGAAACGGCACAGCAGGCAGCGTGTTGACCGTGCCACACACAGACCCTGACCAGACAGATGGACTACTCCTTCCACCCTTCCAGTGGATGGACACACCAGTGCCGGCAGTGAAGAAAGAAACGGCACAGCAGGCAGCGTGTTGACCGTGCCACACACAGACCCTGACCAGACAGATGGACTACGTCCTTCCACCCTTCCAGTGGATGGACACACCAGTGCCGCAGTGAAGAAAGAAACGGCACAGCAGGCAGCGTGTTGACCGTGCCACACACAGACCCTGACCAGACAGATGGACTACGTCCTTCCACCCTTCCAGTGATGGACACACCAGTGCCGCAGTGAAGAAAGAAACGGCACAGCAGGCAGCGTGTTGACCGTGCCACACACAGACCATGACCAGAAAACAGGATCTGTGGAAATGGCGGTCACCAAACTCACTTTCATTATCATAGTTAAAGCAACAGAGTCATCATCGTTCCAGCATATTGCATGGTCCAGAACTCCCAAATGACAATCTATTTCAAGTACTCTTCCTGATGTCACCACCACAGTCATAAATGACTAGTTTTAAGAATAAGATCCTGCAAAACAAATGTGTGGCCTATGGTTCAGAATGAAAAAAGCTATTACTTCAGCATTAAGACTACAGATTAACTGTCAGACTAGACTCCCTCTTCATGTGTGCCTATGGTTCAGAATGAAAAAAGCTATTACTTCAGCATTAAGACTACAGATTAACTGCAGACTAGACTCCCTCTTCCCTCTCCTACACCCCCACCCCCTTAAACTACCTTTTTTTCCCCTTTCCCTCTCCTACACCCCCACCCCCTTAAACTACCTTTTTCCCTTCCCTCTCCTACACCCCACCCCCTTAAACTACCTTTTTCCCTCCCTCTCCTACACCCCACCCCCTTAAACTACCTTTTTTTTTCCCTTCCCTCTCCTACACCCCACCCCCTTAAACTACCTTTTTCCTTCCCTCTCCTACACCCCACCCCCTTAAACTACCTTTTTTCCCTTCCCTCTCTCACACCCCACCCCCCTTAAACTACCTTTTCCCTTCCCTCTCCTACACCCCACCCCCTTAAACTACCTTTTCCCTCCCTCTCCTACACCCCACCCCCTTAAACTACCTTTTTTCCCTTCCCTCTCCTACACCCCACCCCCTTAAACTACCTTTTTCCTCCCTCTCCTACACCCCACCCCTTAAACTACCTTTTTTTCCCTCCCTCTCCTACAACCCCACCCCCTTAAACTACCTTTTTCCTTCCCTCTCCTACACCCCACCCCCTTAAACTACCTTTTTCCCTTCCCTCCCTACACCCCACCCCCTTAAACTACCTTTTCCCTTCCCTCTCCTACACCCCACCCCCTAAACTACCTTTTCCCTTCCCTCTCCTACACCCCACCCCCTTAAACTACCTTTTTCCCTTCCCTCTCCTACACCCCACCCCCTTAAACTACCTTTTTCCTTCCTCTCCTACACCCCACCCCCTTAAACTACCTTTTTCCCTTCCTCTCCTACACCCCACCCCCTTAAACTACCTTTTCCTTCCCTCTCCTACACCCCACCCCCTTAAACTACCTTTTTTCCCTTCCCTCTCCTACACCCCACCCCCTTAAACTACCTTTTTCCTTCCCTCTCCTACACCCCACCCCCTTAAACTACCTTTTCCCTTCCCTCTCCTACACCCCCCCCCTTAAACTACCTTTTCCCTTCCCTCTCCTACCCCCACCCCCCCTTAAACTACCTTTTTCCCTTCCCTCTCCTACACCCCACCCCCTTAAACTACCTTTTTCCTTCCCTCTCCTACTACACCCCACCCCCTTAAACTACCTTTTTCCCTTCCCTCTCCTACACCCCACCCCCTTAAACTACCTTTTTCCTTCCCCTCCTACACCCCACCCCCTTAAACTACCTTTTTCCCTTCCCTCTCCTACACCCCACCCCCTTAAACTACCTTTTTTCCCTTCCCTCCCTACACCCCACCCCCTTAAACTACCTTTTCCCTTCCCTCTCCTACACCCCCACCCCCTAAACTACCTTTTTCCCTTCCCTCTCCTACCCCCCACCCCCTTAAACTACCTTTTTTTTCCCTTTCCCCCTCCTACACCCCACCCCTTAAACTACCTTTTTCCTTCCCCTCTCCTACACCCCACCCCCTTAAACTACCTTTTTCCTTCCCTCTCCTACACCCCACCCCCTTAAACTACCTTTTTTCCCTTCCCTCTCCTACACCCCACCCCCTTAAACTACCTTTTCCCTTCCCTCTCCTACACCCCACCCCCTTAAACTACCTTTTCCCTTCCCTCTCCTACACCCCACCCCCTTAAACTACCTTTTCCCTTCCCTCTCCTACACCCCACCCCCTTAAACTACCTTTTCCTTCCCTCTCCTACACCCCACACCCCTTAAACTACCTTTTTTCCCTTCCCTCTCCTACACCCCACCCCCTTAAACTACCTTTCCCCTTCCACTGTACCTATAATTCCAAAAGTGACAGAAAAAAAAATTCACATAAGTATCTGGATCGGTTGGAAAATCTACTGCCATTACCAACACCTACTTGAAATGACAAGTTGAAAAAGTGGAAACTACAACAATATCAAAGTGACCAGTGTAAGTGTACTGCATTAAAGCTTCACAGTGAAAGGCTGAACAACTGTGGAACCAGATGACCTTCAGTTCCTCACGCACACACACACACACACACACACACACACACACAACACACACACACACACACAGAGAACTGACAGCATTCTAATCATTCAAACATGTCGTGATCAATACCAGTCATGAATATTCTGTGTACACTTCTCGACTATTATTCAACAGTGGAATTAAAAGTTCAACACGTGTATCACAAATGTCACATGAACACAAGATGCACAAGCGTCAATCAATAACAACCAGACACCCATCAGAACACCCACCAACGGGTCAACAACAGTCAGACTGCCCCAACACATTGATCATCAGATCCAAGCAGTCAGACACCAATCAAAACGCAGGCCAAGAGTCCAACACCAGTCAGACACCCATGCAAACACTGACCAATTGAGTAAATTTGTATAAATAAAAGCAGATTGTTTTTTTTGTCAACCCATAAATACAAGTCACTATACACACATTATCCAAGATCTGCAGCAGAAGTCTGGTATGTTGAACACAAATAACGGATGTCACCCACTTTGATCACATCCAACATATTCCTAGCTGAGATTGGTTTTCCCAAGCCATGTCAAAAGAGACAGAAAGAGAGAGGGGGGGGGGAGGTATAATGGGAGAGTGGGATGGCGGGTGGGGGGGGGGGGGGGTGGGGGGGGGGGAGACAGGAGGGTTTTGTTCCAAATTCACGAGATAATCTAAGAGGGAAAAAGGTCATAAATGCACTCTTCATAATGCATGATTCTTTGGGGGAAAAAAAAAGTTTCCAAAATGCAAGGAAAAACCAGAAGCAAATAACGCAAAAAGAATATGTTTCCTTGACCTTTTAAAAACATGCAAGTCCATGATTGAAAAAAAAAAAAGGTAAGTTTTAATTGTATGGTTCTGCATGAGATTCTCTCCCCTCTTCGCTCTCCCCTGCCCTAAATTATGCATAAATACCAAATGTACCACATGCTTAGTGCTACCAGGTAAAACACTCACACAACTGAAGACAGCCTCACGCCAAATGAAAGATGTTTCTATGTATGGTATGCACGAATGGTACATTACACTCCTGTACAAACCTTGGTATACAAACAGTTGAGCATGCTGAATAAGAACTTTGTATAACTTCATACTTCACAAGCAAAGCTCTGTACAGGCAAGCCCAGCTACTACTATGTTGCAGCATGGTATGACAATGACGAACCCTACCCTCTTCCCAGTCACTCATAACCTTGCATGCAAATGTCGGTGAATGAAGTGGAAAAAGTAATAATGCCAGTTCACCAACTGACCAGCTGTAACAAAATGCTCCAGTAGTCAACTCCTCGTTGACTGAATGAACAACTCTAGTGCTACACATGGCCGAGCATTTCAAGTGTTCCATGACAAACAGGGACACTTTAAAACCAAGCAGTGCACTCCGACAAACACAAAACCCACAGGAGTGAAGTAAATCTCATGCAACTGCACCTCATCCTGACAGGGCAAATTTGGCTATTTTAAGAAAAATAAAAATAGATATAAAAGGGAGCCTACCTGGGGAAAAAAAAACAATAAAAGGGAGGCTATCACCACAGCACAAGGACTTGTTCACGTGCACCATTTTGAAAGCTGTGAGTCTTGCACGTAAATGTGAAGTCTCTCCATGTCATGGTTCAAACTTTTGATGATTAAGCCGATAAACTCGCCCCACTTCATTGTAACACCACCATACCACTTCACTGTAACACCACCCCCTACTTCATGTAACACCATCCTACTTCATTGTAACACCACCCCCTACTTCATGTAACACCATCCTACTTCATTGTAACACCCCCTCCCCCCCCCCCCCCACTCTTCTTCATGGAACAGAGCAGCGCTGTGACACAAGAGTACAGGACCAAGCTCTGGGTTTTTTTCTAAAGCTAAAAATACCTTGAGGTGACTAATCAGGATCCTGCATCTGAACCGACCAGGTACACAGTGACACAACTAGCCATCACCTTAACATTCTGGTCAATTCATAAACTCCCCACACATGACCAGAATTATATTTTTGTTGTTGTTGTTTCCTGACATACACCAACAGTTTTAAATAAACAAAGAGATCAAATCGGTGTTTAACGCCAACAAATGCATGCCATGTCATTCACTTTACAGAGCAAATGAAGAGAGTGTTTACAGCCAGGTTCAAAGACAAGGAAAGCACACATCTCATGGGATGTCAGTGACATCATCATCTGTAACACACAGCCCCATGAGAAACGATTGTTTGGAGTGAACTCTGTGTTTTACCAGTACAGCTTCATTTGTGTGATGCCTGGTACTGCAAATGGTCATGGAGTGAACTCTGTGTTTTACCAGTACAGCTTCATTTGTGTGATGCCTGGAACTGCAAATGGTCATGGAGTGAACTCTGTGTTTTACCAGTACAGCTTCATTTGTGTGATGCCTGGAACTGCAAATGGTCATGGAGTGAACTCTGTGTTTTACCAGTACAGCTTCATTTGTGTGATGCCTGGAACTGCAAATGGTCATGGAGTGAACTCTGTGTTTTACCACTACAGCTTCATTTGTGTGATGCCTGGTACTGCAAATGGTCACAAGAGAAAAGTTACTTTCACAGTCTGAGGCACTTTTCTTTATTGAGACTTTACCAAATACCCCCCCCCCCCCCCCCCCCCCCCCCCCCCCCCCAGTCTCTCCCTTCTTCCTTGCTTCATACCTCCCCTAATCCCCAGCCATCTTGAACAGTTTTCAGCCCTAAGGTACTGAATCGAAGAAACTCGGAACATCAAACCTCCCCTCTTGACTGCAGTGATGGAAGATTGAAACCCTTTCAATCCTGCAACCTCTTTACACTGGAAATCTCTCGACAACAGAGATAGAAGATTGAAAACCCTTTCAATCCTGCAACCTCTTTACACTGGAAATCTTCTCGACAACAGAGATAGAAGATTGAAAACCCTTTCAATCCTGCAACCTCTTTACACTGGAAATCTTCTCGACAACAGAGATAGAAGATTGAAAACCCTTTCAATCCTGCAACCTCTTTACACTGGAAATCTTCTCGACAACAGAGATAGAAGATTGAAAACCCTTTCAATCCTGCATCCTCTTTACACTGGAAATCCTCATGACAACAGTGATGGAAGCTTGAAAATCCTTTCAATCCTACAACCTCTTTACACTAGGAACTTTTATTGACAACAATGACTGAATACTGAAAATCCTTTAAATCCTTCAAACTCAGACAATGAAAATCCTCTTCTTCACAAGAATAGAAATACTACTGACCCCGTTCATTCTTCAATCTGACGCTTCTTAACAAAATGATGGAATACTGTGAATCCTCTCAGTTCTACAACCTTCGAATACTGAAAATTTCCTTCTTGACAAAATGGATTATTGGATATCCTTTCCATCCAACAACCTTTGACATTGAAAATCCTGTTCATGAAAACAATGCTGAAATACTGTTCACACTTTCAGCTTTTAAAAACTACTGAAAAAACACTTCTTGATGGTAATGAAAGAAAACGTTAACTGAAAATTTTCTGCTTAATAACAAAGATAGAATATCATAAATCCTTTCAGTCCTAAAGCCTTTAAATACTGAAAAATGTCACCTGGACAGCAATGAGCGAAAACTGTTAACACTTTCAGCCCTACCACATCTAAACCCACAAAATCCCTGCCTTAACAACACTAGCGGACCAGTTTGCTCAACATCTGCTAAGAAGTGAAAAAGTTCCTTTGGGGTGATGAGCACTGAAAACTCTGGGAATGGTGGGTGGGAGTTGAGAGAAGGAGGGGAGAAATATCACGCACGCACACACACACACACACACACACACACACTCACACACACACACACACACACACACACACACACACACCAATTCTGAGAAAAATCACATGGAAGCCAACAAGACTGACTGGTTTATGCAGGACCCATAAGTATGTGTTGTGATTCCCCTGACATGAAACAGACTGGCCGATGTGTGGCACTGGATGGCAGACACTCTGCAGGGGGCGAGAGTCAATGACAGAGAAAAAAGTGCCACAGAGTGGGTCAGTAACAAGTTCTCTCTTTTCAGCAAGCAAAGGATTCACAAACCTACTACCTGCCAGAACACAAACACAAACAAAAACTGTCAATCCATATAGCCTCTTTCCTTGGGTGCAGTTGAACGCTCTCACTCTATATATATATATATCATGAACACCACCAACAACAAAATGCTATCCAAACCTTGTCAGAATCTCCTTCAATTCTACATAGCTGCCCCCACCCTCCCTCCCCTTTTCCAAGCAAGTCTAAGAAACATGGAACACAGCTCTGTCGCAGACTTAAAAAAGAAAAAAAAAAGAGAAGGATCATTGTCACCATGGTCATCTTCATGTCTCTCCAGC
>CM031598.1:115606400-115666400 GCA_018398815.1 Conus ventricosus
TCTTTTCCCTAAATGAGTTGCTTCTTACGCCAGTGCCATACTGCCTGTTTTTTTCTACTATGTATTAATGGCACATTTTCAAGTAAAATATTTCAAATGTTTTACTTGCACTTTACCTTAGGAATTGGGGTGCACTGTTTTTTTGTTTTCTTTTTCTGTTTTCTTTTTCTAACTTTAAATTTTGTCTTAAGTTTGACTCTTTGTTTTGGATCAGCTGAACATAAGGTCTCTCTGACACTACACTGGATTCAGTCAGACACTACACTGGATTCAGTCAGTCAGTCAGACAACTAACCTGTTCTTCTTCAGCTTCTTCTCCACGGACTTCTCGGTGGCCACCTTTTCCTTGTCGTGGGTGGCGACCAGCTTGTCGACCACGGTGCAGTGGGCCCTCTGCATCAGGGCGCGCTCCTTCTGGTGCCGCTTCTTCATCAGCTCCATGTCCTTCTGCTGTTTGCGCAGCAGCTTGATGAACAGCTTCTCCCCGCACAGCTTGTCTCGCGTCACCGCCTCAAACTTTACATCTTCTGCTGCCCACACAGTCAGTCTGCCTGTTGTCCATGGAAAATGCTTCCAGTGACAGCAGTGAGTGGTGTGTTGTGTGTGGCCCTGAGCTACAGCTGTAGGTTCTTTAAGTTATAAGCTGCTTACTTCTTGTACACCGTCAACGAAGGTTAGTTTCAAAGTGAGATGACTGCAAGCGGAAAAATGAAACAAATCTTAAAAGGAATTGAAAGTAACTCCGCCGGTTATCATGGACGAACAAATTACAAGACAAAACATGATGCATTTTGACCTCTTAGGTCTTCTAATTTGAGAAGATAAGGGATTGCTTGTTCTTCATTTTCATTGTCCTGAATGTTGTTTTATCTTGCCTGAAGAAGACCTAAGAGGTTGAAACGCGTCATATTTTGTTCTGTAATTTTTGTCCATGTCAACCAGAAGAGTTACATGATGCTGTAACTGAAGCTATGGATTCTTTGAAAATGCAGAGAATTTCTTAAAACATGATCACGATGAATATTCACAGGAAGCTCTGAGCGGAAGCTTTGTATTTCTTAAATCCTATTTCTTTCTCCAAAACACACAGAGATGAAATCACAGTCACATGACTGACACAAAAACTAAAAAAGTAATCACAGATTAACTGCATCATCGTACTTCTTTCTCATCAATCTTTCTACACATCTTTGACAGACCCAACATAGTTGAACACATTATCAACATCGCTCAAAAATGACTTATTCACAAGAAAATCCACATCACGAAGAGCAGCTCATGGTCTTGTCATATAATTCACCTGTACCACACACACAATACGCAACAGACAGGATGTACCTGGAAACTGGCATAGCAACGGGATGTTCAATTTCTCCTTTACTATTTGTGTTGGCAATGGGGGTCAATTTCTCCTTTACTATTTGTGTAGGCAATGGGGGTCAATTTCTCCTTTACTATTTGTGCTGGCGATGGCGGACATCTTGGTAACAGACAGGATGTACGTGGAAACTGGCATAGCAACGGGATTTTCAATTTCTCCTTTACTATTTGTGCTGGCAATGGCGGTCATCTTGATAACAGACAGGATGTATGTGGAAACTGGCATAGCAACGGGATGTTCAATTTCTCCTTTACTATTAATTTTGTGTTGACAATAAGGGTCATCTTGAAAGCAGCATTGAGCAGTACAGCTCCAACAGACCTAAGGAATGGATACCAAAAGCCCCCCTCCAAAAACCTTGATGGATGACACAATCATCGCTTCTACCAAGGAAGATGACCATACCAAGTACTGAAGAAGTAAGACTAATCATCTGCCCTATCCAACACGAGTTCCCTTACTTTCTCAGACCTAGCAGTAAAACTAATCATCTGCCCTATCCAAGCTGTGTTTCTTTACTTTCTCAGACCTAGCAGTAAGACTAATCATCTGCCCTATCCAAGCTGTGTTTCTTTACTTTCTCAGACCTAGCTGTAAGACTAATCATCTGCCCTATCCAAGCTGTGTTCCCTTACTTTCTCAGACCTAGCAGTAAAACTCATCATCTGCCCTATCCAAGCTGTGTTCCTTTACTTTCTCAGACCTAGCAGTAAGACTAATCTGCCCTATCAAAGACGAGTTCCCTTACTTTCTCAGACCTAGCAGTAAGACTAATCTGCCCTATCCAAGACGAGTTCCCTTACTTTCTCAGACCTAGCAGTAAGACTAATCATCTGCCCTATCCAAACTGTGTTCCCTTACTTTCTCAGACCTAGCAGTAAGACTAATCATCTGCCCTATCCAAGATGAGCTCCCTTACTTTCTCAGACCTAGCAGTAAGACTAATCATCTGCCCTATCCAAGACGAGTTCCCTTACTTTCTCAGACCTAGCAGTAAGACTAATCATCTGCCCTATCCAAGACGAGTTCCCTTACTTTCTCAGACCTAGCAGTAAGACTCATCATCTGCCCTATCCAAGCTGTGTTTCTTTACTTTCTCAGACCTAGCAGTAAGACTAATCATCTGCCCTATCCAAGCTGTGTTCCTTTACTTTCTCAGACCTAGCAGTAAGACTTATCATCTGCCCTATCCAAGACGAGTTCCCTTACTTTCTCAGACCTAGCAGTAAGACTCATCATCTGCCCTATCCAAGCTGTGTTTCTTTACTTTCTCAGACCTAGCAGTAAGACTAATCATCTGCCCTATCCAAGCTGTGTTCCCTTACTTTCTCAGACCTAGCAGTAAGACTAATCATCTGCCCTATCCAAGACGAGTTCCCTTACTTTCTCAGACCTAGCAGTCAGACTCATCATCTGCCCTATCCAAGACGAGTTCCCTTACTTTCTCAGACCTAGCTGCTCCTGCAGTGAGGCCAGTGAGGCAATCAAGGTGCACCGCTGTGCTCATTCCTCAGCCAGTATCCTGATGCTGCTGCAACATCTGTTGTTTGGTTGGTGGTTCCACTCCACCGTCTGCCACCAACTCAGCTTGGGCCACCCTCTCTTTTTCTGGCCAGTTATGTATCTATTTAATGGCTTGGTTTACATGTCTTGCCAAAGGAAACCTCCAGACATGCCGCAGCCAGTAGAGCTGCCGTCTGGCAAGGTTATTAACCATGCATGAGAACACCAGACAACAGATCAATTCAGCCCATCCTGAAGGCTGTGAAGAGGAGAGGATGTCTGGGAGTCAGCAGACGTGCAAAGGAAAGCCTGAGGATCAGGGATAGAACAGGGCACAGACCAACAGGCAGGGACTGGGATCAACGTCAATGACGGTGTGGTGGTTCAGGAGATGACAGAAAGATCAGGGATAGAACAGGGCACAGACCAACAGGCAGGGACTGGGATCAACGTCAATGACGTTGTGGTGGTTCAGGAGATAAGGACAGAAGGATCAGGGATAGAACAGGACAGAGACCAACAGGCAGGGACTGGGATCAACGTCAATGACGTTGTGGTGGTTCAGGAGATAAGGACAGAAGGATCAGGGATAGAACAGGGCAGAGACCAACAGGCAGGGACTGGGATCAACGTCAATGACGTTGTGGTGGTTCAGGAGATAAGGACAGAAGGATCAGGGATAGAACAGAAGGATCAGGGATAGAACAGGGCACAGACCAACAGGCAGGGACTGGGATCAACGTCAACGACGTTGTGGTGGCTCTGGACATGACAGAAGGATCAGGGATAGAACAGAAGGATCAGGGATAGAACAGGGCACAGACCAACTGATAGGGACTGGGATCAACCTGAATGACATAGTGGTGGTTCAGGAGATAACAAAAGGATCAGGGATAGAACAGAAGGATCAGGGATAGAACAGGACAGAGACCAACTGACAGGGACTGGGATCAACGTCAATGACGTAGTGGTGGTTCAGGAGATAAGGACAGAAGAGGATGCCCAGAAAATCCAGAGAGCAGTTCAGCCAGGCCAGTATGGACGATGTGGAAAAGCTCACTCTAAAGAGGTCCAAGCTTAAATGAAATAGCACATGGCCCCCACTGCAGACCAGTTTCACCCATAGCTCTGTATGTGACCTTCAGCTCTGCAATGTAAACCTGAGGTAATGGGAGAAATCAGCTGACGCTGTGTGTCCACTCTACCGGAGTAAAACAACCATCAGAACATGTCCTGAGCTCACGCTAAAAAGTGTCAACTCACAGCAACACTGCAGTGCTTAAAAAACTGCACATGTGATTAGTACTGCCGGGAAAACCTTGCTCCCAGAAGCTGTAGCGGCAACATGAATAACAGCAAATCATGGTCTAGAACAGCTTGGATATCCACAGCATAGTAAATGTCATTTATTTGTACTATACAGACACAGACACTCTGAAAGGTGCTGAAACATCTTGCCCATCTCATGAAGACCACTGTTTCAAACAACACAGGCTCTCTCTCACCCTTCTTCTCATCCTTCTTGGTGTTGGCGTTGTTGCCCTGGTTCTGCTGGCCGGAGGAGGGAGTGACGGTGACCTGTCCGTTGGAGGCGTGCTGCTCATGCCTCTGCACCACAGGCACATCAGAAATGTCCTTCTCATCGATTCCCATGTCACGCATCTGCTGCTCCCTCATCTCTGCCGCCGACAGGTGCTGAATGGGCGCTGATAAGGCGTTCACAAAATCTGTGGAAGACACCACACGTAAGTTAATAACCTTTGGGTAAACAAAGTTTAGTGAAGAGTATGCTCCCCTCCTGAGATTGTGGTGATTATCGTCAGTCATGAGCTGGAGTAGTCTTTCAACTTTCAGCACGCTGATGTATTCTAACTGCTGTCGGCTGAGTAAACAGCATGCATTCTAACTGCTGTAGGCTGAGCAAACAGCATGTATTCTAACTGCTGTAGTCTGAGCAAACAGCATGTATTCTAACTGCTGTAGGCTGAGCAAACAGCATGTATTCTAACTGCTGTATGCTGAGCAAACAGTATTCTAATTGCTGTATGCTGAGCAAACAGCATATATTCTAACTTCTGTATGCTGAGCAAACAGCATGTATTCTAACTGCTGTGTGCTGAGCAAACATGTCTTCTGATCACTGTATGCTGAGCAAACAGCATGTATTTTAATTGCTGTATGCTGAGCAAACAGCATGTAATCTAACTGCTGTATGCTGAGCAAACAGCATGAATTTTGATAGCTGTACGATGGGCAAATAGCATGTATTATAACTGCCATTTGCTGAGCAAAGAGCATGTATAATAACTGCTGTATGCTGAGCAAACAGCATGTATTTCAATAGCTGTATGATGAGCAAAGAGCGTGTATAATAATTGCTGTATGCTGAACAAAGAGCATGTATTTTAACTGCTGTATGCTGAGTAAAGAACATGTATTTTGATTGCTGTATGCTGAGTAAAGAACATGCATTCTAATTAATGTATGCTGAGCAAAGTTGGCTCTTTTGTTTTGTATATAACTCTAAATTTTTTACAGCAAAAAGGAGAAACTGATGTATATGAAAGCAAGGAAAAAGAGAAAATATTCCAAATACAAATATAGAAACTGAAATATTCTGCAATATCATTAGATCAACAACTGTCCATTTTTGTTAACTGTCATAATAGCCTCTTTAAAACTGGACCTCTTTTATGTCATTCTTATTCTATTGCCGATACTATCTTCAAAATAAACTCCTCTTACCTCGGAACTCCTGTTTGACGTAGGTTTTGAGGATGATGCGACAGAACACGGTGGGCAGGGACAGGGGGAAGTTGCCTTCTGTCCTCAGTGATATATGTCGATAACCTGTGGCAAAACAATCACGATACAGGTCACCAAACTGTCAATTCAAAATAAAGATACATGCTGATAACCAATCACCAAACCAACATGATAAGCCAATAGTATTCTGACACAAATCAATGATGGTACGGTAAAATGATGTTGCTTACAGCCCAGCCCACTGCAAACGGCCTTATCAGGGCTGTCACGAAATCAGTGATGAAGGCCAATCGTGACAGAACAATCATATGTACTGATATCACTTCAATAGCATTCATGTAGTGCCTACGCTTAGCTGGAGACCAAGTCCTAAGTACTTTACAAGCCATGTTCTCTTTTTGTTCCATTCTATTTTTTCTTCTTCTTCTTTTGACTGCCTGCACAATGTGATGGCCGGGCGAGGAGCACAGCTGCCTCGCCTTCACGTATGCACGATATGTTGAGAAAAAGTGAACCAACTTCAACAGAACTGATTTTGCCAAAATAAGAAGAAAAAAACAACAACAAGACTTCAGAGAAGAAAGCAAGTCCACCACTCACCAGCCTGCAGTCCATCCAGAGGTAAGATGCGCTGACCAATCAGCTTGCCTGTGTCTTCATACACAGCTATTCTGAGAACAGCCAACTCAGGTAACACCACCTGGAACACAATCACATCCCCCATCAGGAAAAAAACAAACAAAAAACACACACACATACACACAAAAATTACTGGCTAGTCAAAACAAGAGCGAAAATGAAAGATTTCCACCTCCAGTCTAAAGAAATAGATTTCTTCAGTACATACGAGTTGACTGGTACTCCAAGCCTGACAATATTCCAAGCTTGACACTGCCCGGCTCCAGGGGTTTCTGTGCCTGCACTTTCTGTTAGAACTTCTTGCCAGAAGAAATTTGTAACAAAACATTCTCTGTGTTAACTTCAGTACCCTCACCCCTTCCCTTTCCTGCATAATTCTACACACCTAACAGAAAAATATGCCATAGACATAACCTCACCACTTCCCTTTCCTGCATAATTCTACAACCTAGCAGAAAGACATGCCATAGACATAACCTCACCACTTCCCTTTCCTGCATAATTCTACACACCTAACAGAAAAATATGCCATAGACATAACCTCACCACTTCCCTTTCCTGCATAATTCTACAACCTAGCAGAAAGACATGCCATAGACATAACCTCACCACTTCCCTTTCCTGCATAATTCTACACACCTAGCAGAAAGACATGCCATAGACATAACCTCACCACTTCCCTTTCCTGCATAATTCTACACACCTAGCAGAAAGACATGCCATAGACATAACCTCACCACTTCCCTTTCCTGCATAATTTTACACACCTAGCAGAAAAACATGCCATAGACATAACCTCACCCCTTCCCTTTCCTGCATAATTCTACACACCCAGCAGAAAGACATGCCATAGACATAACCTCACCCCTTCCCTTTCCTGCATAATTCTACACACCCAGCAGAAAGACATACCATAGACATAACCTCACAACCAGTGAAGCTTGACATAGGTCAGAGACGTTTATGCTCTTCCCAGCTTTGTTGTGGCCATCTGGCTCACTGTATCTGGCTTCCTTGGGTCGATACTTTGTGGAGAACTAACAGAAAATTCAGCTCACTTAATAGGCTCAGTCTGTTAAAAAAAAAAAATTTTCTAGATACTTCATAGGTCAGTCTGTTTACTTCAAATACAAGTCACCTCAAAAGCCCAGTCTGTGTATTACATTCAAGTCAGTTCACACGTATGTCCACTTGTATTAACTTCAACTGGCTTCCAAGGCCAAGGCTCCCTCCATAATCAACTTCAAGCTGCTTCATAGGCTCAAGCTGTACATCAAATGGAAGTTATTTCAAACACCTAGACTGTTTATAACATTTAATTCACTTCAAAGGCTAGCTTGTTATGTAAAATTCAAACGACTTTACCAGACAGCCGGTTCCAATCAAATTCAGGTCACTAGTCTGTTTACATCAAACTGAGGTCACTTTACTGGCTCTGTGTACTTACTAAATTTTGGGGACTTCGTATATTATTCTGTTTATATCACATTCAGGTCATTTTGTGGGTTATTCTATTTATATCAAATTTAGGTCACTTAATATGTCAGTCTAATCAAACCCAGGTACTTCAAGGCAAGTCTGCTTAACCATATTATCTATATTCAGCTCAATCTTCTTCTTCTTTCTTTAAACATCCGCCATCACCATTTTGATGGTTCTGATGTGTATAAAACTGTATAAAACGGCATACAACCCAAAACTAAATATATGCATCAAATTCAGGACACCTCATAGGTCAGTCTGACTGTATCAAACTCATGTCAAACTCATGTCACTTCACCGGTCAGTCTGCTAATATCAGATCAAGGTCACTTTGTATGGGTCAGTATGTTCATGTTCAACTTAGGTCATTTCACTGATAATACATCTATATAAGAGTTCTGTATATATATCAAAATCAAATCAGGCTGCTTCATAGACTGAATCTGCTTGCAAACTTTGGCAAAACCAGCCCTTTTTTTTTTCAAATTTCTAAACTGTGAAATTTACTTCTGGTGATCTCTTTGTCCATTTACAAATTCACTCTGTACAGTATGCGGTAACAAACATGGCACACACATAAAAAGAGAGCGAACCTTGCGAAAAACAAAGGGCTCCTCATTGTACACTGGATTCAGACCATTGTTTGGCACAATGCGTGTGCGAAATTCCCGGCGAATGGTGTCTGTTGGCAGCCCATACATGTCCACCTCCACGCAGGTGCCAATCTTCTTGTCAGACAGAAACTGTCCGGAAATCACCTGTCAACACGGACACTTCTCCACTGATACAGAACCAACCATTATCAATATTCAAATGCATAATCACATTCCACGTATGCAAATGAACACACATGGATATAAACATACACATTCTAATGAACGGGTTTCGATGAAGCCTCTGGTCAAAAACTATTTGTGTAAAAAGACACAAGCCTGTGATTACATTTTCACCGCATTAATTGGACATTTTGTTGACCTGCTTGTTTCAGAGCTTAATCCAGGATTTTTTAAAAAGGGGGGCAGTCCCCCCCTCATATAAAAAAAAAGGGTTCCCCCCCCCCTCCCCCCCCCCCCCCAAGGGCCACTTCTTCAGCCAATCGTCTTGAAACCGGTGTTCCCTTGCACTGGCACAGTTTTCGGGCTGCTTCTCTGAGCTTTTGGATGTAGTCGCGGTTTCTTCATGATCTTCTCCACCCTCACATGGCACAGAATCTTATTTTTTCACTTTTCCTCCACAAAAGTCGAAGTCGAATAGGGTGGGTGCACGCTTCATTTTGGAAAATATCCAATACGGCGTCTCAAACTCTCGCAACTTCTCGTCTGTGATCGAGATGGAGGAGATGAACGCCGCCGACTGGTTGATTTACACTAAGAGCCAATGAAATATCAAGAAATCGTTCGCTCCTGCTCAGTCCTAGTTTCAGTTTTTCAAGCAGTCGACAAACGAGCGCCCACAACGATCAGTGAACAGGGCGGGCAGTTTTGCAAATGTGCGGGAGTCTGCCCACGTTAAGACTCGATAATTGCAGGAAGGAACTGATTTTCGGGGGATTGTACCAATCCTGCGCTCTAGATCAAGCTCTGTTGTTTGTATGACTGTCTAATGAACCAGTTTTTACTGCGGTTTTTTCTTGAAGTGTTTAACTCTTTCATCCTTACAACCCGGTTTTCCAGTTTGCAGAAATCCTACCCTTCCTTCCTGCAGCCCGGAAAACCGGGCAGCACGAAATCCCTCCTTTCCTTCCTGCAGCCCGGAAAATCGGTTCTCGTGGTAAGCGCCTTGAACTTCGCGCGAGTCGCGTCTTCGGTACATGTCATGACCAGGTTGCTCGCGCGGCAGTGTTTATGAATGGAATGGATGCCAGTGGGAAAGTGGTCGCCGCTCTATTCTGGCCGCTTTGCTACTGCATACATGGCAGTTCTCACTTTACACTTCTTCTTTTTTCTCTCTAAATCCAGGAATGAAGGGAATACTCCTATCATAAGAATCTAGGAACAACAGGAAGTAATGGTTCATAGAAAAGTAGGAATGAAAGAGTTAAGATACCTGTCAATAACACCAGTGCTTCTTCACACAGTTTGGAATCACAGCCATAATGATGCACATTCACTCTTTACATGCACCCACATGTGCACATGCTCATTTATAAAACACTGACAACAACAAATGTTCAATTAAAAACTAAGAGTTAAAAAGATACAAACCTAGTTCTTAAAAGTTCCTTCAGTACACATACAAATAAACTGAAAGACAGATGAACAGACAGACAGATACAAGTCAACCTCTAAGTTTTGGAGGCAATGAATGACCCTTGATGAAATCAGAATATATATGAACTGTTAGCACCTGTGCATCGCCTGTGTCTTAACATTTACCAGAGTTAAAAACAAAACAAAAAAGGAAACAAAACAAAAAAAGAGTAAAAGCATTGGGGAAAACTCAATTCAAATGCTTTTGATATTAAGTCTGATCACATCCTTAGTTCAATTAAAGTGTTTTGCATCTAAATAAATATGATCTTTGAAAGTTTGTTCAGAGTTAAAATAGTCAGCAACTTATCAGTTTACTTCTAGCTACTAGAATCCATCTGACTCAAGGAAATGGAGTAGCAGCATGCACCATACCAACTCCGCACATGTACGCACACACACTCACACACACACACACACACACACAGAGATACATACAAAGATACACACACACACACACTCACCACACACACACACACACAGACAAGGACACATACACACACACACACACAGACAAAGACACACACACACACAGACAAAGACACAGACACACACACACACAGAGTTGTTGTCACCTGCACAGAGCAATGGGCAGCAATCACGCCATCCACTGGACTCTCAGAAAAGGGGTCAAATGTTCTGTCCGGGCGACGCATGAAGTCGGGCTTCAGCAGATATCTGAACAAATATGTACATGTCTTGTACAAGTCTGGAAGTTAATGTTCCACCAAGTCAGAAAAGAGAACAGGACAGATCTCTTCATTTCCACATCGGCATAGCATGGGACACAAAAAAAGAACATGGAAAAGCTTCAGGACACCCATACACAACCCCACGTACACATATCCAGAAAACACAATTATAGACACACACAAACCCAAGCCAAATGAACAGTAACTATGCGTGTGCATATATGACTAGTGGCCACAATGGCTTTTCAACAAGTTCCCAGATGTGAGGTAACTTTGAAGTAATAAATAAAATTGTTACACAGTGCTAAAAGCCACTTTCACCAGAGCAAACACAGCATTTTTCACATCCAGCTGTTTAAGTGTGAACTTCATTTAGCATGGCAAAATGTACAACCAGGGTAGCTGTGCCTCTCAAACCCACACTGAACGGAGCTGACGTGATTGGTATGCAATGACTTTGCAAGACTTTCAAAAAGGCGTGCCTCTGGCATGCCTGATTTGTGAATATGACAACTGTACGGGCCTTCCATTAACTCTGGTTACAGAAGACAAGGTGACTAGGGTAGAGTCATTTATCAAAGACGATCCCAGAATACATGCCAACATCAAAGACGATCCCAGAATACATGCCAACAGATACAGCTGGAACTGGACAAGGAGCTAAGAGAACTGGCTCTGCATGATCAGCTTGGCATAATCAGATGTTGCACATGGGTCGCTGACATCTTCAGAGCTCAAAAAGGTCAGAGTAGAATGGCGTATCCATATACCAGGGAAATTTGAATGGAGGACATTCAAATCTTATCTGGTAAATTCAGACTGGCGACAAAGAAAATTGGCTTTTCAATATAATCTAGAAACCAAGCAACAGTCGGGTGTGAGGGTCTTTCCATATGAAAGCCCGGCTGTCAATCTCCAGAGATCCATTTCTGGCTAAAGAATGGTGGCAAGTTTCTTCTCCATATCAGGCCATATAACCATAATACAGCTTGAGGTAAGGAAGACACTGACCTCCAACTGCTGTATGAGTCACTGCCTACCCAGGGTCTACAAGGACCGGTGCCAGTGCTGTTATCACAGGAAGACACTGACCTCCAACTGCTGTATGAGTCACTGCCTACCCAGGGTCTACGAGGACCGGTGCCAGTGCTGTTATCACAGGGGTGTCCATGACCTGCTGACCACCAGGACAGCACCAGTGCTCATACTGTGGCAACCACTCTGGACGTGCTGACCAAAGACTACCTGAAGTGGGTCACACATCTGCCCTGCTTGCCACACCTGACTGCCTAGGACTGGTGTCTTTTCCCCTTTGTCAACATCAAGTTGCTGGAAGGAGGGAGGAGGAGGAGGAGGGGGGGGGGATTCCAGACCTCTGAAGATAACTGGGTTTACTTGGAGACAGTGGTCTCCACCATCTGTCCTTACTGGACAGCCCTCATACTGTATTCAAACTCTCTCTCTCTCTCTCACAAACGCACACACACACAGACATACACACACACACACATACCAACGTACCCACAGTTGCTGTTGTATTCAAATTTGCCCTGTTCAGCTGCATGGCCAGGTCAGGGGTCTGGAAATTCAAGGCCACCATCTGGCACCCTGCGTTCCAGAAGATCTGAAAGAGTCACAGCCACCATGTTACACAGCCACTGCCTGTGTGCGTGTGTGTGTGTGTGTGTGTGTGTGTGCGTGTGTGCGTGCGTGCGTGCATGTGTGTGTGTGCGTGTGTGCGTGCGTGTGTGTGTGTGCGTTTGTGTGTGTGAGAGTGTGTGTGAGTGTGTGTGTGTGTGTGTGTGTGTGTGTGTGTGTGTGTGTATGTGTGTGTGTGTGTGTGTGTGTGTGTGTGTGTGTGTGTCATCATCTTTGATTTAACGTCTGTTCACCCAAAGGTGATATTAGACCAAATAAATAAATATCAAATAAAATAATAGTATAGTAAGATAAAATAAATTAAATGAATAAAATAAATTGATTAAAATAAAATAATAGATAGATAAACTAAATAGGATAGAATAATAAAGAAATGTGTGTGTGTGTTGTGTGTGTGTGTGGGGGGGGGGGGGGGGGGGGTAGGTATGTGTCACTGGATGGGTTTGTATTGTTTGTGGTGATGGTGTATGGTGTCCTTTAGTAATAGTGGAATAATCTGTCCTTCACCCTTTCTTTCTGTCCGTCACGTATTGATCTATTCTATTGGTACATTGACAGATCTGATACATAATAAAGTATCTATAGATTTGGACTGCAAATCAATTCAAGTTATGCGGTCCACAGCCCAGCCAATCATGAAAGCCATCCCAGGATTGCCACCGTGTAAAAGTTCGATCCCGTAATCTCGAGTTATGGTTAGAAAAAATTGACTTGCATACTGCATAGAATATTGAGACTGTTTTAAATATCTTAAATCTAAAAGTAATAAATTCCCAATGTGTCCTACTATCTTAACAATTAACAGATATAATTTAATAACGCAGGAAAGAACAACAATAAATCAACAAATCAAAGAAAAATACCAACAGGACTGGAATGCAAAATTTGGGAAAAAATTTTTAGAAGCTGAAAGTCATTTACAATTTTTTCAATGGATAATGGCTCATAAGGTAGCAGCACGCCCCCTAAAGTTTTAGTAATTAGTGCTTTAATTTCAGAACAGTGTAGGAGTAAATGCTTTATAGTAATCTGATTTCCACATATACAATTTACATCTTAGAAAATTTTGTTCTAAAAGCATTTAGACGAATTTTAAACATCAAAGTTATAATATGTCTGGATTTTGTATTACTAAGATATGTCAAGAGTAACTTTGAATCTGCGATAGGTTCATTTAATCCTTTTATACAATTTTGTGAATACTGACTGTTTGATGTCATCAGAATATGATCAAATTCATCTTTAGATATTTTTTCAATATGTTTATAGCATTCATGTAAATCTAACTTTATATTCAGCTGTATTGTTCCTTCAACATTATGCGCTGCTCTTTTAGCTGCTCGGTCAACCACTTCATTATAATATATCCCATAATGTGAAGGTACCCAATAAAAAGTGATACTGATGTTTTTAGCTGATAACTGATGTATGCATGTTTTATTTCTAGTATCATTTCGAGACGCGTTTTAATATTTTGACATTTGATAGCTTGTAGTGCAGATTTCGAATCGACACATAATAACACTTTTACGTTTGGGCCAGTTTGTTGGAAGATCTATGATATGCTGTACCGCCTTTAATATTGCTACCAATTCAGCAGTAAAAATGGAGTAATGATCACCGATATGATACTGTTTCACTATGTTTAGTGAAGGAATTACAAATTGCTGCCCCTGTCTTGCCATTTTCGAGGACGGATCCGTCTGTATATATTTTAATATGATCATTATAAATGACTCTCCATGTGTAAATTAATCAAATTTTTTAATATATTCGGTGATTGATCTTTGTTCATATCTATATGGTCTATATCAAAATTTGGTTTAACTTGTTCCCATGATGGAATTCGGGAGAAAGAAGGCTTTATGGCAACCTCTTTATCTTTAAAATCTGTAGAGTTAATCATATCCGAGACATATGTATTTATTGGTTGTAGAGAATGTATATATTTTGCTCTTTAACAAAATCATGTTGCGAGTCCAGATTTACTTCTTTTTTACTAAAGGTATCATATGCAGATGATTTTAATACATATTTTGACGCACAAACTTTTCTGTGGTTATCAAATGCATAATCACATTCCACGTATGCAAATGAACACACATGGATATAAACATACACATTCTAATGAACGGGTTTCGATGAAGCCTCTGGTCAAAAACTATTTGTGTAAAAAGACACAAGCCTGTGATTACATTTTCACCGCATTAATTGGACATTTTGTTGACCTGCTTGTTTCAGAGCTTAATCCAGGATTTTTTAAAAAGGGGGGCAGTCCCCCCCCTCATATAAAAAAAAAGGGTTCCCCCCCCTCCCCCCCCCCCCCCCCAAGGGCCACTTCTTCAGCCAATCGTCTTGAAACCGGTGTTCCCTTGCACTGGCACAGTTTTCGGGCTGCTTCTCTGAGCTTTTGGATGTAGTCGCGGTTTCTTCATGATCTTCTCCACCTGTGTGTGTGTGTGTGTGTGTGTGTGTGTGTGTGTGTGGTGTGTGTGTGTGTGTGTGTGATCTTCTCCACCTGTGTGTGTGGGGTGTGTGTTGTGTGTGTGTGTGTGTGTGTGTGTGTGTGTGTGTGTGTGTGTGTGTGTGAGAGAGAGAGAGAGAGAGCATGAGTGTGAATGAGTGTGCATGCATGTATTGTACGTGTGTACGTACATGCATGAGAACATTTTCACATGTTTGTATCTATTATCTGTATCTCACCAAATCTGTTTTTATGTAAACGTTTCTTGTCTATAATTTAAGTAATCAGCCTTTTAGAGCTTGAAACAATATGGGCTGAATACCATTACCTGATGCCTTGACACAATCATTTTCATTATGACATGCTCAAGGCGGTTTTTTTCCCCATCATACCTCAAACACACCCTTCATATTTTTCCTTTTTTTGCCTGTTTGTTTTTGTCTGTTTTCTTCAGATTTTGGAAGGAAACCATATACTTGATCTTCTTCTGAACATGGAACCCTGCAGCTGACAGCACACATCAACAAGACCCATAGCAGGGCGCACAGATTAGGCAATCAATGACAGAAAATTTATTTATCACACACACAAAAAAAACAACCAAAAACAAACAACAAAATATGGTTCGCATGCACTGAACAACTGCACCAACCTGAGGCAGAAAGTTGCTGGAATCCACCCGGCCGCCCTTGGGGTATATTCTGCTGTTCTGCCGCTTGTTGTAGCTGGCAGCAGGGTCAAGGAGTTTTCTGGCTTCCACTGTCTATCCACCCCCACTTGCAATGCACCAGCCCTCCCCCCGACCTTCATCCCTCCGTCCAAAGACACACTTCCCCTCTCCCACTTCCCCATCACCTCCCCCCTATCAACCCCACCCCACCCCCCACCCCAATCTCCCATTGCCACAGTAAAGCAGTGCATGCACACGCAGAGGAAGAGACAATACACATGATCTCCATTTGGATTAAAACAGAAAAGCAGAGCGGCAAACCATCTGGATTTAAAACAACAGCAACAACTTGTCTAAGAAATACAAAGGAAGGTCTAAACTCCCCCCCCCCCCCCCCCTCCCCCCAACCTTTTCAATGTTAATAAAACAAAAATGACAAATGGTCATGAGTATCAGTATCCAACAGACTCCCAGATTTCAACCAATCAGCTCAGCTGTAAAGCAAGACCCAAATAAAGCAGGGGTCAGTGACAGTGTCTTTGCCTTAACACCCATGTTTCTGAGGTTTGTTTTAACTGAAAGCATTCTGACTCCTGTTTTCAATTGATCAATGGAGGGTTCATAAAGAAAATGCAGAAAAACCTGGTGTACTGCTAAAAAAAAAACATTTAGCTATGCTCAGCACTACTTCTACATCCTCATCCAAACATGACCCTTAAACTTTAATGCGCCCTTTTCAAACAAACAAAAATTACATTGCCTAAGTAGAAATGAGAGGAGGTCTACAACATCAGTGCAAGAAAAAATATGCAACAACAGCACAGCAAGCTTTGTCACATTCATCCCCATATACACAGTGCAGCAAGCTTTGTCACATTCATCCACATGTACACAGTGCAGCAAGCTTTGTCACATTCATCCACATATACACAGTGCAGCAAGCTTTGTCACATTAATCCACATATACACAGATGCCAACCACTCAGTACACCTTTCAACAACAATTGGAATATGTTAAGGTACTTTCTGAATTTTTCCTTTTCATAGTTGCCCATCCAAATAGGTGTCTTACTCTTACTCAGCGAAAATATTACCTTTGTCAATCAGACTGCCTCTAAAACTTTCCAGGGAAAAGGAAGCTTAATTTGTACCTAAAGACGATCTGCACCACCATTCAGATTGCCACCACTCATGCAGCTAGTGAAGGGTTTTCGTATTTATGATATATTTTCTTAATTTTATGTTCCCATTTTCTTCATCTTCAACCCCCCCCCCCCCCCCCCCCTTATTTTTTTCTTTCTTTTGTTAAGTTCAAATCTCTGCCGGGTCATTACTATAATGACAGAAAAATTGTTGGCCTGTACTTGTTTTCCCCCACTACTTAATTGTTCAGCATTATATAGATAGATAGATAGACAGATAGATAGATAGATAGATAGATAGATAGATTGATAGATAGATAGATAGATAGATAGATTGATAGCCAGATAGATAGATGGATATACATACACTGCATCTGTACATTCAGCTTCAATGACATTAAATTCTGAAGCACACGCTTGTTGAGTTCCCCTTCTGGAACAGGGAGGTACTTTTTCATACACCTTGGCAGAAACTTCAGCTCTTGTTGCTGCTTCTTCACAGCTGCAGCAACATCCACAGCACTGGATCACTTCAACGACTTAAAACAACCTTCACCCTCACAATCCACAGCACTGGATCACTTCCATGACTTAAAAGAACCTTCACCCTCACAATCCACAGCACTGGATCACTTCCATGACTTAAAAGAACCTTCACCCTCACAATCCACAGCACTGGATCACTTCCATGACTTAAAAGAACCTTCACCCTCACAATCCACAGCACTGGATCACTTCCATGACTTAAAACAACCTTCACCCTCACAATCCACAGCACTGGATCACTTCAATGACTTAAAACAACCTTCACCCTCACAATCCACAGCAGATGGCAGCGATAATCTGACTCAGCAGAAAATCACACCTTCGTCTGCTTAAGAAAGGAACCAGCTTATTGGTCTGCCCAGTATAGGTTCAGTGTAAACTCACACACACCTGGATCTGACTCAGCTTCATCGCAAGTGATGCGACTCGCTATCCCAGTATGCACTCAGTTCACTTGTATGCACTCAGTTCACTAGTATGCACTCAGTTCACTAGTATGCACTCAGTTCACTAGTATGCACTCAGTTCACCAGTTTCACTCAGTTTTACTCAGTTCACCATATGCATTGCAAAACTACTAAAACGCTGACAACAGCAAAGTAAGTGTGCAACCCTAGCTAGCCAGAAATGAACTTGTCCAAAAATATTGTTGATGGTCTTCATAACACTGGAACAAATTGCAAGTGACAGTAACAATATACATCCAACTTAGGGCAGTTGGCATCTCTGTATGATTGATCCATGCCACACTGTTAGAGCAGGTTAAGACGCAGAAAACATTCTGTCAAAAGCACTCTACCCACCCACACACACACAGCATAGCACAGCATAGCATGACTTAAATCATGATGCACACAGACACTTTTCAGTGCAGCATGGAAATTTAAATACTTAATAAAGAAAGGGAGAGCCCACACCTCTGCCACACAGAATTATTTTCCAGTCAGGGGAAGTAACAGAAAGGCCTGAAAGAGTTACTTCCTATTTCTTCATCACTGTGGACACGGGAAACATGAAATGCCAGAATCTGAATCCCTAGAAAGTTTTATATATATATAAAAGAATTACAATTACTTCATGGTGGGAAAGTTGTTGCAACACACCTTTCCTGGCCACTTTAACTTGAGTCCTTCGCTCTTCCTAATGTCTGTACAATGAAAAAAATGAGTATGTAAGAGAAAGAGACAGAGAGACTGAGAGGGAGAGAGAGAGAGAGAGAGAGAGAGAGAGAGAGAGAGAGAGAAACAAGCAGACAGAGAGAGACAAGACAGAAAATGTACGTCTTATAATTCTCTCATTACCTCTTACTACTGAGGCAGGCGGGGACCAAACCACGTTAATGGCTGAACGTTACCTGTCCAATACTAAGACTCCTTTTCACCTCCCTGCTCTGGAGGAAAGGTGTGAAATGAAGATCAGCTCACTCAGTGGCTGTGACATATGCACTCAAGGAAGATCAAACCAGAGACAATAATGGAATCTACAGGTGTGTTGAGGAACAGGATTTAGTTTCTCTCTCTCTCTCTCTCTCTCCTCTCTCTCTCTCTCTCCTGCATGCTAATTATAAAGGGTTAATGCAAAGTACGAATATGGTATATATCTGGGCAGATATTTCTAATGACTTATTTCAAGTCTAAAATTCTTGGATATAATCTTTCATTCAGATTTTCAAAAACGTCCCTACCCCCCACCCCCCCACCCCCCACTAAAAAAGAGTGCAACACAGACAACAATGAGGTAAAATACAATGACATGCACTACATAATCACACCAACAAGCAACACTATCAACATCAAGACCAGATGCAATACAATCACTACCTGGATCTAGCGCTAACCACGCTGATAAAGGAGGAGGCAAACAACAACAACAGCAGCAAGCTAAGGATACTCCACAAACTCCACACACGAATGCTTGATAAGACTGTAGGCAGTGGTTTCACTGAAGGAAGACATGTGGTGGTGCAATCGCCTTGCTTTCAAAGAAAAACAGAAAACCATGCCGTCACAAACATAGCCATGTGCTACTACCACTCACAACAAAAGGGCCAATTAAAACAGCCAGTCATGCTGGATCGCATGCCATCATCTGCCAAGAACGACACACACACACACAAATTACCATATATGTGGCATCACCATCCACAGGTTAGCTATGTACAACACGAAAAACACTGGCTGAAAATATAGATATGGCAGACACACACATTACCACAAATACATGCACACGAATGTACCAACAGATCCATGTTCATTAAAGCATACAATTACACACACATCTATGCACCCACACACACTACATGCGCAAGATAACCCATGCGGCACAAACACACTCACACACACAATGCATACTCAAAGGCTGGAGCAGGTTGATAAATGCGGTGCTGACCAAACACACAATATTAATATAATGAGAATAAACATCGATGTTTTCCTGTCACCTGGTCTCAAAGTCATCCTGTTCACCATTTCTTTCTGGTTCTTTTTTGGTTTTCGTCTTTTGTTTTTATTTGGATAGGTTAACAGTTTGTCATTAACACACATATACACAAGAGTACAAATCGTATACATGTATCAATGCAGATGCACATTCATTACCCACCAAAACAGGAAATGAAAAGTTCACAAGTATGATGGTCAATCAACCTCCTTTTCTGTCCCTCAGCCCAGGTGGACACTGGGATACATCAGAACAGGAAGTGTGAAGGACAGCCCTGTCAGGTGGCCTCTGACCAGGTGCACACTGGGATACATCAGAACAGGAATGAGACCGTCAGGTGGGTTGACAGGTGACACTGATACTCACGAAGTGTGAAGACAGCCGCAGTGGCCTCTGACCAGGTGCACACTGGGATACATCAGAACAGGCAGTGTGAAGGACAGCCCTGTCAGGTGGCCTCTGACCAGGTGCACACTGGGATACATCAGAACAGGCAGTGTGAAGGACAGCCCTGTCAGGTGGCCTCTGACCAGGTGCACACGGGATACACAGAACAGGCAGTGTGAAGGACAGCCCTGTCAGGTGGCCTCTGACCAGGTGCACACTGGGATACATCAGAACAGGAAGTGTGAAGGACAGCCCTGTCAGGTGGCCTCTGACCAGGTGCACACTGGGATACATCAGAACAGGAAGTGTGAAGGACAGCCCTGTCAGGTGGCCTCTGACCAGGTGCACACTGGGATACATCAGAACAGGAAGTGTGAAGGACAGCCGCGTGCTTGACCAGGTGCAATGGTACTCAACGAAGTGAGACCTAGTGGCTTGCATCCACTGGGATACATCAGAACAGGAAGTGTGAAGGACAGCCCTGTCAGGTGGCCTCTGACCAGGTGCACACTGGGATACATCAGAACAGGAAGTGTGAAGGACAGCCCTGTCAGGTGGCCTCTGACCAGGTGCACACTGGGATACATCAGAACAGGAAGTGTGAAGGACAGCCCTGTCAGGTGGCCTCTGACCAGGTGCACACTGGGATACATCAGAACAGGAAGTGTGAAGGACAGCCCTGTCAGGTGGCCTCTGACCAGGTGCACACTGGGATACATCAGAACAGGAAGTGTGAAGGACAGCCCTGTCAGGTGGCCTCTGACCAGGTGCACACTGGGATACATCAGAACAGGAAGTGTGAAGGACAGCCCTGTCAGGTGGCCTCTGACCAGGTGCACACTGGGATACATCAGAACAGGAAGTGTGAAGGACAGCCCTGTCAGGTGGTCTCTGACCAGGTGCACACTGGGATACATCAGAACAGGAAGTGTGAAGGACAGCCCTGTCAGGTGGCCTCTGACCAGGTGCACACTGGGATACATCAGAACAGGAAGTGTGAAGGACAGCCCTGTCAGGTGGTCTCTGACCAGGTGCACACTGGGATACATCAGAACAGGAAGTGTGAAGGACAGCCCTGTCAGGTGGCCTCTGACCAGGAGAAGTCCACTGCACCACCCTCATGTTCAATGAACATCACTACAGTGGACTCACATTCTGTGGCACTTCATGCACTGCTCTTGCAGAGACTTTAGTTTCAATGTTCTCTCTTCATCGATGCTCATGGCATCGCTGCCAACCGTCTGGAGACGGACCTCAGGAGCCAGGGTAAGAAGGAAGCAGTCTGGGTTTATACGGAAAGTGTTCCGACGCCCTGCTGCTTCCACTTCTGAACACAGGTCTTCAAGGGCACATGTCTCTTCTGTCACATGCACTTCCGGACACTCACAGAGCATCACTTTACATGGATTCTGCCCATTCACAAAACTGACCCTTAAACCAAACTGTCTGTGCAGAAAACTTGCAGAAAACTTTCAAATTCTACATCCCCCTCCCCCCCCCCCCCCCCCCCCCCCCCTCCACCACCACCCTCCCCCGCTCTGGACTTTGAAAATGGGTTTTGAAACAGGAAATTCCAGATAATTTCATAAAAGTTGGCAGCTATGTGGTGGAATCCGAGTCAAAGTCCTCTTCACTGGCAAGTTCACAGTGACTATCTTGGGGTCAACCTGGAGGCGTCATCCCCACCGGTTTCTGTGACTAATCAATTATACTAATCAGTGCAGTGCTTTGGAGATGGAGTCCTGTTTACACTGAACCAGAACAGGCCCCAGTGAATATCATCGAGGTGACTGGGCAAAGAGCACAGAGTGTCTTCATGATCTGACATGGATTGCTCCTAGAGGACTATTGATACAGGGCCTGCATGATTAGAAAGAGTCCAAGTGTGGAGAGGATGCCACCAAAGGGGCACACAATTCCAGACCACTAAAAAAAAAACCACACATGGATATACAATCTGCACTTATGTGCCTTAACCCTCTTGCATTTGTTTTGCCCCTCTCCGGCCACTCTGTTTGTCTCCCCTGATGTTTGTTACGGCCACAGTGGGCCGCATGTGCTGCATGACCTTCCTTCACACTGCGATCTTGTTTTAAGTCAAGGCTGGCCAACATAAATGGGCATCCCTGAGAGGTGTCCAGTGAAGTCTTCATGTGCTGCATGACCTTCCTTCACACTGCCACCTTGTTTTAAGTCAAGGCTGGCCAGAATAAATGGGCATCCCTGACAGGTGTCCAGTGAAGTCTTAGCAGTAGTATGGGGTGTGGGAAACAATTCATTCACAAAGACTAGCGTCGTGAACTGGCCGCATTCTATTGATTTCTCAAAAAATATGAATACTAAGAGCAGTTTTGGGCTGAAAAATGCAAATGCAAGAAGGTTAAAGAGGTCAGATTACCTGTTTGTGTGTCTGCTGTCAAACTGCTAATGGTGTTACTTTGGTGAACACTGCAAAGAGCTATGTGTAATCGAATTACTTCCGATTTCATTGAAAGCTGTTCTCTCAACTGATTACGCACACAGACAACTGTGCCAGGTAAGAAAGAACATATGGTCAATGCATGTATAAAACATAGAGTTTAAAACATTTTATAACACTCACACACATAAATGAAACCAGCATATTGTGCCATCAACTTTGACTGTACACACTAACACACACACAAACACACACACTGATGCAATAAACAAAAAATATTGACAGAAAAGAGTAAAAAGAAAAAAAAAGAAATGACAAACAATTAAAAACACATGGGTCCAAAAGCTCAAACACTGATTTCCAAGTTACTCTCCAACAACATCTGCAGCCTACGAAAGCTGAAAGAAGAAAAGTTATTTGACACTGAAACGCAAGTAGCGAACTGTCGACCACAACTTCCAACAATCTCACTGTGCATGCAATACTGAGGCAACACTTCAGAAGCCTTTAGGTGATTAAACCAACGGTTAGTAGGAAACGGGAACTAACAGTAACAACCAATATCTAAGCAAGCATGAGCACTTCACACCAAAGATTTGTGCATTCCTGACAATGCGCTGATACACACTTACAACAGATGCAACCCAGCATACAGACATTGTCCACCTGTTCACTCGTTCTCAAACACACAGCCTCATGTTCTTGCATCTGTATGAGCAAGCAAGCACACACACACACACACACACACACACACACACACACACACACACACACACACACGCACGCACGCACACACACACACACACACACACACACACACACACACACACACTCACACATACACAATGCATGCCTGCGTGCGTGCAAGCGCACATGCATGCACTCACACACACACATATTTTCTCGAACGCACTCTCTCGACCTGCTTATCTTAAAGATGCCACTGGTGTACTTTTCCCACCCACCTCCTTTCCTATTTTAAGTACGGAATCCTGTTCACCAATAGCAGGCAATGTGCGTATTGAATCTGCCTGCTACACTAAAACTGATCCTGCGGTGACTGCAACCAGCGTATCTTTCTCTGATCAAGATTCTTCAATGCCCAGCTCACTGGCATACTTTCAAAAAAAAAACTTTCTTCTGCTTTTAAATCTTTTCAATTTTTTTTTTTCCGGGGCTTGTGATTGCACTGCCCCTGGTATTTTTTGGACTAGTGTCACAGGGGCGAAGTGGGCAGTCAGTGCTGGACTGTACCTTCAGCCTGGCCATCACCACTACATCGCAGTCACACTCCACAGCTACAATTACCTCTCAAGAACTTCTTGTCCAGATTTTGTGAGTCGGCATCTTGTTTTGTTCTGTTTGTAATCCCTATATTCCTTTTATTTTCACTGCAGATGTGTGCAGAATAAGCTGAAATTTACACTGGTAAATAGGTCCAATATTCAAATGCATATACTCATACAAAGGCAAGCACACACACACGCACACACACACACACACACACCCCTCAATGTGTATTGCACACACTCATGCATGGGCACACACACACACACACACACACACACACACACACACACACACACACACACACACACACACACACACAAAGTGCAAGACAGGACAGCAAAACAACTGGAGAGATGAACTGCCAGGTGTACGGAGAAGGAAGGTGAAGTGGGCACAAGCAGAAAGGATGGAACAACGGAAGCTTTGGAACGAACGGTGGACACAAGTTAAACCCAACAACAACCAATCTCACAGAGCGGCAGCCAACCAGGGCTCTGGAGGGAGAAGGATACTTAACAAATTCTATGGCCTGAGTCTTCAGGTAGCCCAGGCCAGTGTTCTCGTTGAAGGAGGACATGTGGTGATGGATATTGCGCTCTGCAAGCAAACAAGACAGCCATCCCCTCCTTCATGCAAGCAGATACCATCCCCAGCCTCTTCACACCCGCTGTCTTCCTGCCCCCCCCCCCCCCCCCCCCCCCCCCCCTCCTCCCTGTGTTTACTCTTTTCCACAACTCCACGCCCCAAAACCTGCTTGGGTAAGGAGGAAGGAGGAATATTTTTGGGGTTAGAAAGGTGGAGGGGGAGGGGGGGAGAGTGGGACAGTGGGTTCAAGCAACGACAGGGGCATAACTGGAAAACCAGGGGTGATCAGCCATACCGTTTTTTTTTCCTTTGCAGGGACGTAGAGGACAGCAAAGGGCAGAAATGGGACATGGAGGGAAAGGAGAGGGGTGGAGGGCGAGAGAGGAGGAGACTAGAATATGGATCCTTAAGATGCAATTCCTCATCTGCTTTTTCTCATTGCTTTCACCATTCCAAGCCTAACCTTGACCATCCAAAACGGACGGGACTACACGCCCCAGAAAAACTAGAGGGTGAGCTCAAGTTGTAATGTATGAGCCACAGGCAAGTCTTCTGCTACACCATACAGGCCTCCAAATGCCATTTCACGTGCCACAAAACCCATCTCTGATTTCAGCAGCTGTTCCCCCTTCACTGTGGCCAAGCAGCAGCAGAAAAGCACCTCACAGCAAGAGAACCATGACACTTCCATCGGCTTTGTTTGCTCCTTGTGATGCAGACGCAAGACATTTCTTTACATCCCATTCATGGCTTAACCTTTCTGATAGAAAAACCATTATCACCTTCCATCCACATGGTCAACAATTTAATCCACTCTATGTAGTCAAACAATTTATCCACTCAATGTAGTCAACAATTTAATCCACTCTATGCCTAATTGTTACTGTTTGTTGATTTTGTTGTTGCTGTTTGTTTTAAGAGACGAATAGCTCCAAAACCTGTGAATCCCCCTCAATAGAGACCCTCTGATGATGACTCTATAGACCTGCTTTGAAACTTGCTCCTGGCAGAAATAAGTAATCCTTGTCCCAGATAAACTGATTCTCTTTACGGGAAAAAAAAATTGTGTACATCAGAAGTTCGCATCACAGCATTTTCTACACTGAAAGCAGACTTTCTTCAGAAGACAGTTTCCATTTCATCATGGTTAGAACAAACTGCTAGAACATGGCATTGCAGACATTAACAAATCTAATTTTTGTTGAACCCATTTTGACAAATACATTAGACGCCAGTCTCTAAAAAAAAATATAATAAAAAAGGTTTTCACACTATCTGTCACCACATCAGACAATCCTTTCACAAACCACGGCTGTTCAGAGCAAGCCACTTAGTTCTGAGAGGCAGGGGAGTTTACAGCTCTCCCACAGCTGCAGAGGCCAAGCCGTGAATGCAGGTCAAGGAAAGGGGTGTTTTCTGCAGGCTGCTCCCCACCAGCCAGCTAACCGTGCTGTACTCGACCAACTGAATGTCATCTGTGTATAGCCGGTCTGGCAGCAATGTGTTCGGCATTGATGAGCGGCCATTACAAATGGGGCTCTTAGTTTGATAACCAGTGGTTGTCATGAAAAATGTAATATATCTGTGCTCTTGAGATGACTGAATAGGCGAATTCCCGACAATTCTTTTAATACCAAACTTGACTAGGTTTATTTTCCTGTAGATAATGTAGATACGGCATGAAAGCTTGTACACAAGAGGTCAGGCGATATTCAAACAATGACAACACACACACACACAATTGTGCAAGAATGACGTCATCACTTTCTGGGAACTTACTTTTCCCTAGTTAACTAGTACACAAGTTTGATACATGCCTCTGCTTGGACTACAACAACAAAAATGTTGGGTCAGAAATGTGTAAGGCTTGTTTGTTCGGCCCTATAACTAAGTGTCTCGAATGGGACAGAAAAATAAAGCTGTGAAACCCCTTTTATTAGGCATATCTTTCATAACATAAAATAAAGGTTCATATTTGCTTTGTTTATTAAGTGGTGTATACAAAATGCTCCAAAAGTATACGGTGGTACAGCCACAGTCTGTGACTCCTCTTAAAAGACCTTTTTCACTCTTTTTCTCTACTTTTTTTTTTGTACCTCACCTCAACACTCTCTCCCTCTAAAATCCTGCTTCTAAGAATTTCTGGAGGCTGTCAATAACAGATTCCACAGCAGAAGCATGACAGAATTACACACCCACTGACATACCCCAACTATGCCTAGACCAATAAACACAATACATTCACAAATAATAAACACATTAATTTACAAATAAAAAAAATACCCTCATTTGACAACTAAATAAACACTTTTTTTTTCTTTTCCCTGATAATAAAAGATCCAAACTGAAAGCATAAACCTCAGAGTGATATTATACATGAACTTAGAAAACACATGCACACACACGCACAAAATAGGAAAAGGTGTTTTCTCGAAATCATATGAACAACCCCATATTAATCCTAAAATGAAACCATAGATAAGGTAAAATATTTAAAAAAAGAAAAGAAAAAAAAGAGAGAGAGAGAAAACCCCAAAACAAATGATAACAAAATCATCCCAAGAAAATGAATAAATACAACTGTAAAAACTAAATAAGTAAATAACACAAAATGAATGGTTCATTTCACCCCCACCCCCTTCCAACCTTCTGCCACATCAAAGCCTTGGAACTTGACAGGTTGAGCGTAGTTGACCATTTGGGAGAGATAGGGGTGGATGTTGGTGGTGGCGCTGATGTATTGGTATGTGTTAAACAACATTCGTTCTTCATCCACTGTCAGAGAGCCCTCCGTCGTTTCCTCTTTCAGCATGTCATCCATCTGCACCCACACCCAGATCAAACTGCAGAGTTGAAATACACACACAGGCACACAAATGATGAACAGATTCACGCGTTCAGCATCGACCATCAAATCCACAGGCATACAAAATACAACAGTTCCTGAACAACCAGACTCACCAGTGAAGAAAGTTTCACTTCTTGAATATACTAACCTGAATCGTAAGCATACAAAACTAAAAGTTTAGAGAACCAACAGGACCATGAATGATAAGGATATCTTTAGCATTTTAATCTGATATCTTTAGCATATTAATCTATCTTAACCCACTGGAATTAGCATTATGGGCTTTGCACTTTCTGGTCATGAGTTCAAGTCCTATAAGAGACATTTTGTCAGACCTGTCAGCCGCAGCCAGTAAGCATCATGAAGCTCAAATGGGCAATGGAAATACTGGAACCACAGAAGCGAATTTCATGCATTTAATACACGAGTCCTTCTGAGCACTGTTGGAATTTCCTGACCAGCACTGCAGGTGTCTGCATCTCATGGGCCTGGTTGACGCTGGGATACACACTGAAATGAAGTATCCAGTGCAGGCTGCTCATGCAATCTCAGAGCAGCACAGAACTCCAAAACTGAAGAAACCTTGGTCCCAACTGAGGCTGACATCAGACAGAAGGTGGGACAGAGAAGGAAATCCTGGTGTCAGCTGAAAGTACCCATTCATCCGCAGTGAAGGCCTTTCTCTGTGGGAAGACCACTTGATGACATCCTCCACCCCCCTTCTCCACCGAAATCTTCTCTGAAGGACTGAGATAGTCGCATCTGTGGGCCTAGACCCTGGAATTGACCCCTGCTGGAGGAACAAGCCAAAGGGGCCTGGAAGGAGACAGAAGGCTGGGGCTGGACTGACAGAAGCAGGGAAGAGGGCAGGGGCAGGGGGAGTCTACGCACTGGTTCCAACATGGCAGAGGGCAGGAGGAAGTTTAGTCTTATTATCTTGTCACTGACCTTCCACAATGTCTCACTGAAAGCAGATGGCCCCTGGAAAGAGGACTGCTTCAGAGTTGCTCTAAGACTGTCTGAAGAACAGAATGAAACCAAAAGATTGTCTGAAGAACAGAATCAGTCCAAAAGATTGTCTGAAGAACAGAATGAACCCAAAAGATTGTCTGAAGAACAGAATGAACCCAAAAGATTGTCTGAAGAACAGAATGAACCCAAAAGATTGTCTAAAGAACAGAATGAAACCAAAAGATTGTCTGAAGAACAGAATCAGTCCAAAAGATTGTCTGAAGAACAGAATGAACCCAAAAGATTGTCTGAAGAACAGAATGAACCCAAAAGATTGTCTGAAGAACAGAATCAGTCCAAAAGATTGTCTGAAGAACAGAATGAACCCAAAAGATTGTCTGAAGAACAGAATGAACCCAAAAGATTGTCTGAAGAACAGAATGAAACCAAAAGATTGTCTGAAGAACAGAATGAAACCAAAAGATTGTCTGAAGAACAGAATCAGTCCAAAAGATTGTCTGAAGAACAGAATGAACCCAAAAGATTGTCTGAAGAACAGAATGAACCCAAAAGATTGTCTGAAGAACAGAATCAGTCCAAAAGATTGTCTGAAGAACAGAATGAAACCAAAAGATTGTCTGAAGAACAGAATGAAACCAAAAGATTGTCTGAAGAACAGAATGAAACCAAAAGATTGTCTGAAGAACAGAATGAAACCAAAAGATTGTCTGAAGAACAGAATCAGTCCAAAAGATTGTCTGAAGAACAGAATGAAACCAAAAGATTGTCTGAAGAACAGAATGAAACCAAAAGATTGTCTGAAGAACAGAATGAAACCAAAAGATTGTCTGAAGAACAGAATTAATCCAAAAGATTGTCTGAAGAACAGAATGAACCCAAAAGATTGTCTGAAGAACAGAATCAGTCCAAAAGATTGTCTGAAGAATAGAATCAGTCCAAAAGATTGTCTGAAGAATAGAGTCAGTCCAAAAGATTCTCTCTCCAAACCACAGTGAGACATCGTGACTTGCACAAGCTGGACTAAGACATAGCATAGCGGCTGAACCTTTGGCGAAGTATAATTTTCTCTGAAGGTCATCTTCACAGACACTTCTCTTTTTAAAGATGCTCAAGTGGGAAAGAGAGGGCAACTCCAGAAAAGGCCTGGAGGAGACGTGTTCATCCGCCCAACAGCACACACACTGACATGGAGAAATCTGGAGTCTGGCCTGGAGGAGACGTGTTCATCCGCCCAAAGGCACACACACTGAAATGGAGAAATCTGGAGTCTGACAGCTTTTTGTACGCACAAAAAAGTGGGAAAAATGCAGGTCAGATGTGAATATTCCACAAGCATAGCCAAACCCACCGTGTTGTGCCAGGCCAAATTCTCCAACCAGCTGAAAGGTCAGAATGGTGTAGCTTTAGTGCAAGAGACTCAGGTCTTGTCAGTGCTGCCTCAAAGGCACTGCTTGCGACATGAACGTCAGACACTTGACCCTGTGTCCATGGCAGAGAGCATGGGGGACAACAAGAGAGACAGCGGAGCTGAATGCAGAAAAGAGGCAGCGAAAGAGCGCAGTTTACAGACATTTTCAGGTGAAATTCTCTCTCTGGAAGGAACAGAGAAACATGCTCCTTTGTCCAAAGTGAACGCCTGGGAGGATCCATGAGTGTTCCAAAAACAAAATCCAAACTCCTGAGAACAAAAAGGCGCTTATTCCCTCGCCATGGAAAAAACAACAACAACAACAACTGAAGTACGTTTGTATCAAATTCATGGAGTGAACCCATTAAAGGCCATCACCGTGTTGGTCTAACAGATTTGTTGAGGCGTGGTAAGCTCCCTGTTCTCTTTTTTCCTTTCTTTTTCCTTTTCTTAATTATCTTTCTTTTTAAGGAATTCTCATATGGTGATGTTCCAAGCCAAGTCGGGACTGGATGTTTGTTTGGACAGGTAAGTGTGGGAAAAACCTAGTATGATGTTTTCTTTCTCCAGTATGGACAAGTAAACTGAAGTCTTTGAGAGAGAGAGAGTGAGAGAGAGAGAGAGAGAGAGAGAGAGAGAGAGAGAGAGAGAGAGAGAGAGAGAGAGAGAGAGAGAGAGAAAGATGCAAACATCCATACATTGCATATGTGTGCATGTGTCTGCATGCCTGTATTTGCATGTGTGTGTGTGTGTGTGTGTGTGTGTGTGTGTGTGTGTGTGTGTGTGTGTGTGTGTGTGTGTGTGTGTGTGTGTCTGTGTGTGTATGTGTGTGTGTCTGTGCATGCACAAGGGCATGTGTCTGTGCCTAGAAGCATGTGTAGGAGCCAAGACCTTTAATCCAAAAAACAAGTTGGCCAACCTTTTTGTTGGAGATTTTCAGGCTCGTCTTCTTATCCTCCACAAGGTCAGCGTCAGTGCCAGGGTCGGTGCCGGTTGAGTCTGTCTTGCCAATCACCAGTTCTGGGTGCGCCTCTGTGTCGGCGATGGTACTTGAGGCATCAAGGTCTGCAAAGGACACCCAGTCATCAATCAGCAGCTCTGATCTGTACAAGACCACGCAATGAAGGAAACAGAAATGACAGTTGGGTAGATTAACACTGTTTCAGTTTTCAAGTTCACTTTGCAACAAGTATCAACAAAGAAAGAAAGAAATGAAAGAAAGCATAACAAAAAAGAAAAGAAAACATGAACAGGCAGGCACAGAGAGAGAGAAAGAATGAAGGAACTGAGGCAGAATAGCACAGACTGTGAAAAAAGCATTCTGTTTCTTGACTACCATGCACAATGGCCTCCAATTCTATTCTAGGCCTCCAATTCTATTCTAAAATCTGACAGAAGATAATCATTCTGAATACAAATATGCACCACTCAGGAGAGAGAATCCCATGTTTACAGGCGTAGTTTTGTAATGACTGTTCATAAGGCTGTGACATCTTAACAAACTGACCCAAAAAAAATTGGATAGAAAACCCAGCACATGCCCCATCACTGAAGAATTTCACTGTGCCCAGATTACAAAATATTAACCTTTCATGTGTGGGTGTCAGTGACCAAGAGCACATAAATCTGATACCTAACCTTACCTCAAATCTGCGCAATCAGAACAAACTGCTACGCTCTCTCTCTGTGCACCAAGAAGACTGCCGTCACAGCACAGACATTCCTCAAGACACCCAATTCTCACCTTTTAATTTTTTTCATTTCACGGATAGCTACAAAAGATAGTGGGTAAGTTTTCACATTTTATGCAGAGCGATTCTTATGATTCATCTTCTTCCCACTTAAAGTTTGCAAACATACCCCTTTTTTTTTCTCTTAAACTACATTTGTTATAAACAGGCATTTTCCTAGAAAAGGGAGACCATTCAATTGATGATGGCAAGTTGACGAGTATTCTGATCTGCTCTCGTAAGACACAATTTTACTTGTGGATCTTGATTGGAATGTTTTAGATTTCTTCATGCATTTTTTTTTTCTTTGCTGGGAAAGTGTTTTCCTTTCAATTCTGACGTTGGATGCCTGCTGTGAATCAGAAATCTGTGATCCCCTTTTATGTTTGTGTCACAGCATGTGTCTGCAACTGTATTTGTATTATGCATGTGTATCGGCACAGCATGTGATATTTTGTCTCTCTGTAAATACAGTTGCACAGGTATAAGAGCAGACTGAAAGAGAGAGAGAGAGAGAGAGAGAGAGAGAGAGAGGAGAGAGAGAGAGAGAGAGAAAGAGTGAGAGAGAGACAGACAGACAGAGAGAGAGAAAGACAGAGAGAGACACAGAGAGAGAAACAGTAGTATAAACAAATGAGCGAGAGGCTTGAAAGTCATAACCAGGGATAACCATGATGTTTTGACTCACTTCTCCAGTGAAGCAAGTTTTAAAAAAAAGAAAAAGAAAAAAATACCACCTCTCGGTCAACTTTTATACTTACCCCGCTTTCAGGTGATTTCATGTGTAACAGTAAAAACAAGTACAGAATTAAAAAGAAGTACATTCTGAGTCTATAAACAAATCTTAAAATCCAACCTTTTTTTTTTTAAACCCAGATCCAACCGGGCGACTCTGCATACAACCCTGACATGGTTAGTCCCTTCAGACCAGCTGGGCTGTAAATAACATGTACTGCTATGCCTTACGCACAGAGTCTGGCACATCTTTTACCATCAGGTATTTCTTTCAGCCATTTTCACTTGAAAACAAACAAAAAAACCCAAAACAAAAAAGAAGCGTTGCTCTTTGTCCTCCTCATCATCCACCCTCTGCTCCTGTCTGTATACTGCTCGTCTGTCGCTGTCCAAGAATTCCAAGAATCACTGGTGCAGTGACAACACTAATCTTAAAATAAATTAAAAAACATAAACACCACAGGCCTACACTGCACCAGAATTCTGAACACTCTGGTGGAAGTTAAACAAGTAAACAAACAAACAAAAACAAAAACCAAACAAAACACAACCAAATTCAAACAAAACCAAACAAAATTTTCAAAAAAACCAGGAAAGGCACTCAGAAACCCTGTCAGTGGCTTTCTGAAGCAACATCCAGCACCAATCAAGCTGAAGATAGGGCTTCATCAACACCTTCTCCCACCCCACTGGGTTCCACTCAGGGTCATCTGAGGCTCAGCCTCTTGGGCTCATGGCTGCCACAGGTCCAGATGACAGGAAGGCAGCAGTCCTTAACAAAATGGGTCATTCAGGGTCAGGGTCATCAGAGATCTCGCCTGCTGGAGACCTAGGAATCACTCAGGTCACCTTTGCCGTTCCCACAGACCCTTCAAAGTGGCTGTGTCTTTGTTGTTGTAGCGAAGATATTCTTAACATCTGTATATAAATGTCTTAAACATATCCATGTCACATTACAACAACAAAAATTTTATATGGTAAAATGTCCGTTTACCTTCCTTTTTTCAAAAAGATTATACCTGTACCAAACTCAAAAACAAAACAAAACAAAAACAAAACAAAAAAAGAAAAACCAAGAACAAGCAACCAGATTTAACAAAAACAAAACAAAAAAATCATTTAAACCAAAACGCTACCCCATACCCCCCAGAAAAATTGTAAAAATGGTAAAATTCATAATAAAAGGACAAAATACATATACTAAACATGAAAATGTTTTCTGGTAAGGAATACATTATCATGTCAAATTACCTTTGTCAGCTCCAAACAATGCACATTTTCAACAGGCTGAAGAGTACCCACGCATCTACGTATCTTATACCAAACAATACATGTCACTCTTCCAAACCAACACACCTCTGCTTGAAAATTCGAAGAAACAAAATGATATGAGACACAATTACCTTGTACACAAAAGAAACAAGCAAACAAAAAGTGCTTGACTTTCCCTTTCTGATTCATAATATAGCTGGCTTATCTCCAACACATGTGAATTTGCATGTGCACACACACACACACACACACTTCCCTGCAACAATATCATCTTCTTCAGCTCCAACTTTAATTGGCAAAATTAAAGAGATCATCACAATGAAAGCTAAAGCCCTCTCCCCTTCTTCCAGCTGCCTTCTTTCCACCCCTTAATTACCTGGCTCCGGATACAAGTTTTTTCTCTTCACATCAAGACAGATGTTGCTGTCTCATTTTCAATTCATGCTTTTTTTTTTCTTTTCCTTGCACTGTCAATATTTAGATGAATCTTGATAACATGTGAGAGAATCAAAATGGGTGGTCAATATCAGACAGCATCCATTCTACGAATCATTCTAAAAATCTGGGTCATTGCAAGGGTGAACGAACCATCGTTAAAGAAGATCGATACTAGGTGGAGGTTTTACAATGTGTATAACCGCCGCACATAAGTCGGCCATTGTGTACTGTAGTGGTAATTGGGAGAAAGTTAAAACCATATGAGCGCAGCATTCAGCATCATACAGGCTTCCCCAAAATTCATACTCAATGAGCAAATGAATGATCGATGCATTTAAAAAAAAAAAAAGGAAATTAAATCGCCCATTACACTGAGCACAAATACAGAGCATTCAAAAATCATCGAATGACACCTAAACCATACAATACATAAAGTGGTATGTAGCAATCATATATTATCATTATACAGAACTGAGTGAATACTGTGTGAAGTATATATACCATGCAAAAACCAAAAGAATGTCAAAGAAGAAAAAGCATAACCATGCAGACTGCACTTGCAACTTGTTCACACCGTCATGAACCAAAAGGCACTGGACACTCAACAGTCATCATGAACTGATCAGCGACACTGTGCGCTCACACCCCCACTCCAGCCGCCCCGACACGCAGTCTGGGTGTTCTTCCGATGCAGACAAAACAGTATTCAAGCATCAATAGCCGGGCTTCTTCAGGATATACACGGCTATCTAATCCACACTGTCATCACCTAAAAAAAAAGTCGAGAAACATAATGAAAACAAGATTAAATGAATGGTTACTAAGCCTGGCTACAAAGAAAAAAACCCAACGTTACTTACAGCTACCTTTCTTCAGGACAACTGGTCAGCTGACAATCGGTTTAATTGTTAGGCGAGAAAGAAAAAGACAACCCTACTGTAGAGACTCACACTGAAAGTGAACAGCTCACTTCACTACATGAGTTGGACTACATGGCAGCTCACCTAACTACATGAGTTGGACTACGTTATTGGCACAATAAAAGCACTGGAAAACAGGAGAGATCTGTTACACAAAACCTAGGCCAAGTGTCAGTTGTAAGAAGTTTCAAACAGTTCACACAACTGCAATACCATAAGCTCACCATCTACATGTCCACTTTGTGTGACAACTCACATGACAAGAGAGAGAAGAAAAATGCACAAAGCGTCATTTTGGAGGACACCTTTCCCCAACTTCACCTCAATCACCAACACACCAAACACTGAATCCCAAACACAACTATGTCAGTCTTATTTCAGGACTTGTCTAACTGCATTAAACATATCTTTCCAGGTTTCTCCATTGTATGGAAATCTTGCAGCCAAATATGCACACTGATATGATGTTGAACACACAGACATCTTCTTTGTTAGCGTCCATCTTCCTTTCCCCTTGGCCACTATTTTCTTTTGAAAATCTAAAACAGAAAGAGATATCCATCCCAAATGATCCCAATCCTTACTCCCTCACCTGAACTTTCAAAGGTAAATCAATAACAGTACGGTTCCAGCTTCACCAAAAATGCCCCCCCCCCCCTCCAATCCACCCCCTTTCTCCCCTCCACCACCCCTCTCCAATCCACCCCCTTTCTCCCCTCCACCACCCCTCTCCAATCCACCCCCTTTCTCCCCTCCACCACCCCTCTCCAATCCACCCCCTTTCTCCCCTCCACCACCCCTCTCCAATCCACCCCCTTTCTCCCCTCCACCACCCCTCTCCAATCCACCCCCTTTCTCCCCTCCACCACTCCTCTCCAATCCACCCCCTTTCTCCCCTCCACCACCCCTCTCCAATCCACCCCCTTTCTCCCCTCCACCACCCCTCTCCAATCCACCCCCTTTCTCCCCTCCACCACCCCTCTCCAATCCACCCCCTTTCTCCCCTCCACCACCCCTCTCCAATCCACCCCCTTTCTCCCCTCCACCACCCCTCTCCAATCCACCCCCTTTCTCCCCTCCACCACCCCTCCCTTCCCCAACCCCTTCCTCCCCCAACCCCTTTTCTCCCCCCCACCCCCCTTCCTCCCTCACACCCTTTTTCCCCCCTCAACCCCCCTTCCTCCCTCACCCCTTTTCTCCCCTCCACCTCCCCTCCCTCCTTTACCCCCATTTCTCCCCTCCACCTCCCCCTCCCCTTCCCTCCCCCACACTCTCTCTCCGGTCAACACAGCTTCCACGTACTACAACACCATCGCCTCTGCACAGAGCCTGTCCAACTGAAGAAGAAATGAAGAGGGAGGAGACAAAAGGCTAGAGACTAGCGGCACAACACGGACACCAGGAGAAGCAAGTCAGTGAGGCGTCGGAAGGCAGGACTGGTCAAAGCAGTGTAGCACGGCACCGGGCCACTGGCAGGCAGAGGCTACAACAGCCACGTCGCCGCTCCATCCACAACACAGACACCAACGTCATGCATCGTCACATACAACATGCACTGGAGGGGAAGAGGTCAGGGAAGAGGAAGGGAAGGGGGAGAGGAGTGTCTTCTCCGCACTGCTTCCAGTTTTAAGCCTTCCACATGTTGGCGGCATAGAGACATCACTGGCACTGGCGTCTCGCTTGTTGGCAAACCGACACAGATGCCGCAGCCACTGGTCAGAAATCATTCCATCGGAATACGTTTTGATGTCACACGATGAGACGCTGGGTCGCGCTCAATTTCTCAAAGTCACCATAGAAATTATTACCTTATGTTCCTGATATGTCACATAGAATTCTGACAGGTTCGCTTCCCTATGATCAACAGGCTATGGGAATTTTAACCTTTTTTTCCCACATGCAATACATCTACTGTTTGCATCCTGGAGTCTTCCCATGCATCCAACAACAAGCCCAAAGCCCTGTGAACATTTTCATGGTATTTAATATTTGTCAAGCTTTTTAAAAAATTTACAAAAAACAATGAGCTCTAAAAATCATCATGGTGGTCATACCCACAAAACTGGAAACACTATAAATTCATCTTCATATACCTCAATCTAAAAAAGACCTTTTCCACACTGCGTGAAACAGATCTCATAACCCTTTATCCCCCCCCCCCCCCCCCCCCCCCCCCTTTGTTTTTTTCCTGATCTGTGGCAAGATTACGTATTGGAAGTTGGGTTTTTTTCCTCTCTCTCTCTCAAGATACGCAAACAATGGCTCAAATTCATTTCCTCTTGTTTTCAAACCTTAGCATCAAAGAAAGTAATGTAGCATATGGCTAACTGCATTCCTGCCAATTTCTTCTTTTTTTTTATAATGAGTTTGATGTCGACTGTTGGAAGAACAAAAGAGCAATGCAAGCAACATGAAATCCTGACAAATGTGCCGAGAGCTTTTCTAAATGTCATTTTTTGTTTGTTTAGCTCTTTCCCTGATAGAAAAGCTTTCCAACAAAAACTGCCCTTTCACAACAAGAAAGATGACCATTTATGAATATGTCCAAGACTTTTGCTGCATGCCTACTCATGACTGCTGATCATCTTCCCCTGGTTTCAGCTTTGAGTTTTGATGCTGTAATTCTATTCTACCTGTACCATCCATTCACCATTTGACACTAACTATTCTACCTGTACCATCCATTCACCATTTCACACTAACTATTGTTCCACCTACACCACTCACAGAGAGAGATCCTTGCATTGTTTGCTGAAGGCCATTCCATGAAGCCTCCGGCATTAACCTGTGCAGTTTGGGGACACCTGTTACAAAAGTGGCCGCTGTTTGCATTCACCTGTGCAGTTTGGGGACACCTGTTACAAAAGTGGCCGCTGTTTGCAGAGTATCTCTATTCCACTCTAAGAACAACTTCTGCCTGCAGTGGCCGCTGTCTGCAGAGTATCTCTATATCACTCTAAGAACAACGTCCGCCTGCAGTGGCCGCTGTTAGCAGAGTATGTCTATTCCACTCTAAGAACAACGTCCGTCTGCAGTGGCCGCTGTTAGCAGAGTATCTCTATTCCACTCTAAGAACAACTTCTGCCTGCAGTGGCCGCTGTTTGCAGAGTATCTCTATTCCACTCTAAGAACAACGTCCGTCTGCAGTGGCCGCTGTTTGCAGAGTATCTCTATTCCACTCTAAGAACAACGTCCGTCTGCAGTGGCCACTGTTTGCAGAGTATCTCTATTGCACTCTAAGAACAACGTCCGTCTGCAGTGGCCGCTGTTTGCAGAGTATCTCTATTCCACTCTAAGAACAACGTCCGCCTGCAGTGGCCGCTGTTAGCAGAGTATGTCTATTCCACTCTAAGAACAACGTCCGTCTGCAGTGGCCGCTGTTAGCAGAGTATCTCTATTCCACTCTAAGAACAACGTCCGCCTGCAGTGGCCACTGTTTGCAGTGTATGTCTATTCCACTCTAAGAACAACGTCCGTCTGCAGTGGCCGCTGTTAGCAGAGTATCTCTATTCCACTCTAAGAACAACGTCCGCCTGCAGTGGGCGCTGTTTGCAGAGTATCTCTATTCCACTCTAAGAACAACTTCTGCCTGCAGTGGCCGCTGTTAGCAGAGTATGTCTATTCCATTCTAAGAACAACTTCTGCCTGCAGTGGCCGCTGTTAGCAGAGTATGTCTATTCCACTCTAAGAACAACTTCTGCCTGCAGTGGCCGCTGTTAGCAGAGTATGTCTATTCCACTCTAAGAACAACGTCCGCCTGCAGTGGCAGCTGTTAGCAGAGTATGTCTATTCCACTCTAAGAACAACGTCCGCCTGCAGTGGCCGCTGTTAGCAGAGTATCTCTATTCCACTCTAAGAACAACTTCTGCCTGCAGTGGCCGCTGTTAGCAGAGTATCTCTATTCCACTCTAAGAACAATGTCCGCCTGCAGTGGCCGCTGTTAGCAGAGTATCTCTATTCCACTCTAAGAACAACTTCTGCCTGCAGTGGCCGCTGTTTGCAGAGTATCTCTATTCCACTCTAAGAACAACGTCCGCCTGCAGTGGGCGCTGTTTGCAGAGTATGTCTATTCCACTCTAAGAACAACGTCCGCCTGCAGTGGCCGCTGTTAGCAGAGTATGTCTATTCCACTCTAAGAACAATGTCCGCCTGCAGTGGCCGCTGTTAGCAGAGTATGTCTATTCCACTCTAAGAACAACGTCCGTCTGCAGTGGCCGCTGTTAGCAGAGTATCTCTATTTCACTCTAAGAACAACTTCTGCCTGCAGTGGCCGCTGTTTGCAGAGTATCTCTATTCCACTCTAAGAACAACTTCTGCCTGCAGTGGCCGCTGTTTGCAGAGTATGTCTATTCCACTCTAAGAACAACGTCCGCCTGCAGTGGCCGCTGTTAGCAGAGTATGTCTATTCCACTCTAAGAACAACGTCCGCCTGCAGTGGCCGCTGTTAGCAGAGTATGTCTATTCCACTCTAAGAACAACGTCCGTCTGCAGTGGCCGCTGTCAGCAGAGTATGTCTATTCCACTCTAAGAACAACGTCCGTCTGCAGTGGCCGCTGTTAGCAGAGTATCTATATTCCACTCTAAGAACAACGTCCGCCTGCAGTGGCCGCTGTTTGCAGAGTATGTCTATTCCACTCTAAGAACAACGTCCGCCTGCAGTGGCCGCTGTTAGCAGAGTATCTCTATTCCACTCTAAGAACAACGTCCGCCTGCAGTGGCCGCTGTTTGCAGAGTATCTCTATTCCACTCTAAGAACAACGTCTGCCTGCAGTGGCCGCTGTTTGCAGAGTATCTCTATTCCACTCTAAGAACAACGTCCGTCTGCAGTGGGCCGCTGTTTGCAGAGTATCTCTATTCCCACTCTAAGAACAACGTCCGCCTGCAGTGGCCGCTGTTTGCAGAGTATCTCTATTCCACTCTAAGAACAACGTCCGTCTGCAGTGGCCGCTGTTTGCAGAGTATGTCTATTCCACTCTAAGAACAACGTCCGTCTGCAGTGGCCGCTGTTTGCAGAGTATCTCTATTCCACTCTAAGAACAACGTCCGCCTGCAGTGGCCGCTGTTTGCAGAGTATCTCTATTCCACTCTAAGAACAACGTCCGTCTGCAGTGGCCGCTGTTAGCAGAGTATCTCTATTCCACTCTAAGAACAACGTCCGTCTGCAGTGGCCGCTGTTAGCAGAGTATCTCTATTCCACTCTAAGAACAACGTCCGTCTGCAGTGGCCGCTGTTAGCAGAGTATCTCTATTCCACTCTAAGAACAACGTCCGCCTGCAGTGACCGCTGTTTGCAGAGTATCTCTATTCCACTCTAAGAACAACGTCCGTCTGCAGTGGCCGCTGTTAGCAGAGTATCTCTATTCCACTCTAAGAACAACGTCCGCCTGCAGTGGGCGCTGTTTGCAGAGTATCTCTATTCCACTCTAAGAACAACGCCCGTCTGCAGTGGCCGCTGTTAGCAGAGTATCTCTATTCCACTCTAAGAACAACGTCCGCCTGCAGTGGCCGCTGTTTGCAGAGTATCTCTATTCCATTCTAAGAACAACGTCCGCCTGCAGTGGCCGCTGTTAGCAGAGTATCTCTATTCCACTCTAAGAACAACGTCCGCCTGCAGTGGGCGCTGTTTGCAGAGTATCTCTATTCCACTCTAAGAACATCGCCCGTCTGCAGTGGCAGCTGTTAGCAGAGTATCTCTATTCCACTCTAAGAACAACGTCCGCCTGCAGTGGCCGCTGTTTGCAGAGTATCTCTATTCCATTCTAAGAACAACGTCCGCCTGCAGTGGCCGCTGTTAGCAGAGTATCTCTATTCCACTCTAAGAACAACGTCCGCCTGCAGTGGGCGCTGTTTGCAGAGTATCTCTATTCCACTCTAAGAACATCGCCCGTCTGCAGTGGCAGCTGTTAGCAGAGTATGTCTATTCCACTCTAAGAACAACGTCCGTCTGCAGTGGCCGCTGTTAGCAGAGTATCTCTATTCCACTCTAAGAACAACATCCGCCTGCAGTGGCCGCTGTTAGCAGAGTATCTCTATTCCACTCTAAGAACAACTTCTGCCTGCAGTGGCCGCTGTTTGCAGAGTATCTCTATTCCACTCTAAGAACAACTTCTGCCTGCAGTGGCCGCTGTTTGCAGAGTATGTCTATTCCACTCTAAGAACAACGTCCGCCTGCAGTGGCCGCTGTTAGCAGAGCATGTCTATTCCACTCTAAGAACAACGTCCGTCTGCAGTGGCCGCTGTTAGCAGAGTATCTCTATTCCACTCTAAGAACAACGTCCGCCTGCAGTGGCCGCTGTTTGCAGAGTATGTCTATTCCACTCTAAGAACAACGTCCGCCTGCAGTGGCCGCTGTTAGCAGAGTATCTCTATTCCACTCTAAGAACAACGTCCGCCTGCAGTGGCCGCTGTTTGCAGAGTATCTCTATTCCACTCTAAGAACAACGTCCGCCTGCAGTGGCCGCTGTTTGCAGAGTATCTCTATTCCACTCTAAGAACAACGTCCGTCTGCAGTGGCCGCTGTTTGCAGAGTATCTCTATTCCACTCTAAGAACAACGTCCGCCTGCAGTGGCCGCTGTTTGCAGAGTATCTCTATTCCACTCTAAGAACAACATCCGTCTGCAGTGGCCGCTGTTTGCAGAGTATGTCTATTTCACTCTAAGAACAACGTCCGTCTGCAGTGGCCGCTGTTTGCAGAGTATCTCTATTCCACTCTAAGAACAACGTCCGCCTGCAGTGGCCGCTGTTTGCAGAGTATCTCTATTCCACTCTAAGAACAACATCCGTCTGCAGTGGCCGCTGTTAGCAGAGTATCTCTATTCCACTCTAAGAACAACGTCCGTCTGCAGTGGCCGCTGTTAGCAGAGTATCTCTATTCCACTCTAAGAAGTCCGCCTGCAGTGGCCGCTGTTAGCAGAGTATCTCTATTCCACTCTAAGAACAACGTCCGTCTGCAGTGGCCGCTGTTAGCAGAGTATCTCTATTCCACTCTAAGAACAACGTCCGCCTGCAGTGGGCGCTGTTTGCAGAGTATCTCTATTCCACTCTAAGAACAACCCCCGTCTGCAGTGGCCGCTGTTAGCAGAGTATGTCTATTCCACTCTAAGAACAACGTCCGCCTGCAGTGGCCGCTGTTGCAGAGTATCTCTATTCCACTCTAAGAACAACGTCCGCCTGCAGTGGCCGCTGTTAGCAGAGTATCTCTATTCCACTCTAAGAACAACGTCCGCCTGCAGTGGGCGCTGTTTGCAGAGTATCTCTATTCCACTCTAAGAACAACGCCCGTCTGCAGTGGCAGCTGTTAGCAGAGTATGTCTATTCCACTCTAAGAACAACGTCCGTCTGCAGTGGCCGCTGTTAGCAGAGTATCTCTATTCCACTCTAAGAACAACATCCGCCTGCAGTGGCCGCTGTTAGCAGAGTATGTCTATTCCACTCTAAGAACAACGTCCGCCTGCAGTGGCCGCTGTCTGCAGAGTATGTCTATTCCACTCTAAGAACAACGTCCGCCTGCAGTGGCCGCTGTCTGCAGAGTATCTCTATTCCACTCTAAGAACAACGTCCGCCTGCAGTGGCCGCTGTCTGCAGAGTATGTCTATTCCACTCTAAGAACAATGTCCGCCTGCAGTTACCTCACTTTGAAGCCCACCCTAAAACGTTTCCAATATCATTTCAACTCATGTAGACAGTAAACTCTCCATTCGCCACAGCTGTCGTCAATTTAGAAGCTGCTGCCTAAGGAAGTCGTGTAGACTACACATGCCTATCTGCTCTCATTTGTGTAGACTATACATGCCTATCTGCTCTCATTTGTGTAGACTATACATGCCTATCTGCTCTCTTTTTGTGTAGACTATACATGCCCATCTACTCTCATTTGTGTAGACTATACATGCCTATCTGCTCTCATTTGTGTAGACTATACATGCCTATCTGCTCTCATTTGTGTAGACTATACATGCCTATCTGCTCTCGTTTGTGTAGACTATACATGCCTATCTGCTCCATTTGTGTAGACTATACATGCCTATCTGCTCTCATTTGTGTAGACTATACATGCCTATCTGCTCTCATTGTGTAGACTATACATGCCCATCTACTCTCATTTGTGTAGACTATACATGCCTATCTGTTCTCATTTGTGTAGACTATACATGCCTATCTGTTCTCATCTGTGTAGACTATACATGCCTATCTGTTCTCGTTTGAGTAGACTATACATGCCAATCTGCTCTCATTTGAGTAGACTATACATGCCTATCTACTCTCATTTGTGTAGACTATACATGCCAATCTACTCTCATTTGTGTAGACTATACATGCGCTAGCTGCTCTCGTTTGTGTAGACTATACATGCCTATCTGCTCTCATTTGTGTAGACTATACATGCCTATCTGCTCTCATTTGTGTAGACTATACATGCCTATATGCTCTCGTTTGTGTAGACTATACATGCGCTATCTGCTCTCGTTTGTGTAGTCTATACATGCCCATCTGCTCTCATTTGTGTAGACTATACATGCCTATCTGCTCTCATTTGTGTAGACTATACATGCCTATCTGCTCTCATTTGTGTAGACTATACATGCCCATCTGCTCTCATTTGTGTAGACTATACATGCCTATCTGTTCTCATCTGTGTAGACTATACATGCCTATCTGCTCTCATTTGTGTAGACTATACATGCCTATCTGCTCTCGTTTGTGTAGACTATACATGCCTATCTGCTCTCATTTGTGTAGACTATACATGCCTATCCGCTCTCATTTGTGTAGACTATACATGCCCATCTACTCTCATTTGTGTAGACTATACATGCCTTCTGCTCTTATTTGTGTAGACTATACATGCCTATCTGCTCTCAATTTGTGTAGACTATACATGCCTATCTGCTCTCATTTGTGAAGACTATACATGCCTTCTGCTCTTATTTGAGCAGACTATACATGCCTATCTGTTCCCATTTGTGTAGACTATACATGCCTACCTACTCTTGTTTGTGTAGACTATACATGCCTACCTACTCTTGTTTGTGTAGACTATACATGCGCTATCTGCTCTCGTTTGTGTAGACTATACATGCCTATCTGCTCTCATTTGTGAAGACTATACATGCCTATCTGCTCTCGTTTGTGTAGACTATACATGCCTATATGCTCTCGTTTGTGTAGACTATACATGCCTATATGCTCTCGTTTGCGTAGACTATACATGCCTATATGCTCTCGTTTGTGTAGACTATACATGCCTATATGCTCTCGCTTGTGTAGACTATACATGCCTATATGCTCTCGTTTGTGTACACCATACATGCCTATCTGCGTTTACAGCAAACTTCATAAACTACAAGATTCTAATGCAAAATTCTATGTGATTCTGATTTTCTTTTAAACTGGTGAAAAAACTTTTAGAGTAAATAAAATCAATTAAAGCTCATTTTGTACTCAAACGCAATCAATTTGGTAGTCGCAGGAATGTGATCGTAATTCTTTCATGGCGGACAATTAATTAATTATTTCCCTTGACAATGAAAGATTTTTTATTTCATTTTACACATTTTAATACAAACACAAAAGGGTTATATGTCAACTGAAAGGATAATACATGATCATCTCACTCAATAAGCTTTAAATATTTTCAGGTCATGTCAAACTAATGTTGTGACATTAAAAAAAAAATTTTTTTTAAATGCCTAACTGGAAAACGTCCATAATTCAAACTCTTCACATAAAAAATACCACCTCTATTATTTAACAAAAAAAAATAATAAAGAAGAACCAAATAACATTTTCCATTTGCTCACACCTAAAACCAAATATAAACCATGACTGCATATGTTAATCTGCAGAAAGGGAAATGGTGAGAATGTTTTTCTGACTGCCGTCACCTGCCCATGGCACGACCGGCGGGAACTGCTGCTTTACCGCCACCTACACATGACATCTCGAAAAAAAGTTTCAAAAGCTTCGTTGGTTTCAGGGATCATGTTAAGCTTTTCTACAGCAATATCTTTTTCCCAAAACAATCACACTGCACTGTATAAATGTTACTCAATTTGGGTACAGCTGGGAGATAAAATGATATCCCTCCAGAGTTATCTTTCCCAGTGTGAACTTCCTTGATGGGCGTAACACTGAAGACACCCTTCACTTTCTCAACCTGTGATATTTCTATCTATATTGAATTTTGCGAGAGTGTCAATGGTTTATATTTCCAGATGTTTACCATGGTGTTGTTTTTATATTCTTTCCTGTTTCTCTCAGTGTATATCTTGCACTTTTAAATACTGCAATCCAGATTTCAATCTGTCAACATAAATATTATCACCGTTTTCACTTTACAATTAAATCAGCAGCCAAGTTGTAAGTTTTAAATGGTGACAGTAGCATCACAGTCTCATATGAGAACACACTCAATGAACAAACAAAAAAAAGAAAGAAAAGAAAGAAAAAAAAAGAAATAAGCCTTTATTTCATTTCTTTCTTAAATATGGAACACACAAAATTTACATCTTGAAAAGAGTCACTGTCGATCAGCCAGCCCCTGTAAGTCCAACATTCCATAATCATATAAAATAAACTATCAACATTCTGATACATTACGTTCTATACCAAAGCATTTGGGGAAAACTTCTGCTGTCACCTTAACATTTCACAAAATCAGAAAAAATGCACTTCTGATTTCATTTGGCTTCAGCCTTGATGGTAAAAAAAAACCTGCTCAAATACTGGTGAAGACACAAGCCACTGCCCTAAAGGACACCTGTCAGAGACAATGCCCAAGGCCGGTGATGCCTCTAGCTGCCTGAGATGTGGAACGATGGATGCGGGTGAAGTAGGGGGGGGGGGGGGGGGGGTATGTCTAGACAGGAAGAGGAGAGGGATGAAGGAGGTGTGCCATACTAGTTCCATGGGCTGACGAGCCTGTGGCGGCTGCCACTGCCGCTTCCTCTAACTGTCCAGAATCGCTACTAGAGCTCGAGCTCTCAGTGTCGGCATCTGAGGAGACAAAAAACAAAAGAGGACAGGTCAGGACATGGGGCCCACACCCACTACAGGGTCAGACCTCACTGAACATTGTGCTGTTGTGGTGGTGATGGTGGTGGTGGTGGTAAGTGGCAGTTAAAGTGGTGGTAGTGGTGGTGGTGGTGGTGGCGGTGATGGCACAACTACTGATGGTCAAAAAAACAAAGGTGATGACAAAACAGCGGCAATGCTGCACACACACACACAAGAACACACCAACACCTGTGCAACAGGTAAGATAGTCACCTGGCTCTAGCACTGAAGATCACAGAAAGAGACACACACGAGGATGGACATGATGGAAGTCATCGGTGGACAGGCCATTGGAAGGACACAGTGCATGGACCGACAGACCACCAACACAGAGGCCTTGATGCAGAGTGGTGACAGGTCACGGGGAGAAACTAACACACAGGATCATTTGGGACATCAGGAGGGCTACGGGGACCACTTGCAGATTACTTCTGCCGGGGACCAGCCAAAAAGGCATACGGTTATCTTTGGTATGCAAAATACATTTCTCCCACTTTCTTCTCCATGAACAATTTAAATCTGAAGGCTCACTAGCTTAAAACACCGTCTGATCAACCAATAGGCATCATACATCTCATGTATGTTCTTGCACCCAAACCATCCAGTTTTATCAAGTCTAGCCTGCATCACCATGCACATCATCGCTCACCCTGACACTACTTCTGTGGAGAGCTGTGAACAATACTGCTCACTACTGCTCCTCGGCTGTCCTTCTCCTACACACTCATTGTGTCCCCACACGACAGATCAACCCAAGACACCACAGCCACAACCTTCTTCAGCAATATTAGCTAAAGGCAATTATCAGCAGCATTACAGCCTACATTTCCCTTACAACAACTATTTTTACCATCAATATCCTCCCCCCCCCCCCCCCCCCCCCCTCCTTTCACTGAAGCATGTGCCCACTGACAACACCTTATAATAGCTTCTCACCTCCCTCATCCGTACACAGATTTTTGACAACAGTTGTTACAAATACAGCCATAGACAGTTTGCCTCGTATGTTCACTTCAATGATTACAACAACAAAACTTATTCATGGAGATATAGATAGATAGACTGATAAACCTCTAAACTATAAAGATAACTCACTGCTAATGAGCATACAGACTGCACAGACACATTTCTTGCCTCAGCAAAACTTCATAATCTTACTGAGAGTCTACAGCTGTGTCCTGCACCAATTAGAAAACCATCCACTGCTATTCTGATGAGAAAAAGTCTGTGACCTCTACAATCAGCATCTGCCAGAGAAATTCACAAGACACTCCGCGTGCAAACATGCGCGTGTGTGTGTGTGTGTTAGAAACAACAAACCATAGCCGACGAATCGTGATTTAACACACAACATGGAACAGACCTGATTCTCGTTCATTCTAACAATCTCTGTTGCAAATTCTACTAAAAATGCCTACAGACCATCTGATCAAAGAAACCACATTAAAAATTTGTGTGTGTAATTCTCAAAACCACTGGACAGACTCCTATGAGACTCAATATCCAAGAACAACATAGCAAGCTCTCAAAAATCATGTTTCCTGGTGACCTCAATCAAATGAAAACTACCTTTCCCTCAACCCTACGTCTTAAACTGAAATAAAGCAGTCGTTATTTCTTCTCATAAGTAAATACCAATGATATAACAAAGCATTAGCAAAGCAAAAAAAAAAAAAAATTCAGCATATGACATCAAGTATTCACTCTGAACACCATAAAATTAGATAATTAATTAGTTCAAGGTAGATCAGTCTTTCCAATAATACCTATGAAAAATATGGGGAGTTTGTATTATACTCCCTGTTTGGCTAGTATACTTACCATGTCAGACCATAGCATTCCACGGCAGTTAGTTAGCTCTGCAGGCCAAGATTTTTTGTGGCTAATGCAGTAATAAGACCATCACGTGACGTCCACACTACTTCCGCCAGGGAAGAAACCGGTGTAAACTTCCTGTTCCTCATTCAACAAGGCCTATGCGCAAGGTAACCCCGAGAACCATAGCGCTAGCGGGGAAGGTAGGGTGGGCATTAGAGTCTGACATAAGATAAGATAATGTTGCTTATAGAGTCTGACATGGTAAGTATACTAGCCAAACAGGGAGTATAATACAAACTCCCCATTTTGGCGTCATATACTTTACCATGTCAGACCATAGCAGAATTCAAAGGAATCGGAGGAGGGCTTAGTGCCCTAATGGTTCTTGGGGTTAGCAGAGGAATAGATATGGATGGCGGGTCGATTGACCCGTGAGGGTTAGGTCATCGAAAGAGAAGCAATGGGCGCGAGAGTAAAATCGACTGACGCACTGAAGGTATACGAGGGGCCGAAAGGAGACTCCGTAGAGGGAATGTTAGGATAACAAATGTTTATTATTGGCTTAAATGATTGACAGGAGATAGAAAGGCGAACTCTTCTTCTTCTTCTTCCTCTTCTTTCTTAAAACACGTCCGCCATCCTAATTTGATGGTAGCAATGTGGGTACAAACCCGATCGACCGTACTAGACGAGCGATCGAAGAAGACGATCAGGAGTAGTGATGTAAGGAAAAGAAGGAGATAATAATAATGGAGGAAAACCTCAAAAGCAGTGAAACGGTACAAGACCGAGGACGACCACGCAGGGGTCGGCCGAAATGGCGAGAATGAAGATGGCGGCTCGAACGACCGACGAAGATCGATCGTCGATGTGAATGACCGAGATGGCTATTGGGAATAAACAACGCGCCTGAGATCGATGGAAATCGGTGGAAATGGGGAAGAAAATAATGAGAGAGTGGCTGACGCGTTACTACAAGGGTGACGCGTTCCCAAACCCGGCGAGTAAGGGACGAATGTAGAACAATGGGGTGAAGAGAAGTCGTGAGCCGTCACGCCTAGAGCGTGAATAAAATGAAATAAAATGCCATCCATAAGCCTCACGCGGCAATGGTACCCATGGTCGAACGTAAGCCACAACAGAGCAAGTAAAGAAGGCAAGCACACAAGCAATCTCTACAAAAAAACAGAAGTATAGGCGAGACAGAGCAAAAACCTGTCCTTGTTAGGCAGGAGGCCGAGGTTGAAATGAGGAACAGGAAGTTTACACCGGTTTCTTTCCTGGCAGAAGTAGTGTGGGCGTCACGTGATGGTCTTATTACTGCATTAGCCACAAAAAAATCTCGGCTTGCAGAGCTAACTAACTGCCGTGGAATGCTATGGTCTGACATGGTAAAGTATATGACGCCAAACAATCTTCATCTAGAGATCAATGTTTCCATTAATACCTATGAAAAATCAATCTTCATCTATGGTGTTACCACAAAAAAAAGTCCAGGATGAGTCTCTGTACCTGAGGAAATACTGCAAAACTGGCTCTACACAAGTCTTTTCTTACAAATTTGCTAACGGTTTCACTAATCACCATGGACTTTAACATCTACATCCAAAGACCAATCCATTTTCAGTGTGAAATAGACCAATAACTCCATCCAAATTGAAACACACAAGAAGAGCGTACACATACAATGCAACACAGCAAAATAATCAAAGCAGTGCGATGAGTAATGGGCATGTTTTATATTCCTTCCCAATTGATTTCGCAGCGTGCACATAGACATGTGGAATTAGGGGAAGTATCTGGAAAGTCTGATACTATTTTAGATTGGTATTTTCAGGGCAACTGCTCGCCATATGAAGGGCCTTTTTTCTTTCTTTTTCCCAAACAGAGCTATCTTTCAGCTCTTCTCAGTGTTATCACCATAATAGCAGTCATCTGACATCCCCATGCACAACCACACCCAGTCTTGTCCTGTTGCAGACCCTGTGTCAGCACACCACCAGGAGCTGTCTACATCTGGTCATCCTGAGGCCGTCAACCAGAGGAGACACTGCAGCACTACTGTCCACATGGTGGGCGTTCAACAGTCACTGTTGTGATGGATGACACGCAGGCAGGCCACAGCCTTCCTCTAAACTTACCGGTACCGACAACAACTGCTCAGTCACCAATCCAGACCAGATTCAGCATCCACCACATCCCCCAGCAACAGTCCCCATGAATCTGCTGACACCAGGGACTTGGTGACTCACCCACAACAGGCAAGCTGGGGTGGAAAGAATGAAGTGTAGTTCATCACCAAAGTGAGGCATTCACACTTACAAAATGGGTACCTTTTTTTTCTTTATGATGCCCAAGAAAGTGAAGCCTTGATCATGCTGCAGAGTTTCCATCCTGAGGTGATGTTAAGTAACAGGGCCGTGCCCTTGCTTCATTCAACTTGGCTACAGTCATACTCCCGAGTTGTTGGTCAGGAAATCTGAGCAACACACCTGGAGATGCCTCTGCAGAGTGGAGGCAGGTTGAATGTATCATACCATACTTCCCACTGTAGCACAATGTGCAGGACTCGGTCAGGTCGGAAAACCTCCACAATGATCATGACTCTGGAAGGATTAGAACTAATAACTTACCAGTTGTCAGTTCAAAACACTTAACACTGCACCACAGCCATTTGTACGATGAATTCTGTTTCTGACTTTATTTTTCCATTTTTGTCTCCACTGCAGTTCAAACCATCCTCAGTAAGCTTTACCTACGGTGGGCAAACATGTTTGATCTAAACCATGGTGACGTCTGTCCCTGTGACAGTGTATGCACCAGAGCCTTACCTGCCTGCATGCTGTGCTCGGTTTGCTGGGAGTCCTTCAACATCCAGTGAAATATGACCCATGGACATACACAAGTGAGGAAAACACATCTTCAGGATTTTCTTTTCACAACCTTGGTCATTTGTTCTTGGTGTAAAATGCCTTCTCTTCCCATAAACCTTTCTTAAACAAATGCCTTCTGATAATTTTTTTTCCAGCACATAAAAGAAAGCTTTCATTCATCTTTTCATTACTTTGGTTTTGTTTTGATATAACCACGATTACTACACAAACTTCTCTTTCCTGTGTAAAGAAATCATTTTAGGGCAGATTTCAACAAGAACAGCGTTTTTCTCATCAACTTTTGTTTCCAGTGCAGTAAAAGCTGATCTAACTGAGAAGATAAAACAGGTATTCAGTGAGCATTGAGCCCCAAACTTATGTCACTGAATACAGGTGAATCTTACTGCCCTGGAAAATGAAATGACCAAAGGAGAAAAAAAAAAGACAGCTGGAAGCTGTCAATAACACTGGCTTTGTGCAAAACAGTTCAGCCTTTCCTCACATCTTCAACAGCCTTCTTTTGCCCCTATTTCACATCTCCATGACAACATGGGGTTTTAGAGTGTATTTTGGCACAAACACTTATAAGCTGCACAGAAGCAAACACACTGCTGGTAACAATAGAACGTAAGGACAAGAAGAAAAAACATTTTCTCTTGTTCCACACAACTTCACTGTGATCACCACTTTCATTTTTGCCATCACCACCATCTGATGAATGTGTAGTTTTAATCAGTGACGACTGTTTTTGCCTTTTGTCTGAACACCAACCCAAACAGAACCAACCCAAACCATAACCAAACAAAATGAGGAACATCACACATCTTCAGACTGCACTATATTCCTAGGTGTGTGTAATGGGAAAGCCTGCAGATTTGATCAGCCAGTCATATTCAACACATGTATACTAGTTTGATTGAGAAACATGTTGGGACTAATCTGGCTTTAGCTGTGCATATAACGCAAAACAAACTGTGTGGGTGTGGAGCAGAAGTGTCAAAGAGTAATAAAAAGCAACCCTGGTGGAAGCCCCTGGAGCTGCGTCACCCACCCTGGCACATGTACATGCAGACTACAAGCACAGCCTTCACTGAATCATGTCCACGTGAAGCAGCAATGGGGGCAGCTGGCATACTGAGGAGCTGATGTAGAGAACGAAGATCCAAACAGGGCCACACTGTCGCTCACCTCTTTCTCTCTGTTGCTGCCACACTCACACACACACACACACTCTCTCTCTCTCTCTCCCTCAAACTCGCAAACACACTCCCTCACTTACAAACATATCCTCTGTCTCACTTTTCAACTGCACTACACATCTGTTGACATATTTTGTTTTTATGCAGAAAATACAGAAGACAGCGATACCTGACAGAGACTGCATCCAAAGTCACAAGCACTGCTCTCCCACCAAAACTTACAACCCAGATACGCACCAAGACCAGTGACGTCAGCAAATCAGACATCGACACACAGTGTGTCGAGGACTAAACCTGACTGAATATTAAAGTGCGAAATCTACAGGCAAAGTGTGCTCAGCTTCTTATCTATGCACTCCAGTCTGGACTGGGAAAAGAGAAAGGGATAACGACAGAATAATACACTAAAAAGATCATCAAATTCTAAGTCAGCAATCTGTCGCACTGGCAACGAAAAAAACCATATGATCAGGCAGCTAGCTAAGAAGGTATCACTCTTCCAAATCTTTGTGGTCCCAAACGCTCTGGGTTAGCGCTCCTCAATGAAACCGTTGTGTGTGTGTCACCAGCCTGCTTTCAAAGGCACTGAAAGATTCAAAACACTCCATGCTGTTAATGACCAAGTTTTAGTACTGGCAACACCAGGCAGACATAACAATAGGTAAACACATCCATCAACACGGTCAAGAGACTGGTGATGACAGCAGAACAGCCTGCAGGACCTGAGGCAAACAGCACACCCAAGACCAACTGATAAGCCAGTTCAACAAGGACAGTCACTACATGGATGAATCTCTAAGCCTTCAATGGAGAGAAAAACAAACAAACAAAAGACCCTGGGGGTTGGGGGCAGGGGACGATGCGCCTGCACAAACCATTAAGCGGACCTTCCTCCCCGTCCACATTGGCGGGTATATTGGGGTCCTCTCCCAGCTCGTCGTTGCTGATCTCACTGATGCCCTTCTGGAACAGATCCAACTGGCCTGAAACACACACACAGACACACATGTATACACATGTGCACATGCACACACACACATTTGCACATGCACACAAACACATGTACACACACACACATACATACACATGTGCACATGCACACACACACATCCACATGTGCACATGCACACACAAACACATGTACACACACACAAACATTTGCACACACACACACACAAACATATGTGCACACACACACACACACACACACACACACACACACACACACACACACACACAAACATATGTGTGCACACACACACACACACACACACACAAACACACATATACACACACAAGCACACACGTCCATGCACACACATACGCACACACACACACACACACACACACACACACACACACACACACACACACACACACACACACACATACACACACACAAACACACACACATAGGCCCATGCACATACACACACACACATACACACACACACACACATGCACACACGCACAGACAAACACATACATGCGCTCATGCATGCACATACACACGCACACACACACACTGAAGAGTCTATTTTTCCAACGAAAAGTGATCATGTAAAGGTAATGATTATCACTCACTCTCCACACAATGCTGCATGTTTTTCAGCATATTTTGTCATAGGTTTTTTTGTGGCATTAAGATTTGCTCCCTCCAACTTGAACACATAAATCAAACAGTGGACGGCAATCACGATGTGAGACAATGAGCTGCTAGCCTCTTAAGATGAACTCTCACTGCTTTCACTTCACAGCTGAGCTGCAGGGCAAACAGCCTCTTAAGATGAACTCTCACTGCTTTCACTTCACAGCTGAGCTGCAGGGCAAACAGCCTCTTAAGATGAACTCTCACTGCTTTCACTTCACAGCTGAGTTGCAGGGCAAACAGCCTCTTAAGATGAACTCTCACTGCTTTCACTTCACAGCTGAGCTGCAGGGCAAACAGCCTCTTAAGATGAACTCTCACTGCTTTCACTTCACAGCTGAGCTGCAGGGCAAACAGCCTCTTAAGATGAACTCTCACTGCTTTCACTTCACAGCTGAGCTGCAGGGCAAACAGCCTCTTAAGATGAACTCTCACTGCTTTCACTTCACAGCTGAGCTGCAGGGCAAACAGCCTCTTAAGATGAACTCTCACTGCTTTCGCTTCACAGCTGAGCTGCAGGGCAAACAAAATGATCAGGAGCAATCCAGGATCAAACTGCTACAAATCTTAAGGGTGGTGTCACTGCATACAAACATATCTGCATATGCTACAGCACTCAACATGTAGTCAAGAGAAAAGCCTCCTACTTCAATGGGAAAATGTAAAATGGGGAGGAAGGGAGGAGGGGGTTGATGGAAGGGGGGGGGGGGGGGGGGGGGGGGGGGGAATACATATTAAAAACAATCGGCAAATGTGATGAATCTATGTACAGAAGGGGGGGGGGGGGGAAATACATATTAAAAACAATCGGCAAATGTGATGAATCTATGTACAGAAGGGGGGGGGGGGGGGGGGGGGGGGAATACATATTAAAAACAATCGGCAAATGTGATGAATCTATGTACAGAAGGGGGGCGGGGGGGGGGGGGGTGGGGGGGGGGGGGGGGAGGGGGAATACATATTAAAAACAATCGGCAAATGTGATGAATCTATGTACAGAAGGGGGGGGGGGGGGAATACATATTAAAAACAATCGGCAAATGTGATGAATCTATGTACAGAAGGGGGGGGGGGGGGGGGGGGAATACATATTAAAAACAATCGGCAAATGTGATGAATCTATGTACAGAAGGGGGGGGGGGGGTGGGGAATACATATTAAAAACAATCGGCAAATGTGATGAATCTATGTACAAGCTCAATACGCCAGTCAAGTGTTCAGTGCCTTTCCAAAGACTGTTACTCAACAATACTCTTCACATTAAATTCCTTCCAATCTCGCAGTCCAACAAAGGCAGGGGGGTAGTATTTGGAAGGACAGCAAAAGGGTGAGGGAGTGGGATGTAAGGAAGGATACCGGGGATGGGTTTTGGGAGTGGGTTGATGTGGGGAATTAGATCAATTTTGATTTAAAACGCACTTCACCTTGACTTGCCAGAACAAAATGCTCCATAAATGGTCATTGTCTGATACATTATAAATACACACACACACAAACACAAACACACACACACAGCTATAACTTGAAGATTCAAACTTCCACAAAGTGAAGGTGAGAAATCACATGCACTACTTACGCCTTTCCACTTCTGGCTTGAGACGTTTGTTCTTGATGAGGATTTTTCGTTTCATCTGATTTGGGGAGGGCAGGGGAACTCCTGGTTCCAGCTAAGACCAACAGAATGGTTGTTTTCTCTCTTATCATCCCAACACAGTTCAAAAGCATATTGATTCCAGAAGCTGTTTAACAGTGGGTGGGTGGGTGAGTGAGTGAGCAAGCCAGTGAGTGTGTGTGTGTTAGTGTTAAAATGAGTGTGTGTGTGTGTGTGTGTGTGTGTGTGTGTGTGTGTGTGTGTGTGTGTGTGTGTGTGTGTTGAGTGAGTGAGTGAGTGAGTCAAGTCAAGTCAAGTCAAAATGATTTTTAATGAGAGTAAAGAGTAAGCGATACAGCTTTTTTACATCCTGCCCTCCACATCACATGCCCATGTGAGTGAGTGAGTGAGTGTGTGTGTGTTAGTGTTAAAATGAGTGTGTGTGTGTGTGTGTGTGTGTGTGTGTGTGTGTGTGTGTGTGTGTGTGTGTGTGTGTGTGTGAGTGAGTGAATGAGTGAGTGAGTGAGTGAGTGAGTGAGTGAGTGAGTGAGTGAGTGAGAGTGTGTGTGTGTGTGAGTGAGTGAGTGAGTGGTGAGTGTGTGTGTGTGTGTGTGTGTGTGTGTGTGTGTGTGTGTGTGTGTGTGTGTGTGTGTGTGTGTGTGTGTGTGTGTGTGAGGAGAGAGAGAGAGAGAGAGAGAGAGAGAGAGGAGAGAGAGAGAGAGAGAGAGGAGAGAGAGAGAGAGAGAGAGTGTGTGTGTGTGTGTGTGTGTGTGTGTGTGTGTGTGTGTGTGTGTGTGTGTGTGTGTGTGTGTGTGAAAGTGTGCATGTTGTAACAAGTGAGATGCATGAACAGAAAGAGACAATCAAATGCAGAAGCAAACATCTGGGATTTCAATGATCTGCTTCTCCCAGACAATGAATGAAAGATCAGAGGTGACAAGACACTTGAGTATCCCAATGTAAATACCCTTCTTTCCTGTGGTTCTTGATAGTTTTAAAGGAGACCAAAAGATGTGAAAACACGTCATGTTTTAAGAACTTTTTTCTTAAGTAAGAAGTGACCTTCTTCCTTCAATTTTATGATGCAACTCCAATCAATTGAAACTTTCTTCCACAAGTCTGCAACAACTTTTCTTCCCTTAGTCAATGAGAACTTTCTTCTTTAAGTCGGTGATTGCTTGTCGTTTTTAAGTCAGTGAGAACTTTCTTCTTTAAGTCAGTGATTACTTGTCGTTCTCTAGTCAGTAAGAACTTTCTTCCCGTGGTCAATGAGAACTTTCTTCCTTAAGTCAGTAAGAACTTTCTTTCTAAAGTCGGTGATAGCTTGTCGTTATCAACTCAGTGAGAACTTTCTTCCTTAGCTAGTGATAACTTGTCATTCTTAAGTCAGTGAGAACTCCCTTCCTTTACTCAGAAATACCTTTTTCCCCCTTTAAATCAGTGATAATTCTTTTCCTTACTTCAATTACAGACTTTTCTTCCTCAAGTCGATAAAAAGTTTCTTCCTTTAATCAGTGTAATCTTTCTCCTTTTCAGTCAGTGAGAACTTTCTTTCCTCAGCCAGTGAGAACTTTCTTCATGTGGCAAATAGTCACTTTCCTCTTCGTCCGACACAGACAATCAATAAGAACTGTCTCCTTTTAGTTGCAGCAACTTTCTCGCTTTAGTCAGTGATAACACAGTTCCGTCACTGACTGACAGCTTCCTCTTATCCATTAGCGATAACTTTCTTCATGTAGTCACTAATAACGGTCTTCTTGTTGTCAGGGAAAACATTTTCACCACTAGCCAGCACTAACTTCCTTTCCAATACGGCAAAATAGGTTCAAAAGAGAATCTAGGGGGTAAAACTACAGGAAAAAAATGTCTGAAAGATGTTGCAACCCAGTGATCACAGAGCAGCATAACCAGTGCCTTACTTGATGACCATCGATGGCTTTCTTCAGCAGTAGGTCTCCAAATATGTCCTCACAGTACTTGGACATTTTGTACTGCTGCACTTTGCTGAGAAGAAAAAAAAAAAACAAACCATCACCAACCATGACAAAGCAGGAGAAAGCCACTCCACCATCAAAATACATCATGAACATTGCCAGCCAGAACAAATCCACTCTTCACACAGCCCTTGACAAACCCACTCACCACGAAAAAAATGACAAATCCACCTGCTACGGAAAGGAATTTTGCTCCTACAAGTAGTTTATAATACACTGACCTGTCCAAACAAACGCCTTTTCCCCAGTCGCCCTGGAACACCCCCATATCATCAGGATAAAACAAATTGTAAGAGCATGGAGCTAACGTCACTTCCATACCTACACAGGCAGAAGAATTGATGGCGAGTTCAAGTGAGTTCACTTCTTTGCGCCACATCAAACAAGATCAGGTTTTGCATCTTTTCCTGACAAAGCTTGGAGGTGGGCGGGCGTCCTAGTGTTTGGACAGGTGAGTACATTGTAAGTGTACTTTTAATAGTAAAATTCTTTTTTCTCATAGTTACCTGTCTAAACAAATGCCAGAATAAGGAAAAGGATGGTGGAAGCACACTGGCTGGAAGATGCAGACAATGATCCACATGAAGATGTCAAAGTACAGTTCCCCCCATCTAAAACTCGGATGCTGAGGCCACTATGGACCCTGTGTGTAGGTCTGTATGTTTAGTTTGGATGGAAAAGCCTTACTCACCACCCTCCTCAAATAAAGGCACAAAGAGACAATAATGAGCACAATTTCAAGAAAGAGTTTCTCAAATCCAGCACAAGGAAAAGAAGACAATCCTTTCTTCAGTCCAGTGAAAGTGCACTCAGAAAGTAAAAGCCTTGTCAGTTCACACTGAGGGAAGAAGGCCAAGAAACCATCTCAACAGAACTGCTCCACGAAACAAAGATAACCACTTCCTTAGCACTAGTCCGAGACTGAACCCTACTCAAAGAGGGGAATGGGGAAGGAGTGGGGGTGGTGGTGGTGGGGGAGGGGTGGGGTGGGGGTGGGGAGGGGGGGGGGGGGCGGTGTGGGGGGGAGAGGCCCTAATTATTTTTACATCATTTTCAAAAGTAGTTTTTAAATTACTTCTTTCCCCTCTTTTTCCTCCTTTATTCAGGGTTCTGAGTTTGATGGTGAGCCCCCAAAATCTTTACATGAAATGCGTAAATGGTGCCTCACGTATCACAAATCGGTTGTTGCACGCTCGTCGCCATAATGTCAAGGCTGGATAGCTCTTACTCTCTTTCACTCAATCTTGTGGAGCATTGATTCAAAATCAGGCTTGTCTATGCAACTGTTGTTCGTAATGAGAATGATACTGATGCCAAGTATTAAAGTGGAAATAAACCACCATTACATAGATGAGAAAAAAGCAAACAATAACAACAAATGTTATTAATCAGACTTTTGTTCAAACATGTCTGATAGATCCTCATACATTCTGATATCATCTATTTTGTTGGTTTCAAACTCACCATTCTGATATCATCTATTTTGTAGCTTTCAAACTCACCATTTGATATCATATATTTTGTAGCTTTCAAACTCACCATTCTATTATCATCTATTTTGTAGCTTTCAAACTCACCATTCTGATATCATCTATTTTGTAGCTTTCAAACTCACCATTCTGATATCATCTATTTTGTACCTTTCAAACTCAGTCATCCAATGACTCACTCATCCTCTGCTCTTTTTCTTGCACACTTTCTGTCAAACACACACACACACACACACATGTACACACACACATGCACACACACACACATATATGTACACACACTTACACACACACACACACACAAGCAACCCCCAAAAGGACTAAGCACAACACTGTCCCCCCCCCCCCCCCCCCCCCCCCCCCCCCCCCCCCACACACACACACACACACACACACACACAACTGCCATATAATGTGAATTGCACACACGGTCTGACCTGCAGTGGTTTTCAAAGGACAGGATGACTGGGTACTCTGAGGTGACAAATGCTGTCTCAGCAATGGCTTGAATGACGTCCTGCACACCAACACAGCCTCCATGAACAAGCCTCCTGCTTCCAGCCACTCTCTGGCTATCCTGAGTCAGGTATGTTGGCACACCTGCTCTTCTCATCCATTGGTACCCATCCTGCTAACATCACTACTCTGCCATTCTTGTAACTGTATACAGCAATTAAAAATGGTAATGTTTTTTTTTAAATAAGGGCATAGTAGGTGCTGTGTGACTGTGTTTTTTTGTGTGTTTTTTAAAAAGGAAAAAAATTTTGTACTTGGATCAGATGTTTTTTAAAGAATAAAACCATTAATAGTGAGCACAACATGAACACTAATACATCCACATGATCCCGGGTGGTACAAGAATGTCAACAATCAACATACTAATTTTTCTTGTTAAATGAATTTTTTGGAACAGAAAGGAACAGGGGTGTCAAAATGTGCAAGTCTTTTGGACAGAATGCCAATCCTGTTACTGCAAATTTAATGGTACAAGTACCATACTACTGTATGCCAAAGAAATCTGTCAAATGACCAATGACCATACAATGTTTGTGCAAAAGTTAGTTGTCCAATTTTTGAACTGCCAAATGCCCTTGCTAAGTTTAACCCTTTTACCGCCAGGCATTCTATTTTGCATAAATCTCCATCGCCAGCAATTTTTCCAATAAAGCTCTTATTTTATACCAGCATATGTTAAACGCGGATATCTCTGGAACTAACCAACCAATTCTCATGCTATTTTTTGTAAAATGGAGGAGAAACACTGTACTTTTATCATCTCATAACATGTTAGTAATGGTAAGTCAACAACAATTTCAAATTTTTATAACTTCAAGTGAAAAAAAAATGCAAAATAAAAAACAGAATGTGATGTTTCTTCTAAACGTAAAAAATGAAGAAAGAATGCCAACAAACTCTCAACAAGGGAGGCAAAATACTCCACTCACAACTGAAGACAAGAAAGTATGGTATTTCCAACTGAAAAGTGGAAGAAACAGCCACAAATACAACTACTCCAATAGCAGGGAACACACACACACACACACACACACACACATACTTATACCTAACTGGTACACATGTAAGAAAGAAAAAGGGAAATGGTAAACATGTAAGAAAGAAAAAGGGAACACACACACACACACACACACACACACACACATACACACACACACACACACACACGTCCCTTTCACTC
>CM031598.1:115676400-115703900 GCA_018398815.1 Conus ventricosus
CATGTCTACCTACACTGCAACCATACCTGTTCAATCATGTCTACCTACACTGTAACCATCCCTGTTCAACTGTTCTATCATGTCTACCTACACTGTAACCATCACTGTTCAACTGTTCTATCAGTCTACCTACACTGTAACCATACCTGTTCAATCATGTCTACCTACACTGTAACCATCCCTGTTCAACTGTCCTATCATGTCTACCTACACTGTAACCATCCCTGTTCAACTGTTCTAGCATGTCTACCTACACTGTAACCATACCTGTTCAATTATCATGTCTACCTACACTGTAACCATCCCTGTTCAACTCTTTCTCATGTCTACCTACACTGTAACCATCCCTGTTCAACTCTTCTATCATGTCTACCTACACTGTAACCATCCCTGTTCAGCTGTTCTATCATGTCTACCTACACTGTAACCATACCTGTTCAACTGTTCTAGCATGTCTACCTACACTGTAACCATCCCTGTTCAACTGTTCTATCATGTCTACCTACACTGTAACCATACCTGTTCAACTGTTCTAGCATGTCTACCTACACTGTAACCATACCTGTTCAACTGTTCTATCATGTCTACCTACACTGTAACCATACTGTTCAACTGTTCTATCATGTCTAGCTACACTGTAACCATCCCTGTTCAACTGTTCTATCATGTCTAACTACACTAACCATACCTGTTCAACTGTTCTATCATGTCTACCTTACACTGTAACCATACCTTCAACTGTTCTAGCATGTCTACCTACACTGTAACCATACCTGTTCACCTGTTCTAGCATGTCTACCTACCCTGTAACCATACTGTTCACCTGCTCTAGCATGTTACCTACACTGTAACCATACCTGTTCAACTGTCTAGCATGTCTACCTACACTGCAACCATACCTGTTCAATCATGTTACTACACTGTACCATCCCTGTTCAACTGTTCTATCATGTCTACCTACACTGTAACCATCCCTGTTCAACTGTCTATCATGTCTACCTACACTGTAACCATACCTGTTCAATCATGTCTACCTACACTGTAACCATCCCTGTTCAACTGTCCTATCATGTCTACCTACACTGTAACCATCCCTGTTCAACTGTTCTATCATGTCTACTACACTGTAACCATACTGTTCAATCTGTCTACCTACCTGTAACCATCCCTGTTCAACTTTCTATCATCTACCTACACTGTAACCATCCCTGTTCAACTCTTCTATCATGTCTACCTAACTGTAACCATCCCTGTTCCAGCTGTTCTATCATGTCTACCTACACTGTAACCATACCTGTTCAACTGTTCTAGCATGTCTACCATACACTGTAACTCCCTGTTCAAGTTCTATCATGTCTACTACACTGTAACCATACCTGTTCAACTGTTCTAGCATGTCTACCTACACTGTAACCATACCTGTTCAACGTTCTATCATGTCTACCTACACTGTAACCATACCTTTCAACTGTTCATCATGTCTAGCTACACTGTAACCATCCCTGTTCAAATGTTTTATCATCTAGTTCACCTGACTGTTCCATCCAGCTCAACTCTTCTTCAACGTCCTGTTTTTACTGACGTATCCGTCCTGTCCAACTGTTCTCTTACCATCCCTGTCCAACTGTCTCTTACCATCACTGATGTTACAATCCCTGTCCAACTGTTCTCTTACCATCACTGATGTTACCATCCCTGTCCAACTGTTCTCTTACCATCCCTGTCCAACTCTTCTCTTACCATCACTGATTTACCATCCCTGTATTGTCTCTTACCATCCCTGTCCAACTGTTCTCTTACCATCCCTGTCCAACTCTTCTCTTACCATCCCTGTCCAACTGTTCTCTTACCATCACTGATGTTACCATCCCTGTCCAACTGTTCTCTTACCATCCCTGTCCAACTCTTCTCTTACCATCCTGATGTTACCATCCCTGTCCAACTCTTCTTTACCATCACTGATGTTACCATCACTGTCCAACTGTTCTCTTACATCCTGATGCTACCACCCTGTCCAACTGTTCTCTTACCATCCCTGTCCAACTGTTCTCTTACCATCACTGATGTTACCATCCCTGTCTAACTGTTCTCTTACCATCCACTGATGTTACCATCCCTGTCCAACTGTTCTCTTACCATCCCTGTCCAACTGTTCTCTTACCATCCCTGATGTTACCATCCCTGTCCAACTGTCTCTTACCATCCCTGTCCAACTCTTCTCTTACCATCCCTGTCCAACTGTTCTCTTACCATCCCTGTCCACTGTCCTCTTACCATCCCTGTCCAACTGTTCTCTTACCATCCCTGTCCAACTCTTCTCTTACCATCCCTGTCCAACTGTCCTCTTACCATCACTGATGTTACCATCCCTGTCCAACTGTTCTCTTACCATCACTGTCCAACTGTCCTCTTACCATCCCTGTCCAACTGTCCTCTACCATCACTGATTGCTTACCATCCCTGTCCAACTCTTCTCTTACCATCCCTGTCCAACTGTCCTCTTACCATCACTGATGTTACCATCTCTGTCCAACTCTTCTCTTACCATCCCTGTCCAACTGTTCTCTTACCATCACTGATGTTACCATCACTGTCCAACTGTCCTCTTACCATCACTGATGTTACCATCCCTGTCCAACTTCTCTTACATCCTGATGTACCATCCCTGTCCAACTGTTCTCTTACCATCCCTGTCCAACTGTCCTCTTACCATCACTGATGTTACCATCCCTGTCCAACTGTTCTCTTACCATCCCTGTCCAACTTTCTCTTACCATCCCTGTCCAACTGTTCTCTTACCATCACTGATGTACCATCCTTCAACTGATCTCTTACCATCCCTGTCCAACTGTTCTCTTACCATCCCTGTCCAACTCTTCTCTTACCATCCCTGTCCAACTGTTCTCTTACCATCACTGATGTTACCATCCCTGTCCAACTGTTCTCTTACCATCCCTGTCCAACTGTTCTCTTACCATCACTGATGTTACCATCCCTGTCCAACTGTTCTCTTACCATCCCTGTCCAACTCTTCTTTACCATCCCTGTCCAAGTGTTCTCTTACCATCACTGATGTTACCATCCCTGTCCAACTGTTCTCTTACCATCCTGTCCAACCTTCTTACCATCCCTGTCCAACTCTTCTCTTACCATCACTGATGTTACCATCCCTGTCCAACTGTTTCTCTTACCATCCCTGTCCAACTCTTCTCTTACCATCTCTGTCCAACTGTTCTCTTACCTCACTGAGTTACCATCCCTGTCCAACTGTTCTCTTACCATCCCTGTCCAACTGTTCTCTTACCATCCCTGTCCAACTGTTCTCTTACCATCCCTGTCCAACTCTTCTCTTACCATCACTGATGTTACCATCCCTGTCCAACTGTTCTCTTACCATCCCTGTCCAACTGTTCTCTTACCATCCCTGTCCAACTCTTCTCTTACCATCCCGTCCAACTTTCTCTTACCATCCCTGTCCAACTCTTCTCTTACCATCCTGATGTTACCATCACTGTCCAACTGTTCTCTTACCATCCTGATGTTACCATCCCTGTCCAACTGTTCTCTTACCATCCCTGTCCAACTGTTCTCTTACCATCACTGATGTTACCATCCCTGTCTAACTCTTCTCTTACCATCCCTGATGTTACCATCCCTGTCCAACGTTCTCTTACCATCCCTGTCCAACTGTTCTCTTACCATCCCTGATGTTACCATCCCTGTCCAACTGTCTCTTACCATCCCTGTCCAACTGTTCTCTTACCATCCCTGTCCAACTGTTCTCTTACCATCCCTGTCCAACTGTCCTTACCATCACTGATGTTACCATCCCTGTCCAACTGTTCTCTTACCATCACTGTCCAACTGTCCTCTTACCATCCCTGTCCAACTGTCCTCTTACCATCACTGATGTTACCATCCCTGTCCAACTCTTCTCTTACCATCCGTCCAACTCCTCTTACCATCACTAATGTTACCATCCCTGTCCAACTCTTCTCTTACCATCCCTGTCCAACTGTTCTCTTACCATCACTGATGTTACCATCCCTGTCCAACTGTTCTCTTACCATCACTGATGTTACCATCCCTGTCCAACTCTTCTCTTACCATCCCTGATGTTACCATCCCTGTCCAACTGTTCTCTTACCATCACTGATGTTACCATCCTTGTCCAACTGTTCTCTTACCATCCCTGTCCAACTCTTCTCTTACCATCACTGTGTTACCATCCCTGTCCAACTGTTCTCTTACCATCACTGATGTCCATCTGTCCAACTCTTCTCTACCATCACTGATGTTACCATCACTGTCCAACTGTCCTTTACCATCACTGATGTTACCATCCCTGTCCAACTGTTCTCTTACCATCCCTGTCAACTGTTCTCTTACCATCCTGATGCTACATCCCTATCCAACTGTTCTCTTACCATCACTGATGTTACCATCCCTGTCCAACTGTTCTCTTACCATCACGATGTTACCATCACTGTCCAACTGTCTCTTACCATCACTGATGTTACCATCCCTGTCCAACTCTTCTCTTACCATCACTGATGTTACCATCCCTGTCCAACGTTCTCTTACTCCCTGTCCAACTCTTCTCTTACCATCCCTGTCCATCTGTCCTCTTACCATCACTGATGTTAACATCCCTGCCAACTGTCTCTTACCATCACTGATGTTACCATCCCTGTCCAACTCTTCTCTTACCATCCCTGTCCAACTGTTCTCTTACCATCACTGATGTTACCATCCCTGTCCAACTGTCCTCTTACCATCCCTGTCCAACTGTTCTCTTACCATCACTGATGTTCCATCCCTGTCCAACTGTTCTCTTACCATCACTGATGTTACCATCCCTGTCCAACTGTTCTCTTACCATCCTGTCCAAGTCTCTTTACCATCCTGTCCATCTGTCCTCTTACCACACTGATGTTCATCCTGTCCAATGTTCTCTTACCATCCTGTCCAACTGTTCTCTTACCATCCTGATGTTACCATCCTGTCCAACTGTTCTCTTACCATCCCTGTCCAACTGTTCTCTTACCATCCCTGTCCAACTGTTCTCTTACCATCCCTGATGTTACCATCCCTGTCCAACTGTTCTCTTACCATCACTGATGTTACCATCACTGTCCAACTGTTCTCTTCCATCACTGATGTTACCATCCCTGTCCAACTGTTCTCTTACCATCACTGATGTTACCATCCCTGTCCAACTTTCTCTTACCATCACTGATGTTACCATCCCTGTCCATCTGTCTCTTACCATCACTGATGTTACCATCCCTGTCTAACTGTTCTCTTACCATCACTGATGTTACCATCCCTGTCCATCTGTCCTCTTACCATCACTGATGTTACCATCCCTGTCTAACTGTTCTCTTACCATCACTGATGTTACCATCCCTTTCCAACTGCTCTCTTACCATCACTGATGTTACCATCCCTGTCCAACGTTCTGTTACCATCCTGTCCAACTGTTCTCTTACCATCCCTGATGTTACCATCCCTGTCCAACTGTTCTCTTACCATCCCTGTCCAACTGTTCTCTTACCATCACTGATGTTACCATCACTGTCCAACTGTCTCTTACCACATGATGTTACCATCCCTGTCCAACTCTTCTCTTACCATCCTGATGTTACCATCCTGTCCAACTGTTCTCTTACCATCCTGTCAACTGTCCCTCTTACCATCATGATGTTACCATCCCTGTCCAACTGTTCTCTTACCATCCCTGTCCAACTCTTCTCTTACCATCCCTGTCCAACTGTTCTCTTACCATCACTGATGTTACCATCCCTGTCCAACTGATCTCTTACCATCCCTGTCCAACTGTTCTCTTACCATCCCTGTCCAACTCTTCTCTTACCATCCCTGTCCAACTGTTCTCTTACCATCACTGATGTTACCATCCCTGTCCAATGTTCTCTTACCATCCCTGTCCAATGTTCTCTTACCATCACTGATGTTACCATCCCTGTCCAACTGTTCTCTTACCATCCCTGTCCAACTCTTCTCTTACCATCCCTGTCCAAGTGTTCTCTTACCATCACTGATGTTACCATCCCTGTCCAACTGTTCTCTTACCATCCCTGTCCAACTCTTCTCTTACCATCCTGTCCAACTCTTCTCTTACCATCACTGATGTTACCATCCCTGTCCAACTGTTCTCTTACCATCCCTGTCCAACTCTTCTCTTACCATCTCTGTCCAACGTTCTCTTACCATCACTGATGTTACCATCCTGTCCAACTGTTCTCTTACCATCCTGTCCAACTGTTCTTACCATCCCTGTCCAACTGTTCTCTTACCATCCCTGTCCAACTCTTTCTTACCTCAGATTTACCATCCCTGTCCAATGTTTCTTACCATCCCTGTCCACTGTTCTCTTACCATCCTGTCCAACTCTTCTCTTACCATCCCTGTCCAACTCTTTCTTACATCCCTGTCCAACTTTCTTTACCTCACTGATGTTACCATCACTGTCCAATGTTCTCTTACCATCCCTGATGTTACCATCCCTGTCCAACTGTTCTCTTACCATCCCTGTCCAACTGTTCTCTTACCATCACTGATGTTACCATCCCTGTCTAACTCTTCTCTACCATCCCTGATGTTACCATCCTGTCCAACTGTTCTCTTACCATCCCTGTCCAACTGTTCTCTTACCATCCCTGATGTTACCATCCCTGTCCAACTGTCCTCTTACCATCCCTGTCCAACTGTTCTCTTACCATCCCTGTCCAACTGTTCTCTTACCATCCCTGTCCAACTGTCCTCTTACCATCACTGATGTTACCATCCCTGTCCAACTGTTCTCTTACCATCACTGTCCAACTGTCCTCTTACCATCCCTGTCCAACTGTCCTCTTACCATCACTGATGTTACCATCCCTGTCCAACTCTTCTCTTACCATCCCTGTCCAACTGTCCTCTTACCATCACTAATGTTACCATCCCTGTCCAACTCTTCTCTTACCATCCCTGTCCAACTGTTCTCTTACCATCACTGATGTTACCATCCCTGTCAACTGTTCTCTTACTCACTGATGTTACCATCCCTGTCCAACTCTTCTCTTACCATCCCTGATGTTACCATCCCTGTCCAACTGTTCTCTTACCATCACTGATGTTACCATCCTTGTCCAACTGTTCTCTTACCATCCCTGTCCAACTCTTCTCTTACCATCACTGATGTTACCATCCCTGTCCAACTGTTCTCTTACCATCACTGATGTTACCATCCCTGTCCAACTCTTCTCTTACCATCACTGATGTTACCATCACTGTCCAACTGTCCTCTTACCATCACTGATGTTACCATCCCTGTCCAACTGTTCTCTTACCATCCCTGTCCAACTGTTCTCTTACCATCCCTGATGCTACCATCCCTATCCAACTGTTCTCTTACCATCACTGATGTTACCATCCTGTCCAACTGTTCTCTTACCATCACTGATTTTACCATCACTGTCCAACTGTCCTCTTACCATCACTGATGTTACCATCCCTGTCCAACTCTTCTCTTACCATCACTGATGTTACCATCCTGTCCAACTGTTCTCTTACCATCCCTGTCCAACTCTTCTCTTACCATCCCTGTCCATCTGTCCTCTTACCATCACTGATGTTAACATCCCTGCCAACTGTTCTCTTACCATCACTGATGTTACATCCCTGTCCAACTCTTCTCTTACCATCCCTGTCCAACTGTTCTCTTACCATCACTGATGTTACCATCCCTGTCCAACTGTCCTCTTACCATCCCTGTCCAACTGTTCTCTTACCATCACTGATGTTACCATCCCTGTCCAACTGTTCTCTTACCATCACTGATGTTACCATCCCTGTCCAACTGTTCTCTTACCATCCCTGTCCAAGTCTTCTCTTACCATCCCTGTCCATCTGTCCTCTTACCATCACTGATGTTACCATCCTGTCCAACTGTTCTCTTACCATCCCTGTCCAACTGTTCTCTTACCATCCCTGATGTTACCATCCCTGTCCAACTGTTCTCTTACCATCCCTGTCCAACTGTTCTCTTACCATCCCTGTCCAACTGTTCTCTTACCATCCCTGATGTTACCATCCCTGTCCAACTGTTCTCTTACCATCACTGATGTTACCATCACTGTCCAACTGTTCTCTTCCCATCACTGATGTTACCATCCCTGTCCAACTGTTCTCTTACCATCACTGATGTTACCATCCCTGTCCAACTGTTCTCTTACCATCACTGATGTTACCATCCCTGTCCATCTGTCCTCTTACCATCACTGATGTTACCATCCCTGTCTAACTGTTCTCTTACCATCACTGATGTTACCATCCCTGTCCATCTGTCCTCTTACCATCACTGATGTTACCATCCCTGTCTAACTGTTCCTCTTACCATCACTGATGTTACCATCCCTTTCCAACTGCTCTCTTACCATCACTGATGTTACCATCCCTGTCCAACTGTTCTGTTACCATCCCTGTCCAACTGTTCTCTTACCATCCCTGATGTTACCATCCCTGTCCAACTGTTCTCTTACCATCACTGTCCAACTGTTCTCTTACCATCACTGATGTTACCATCCCTGTCCAACTGTTCTCTTACCATCACTGTCCAACTGTTCTCTTACCATCACTGATGTTACCATCCCTGTCCATCTGTCCTCTTACCATCCTGTCCAACTGTTCTCTTACCATCACTGATGATACCATCCCTGTCCATCTGTCCTCTTACCATCACAGATGTTACCATCCCTGTCCATCTGTCCTCTTACCATCCATGTCCAACTGTTCTCTTACCATCACTGATGTTACCATCCCTGTCCATCTGTCCTCTTACCATCACTAATGTTACCATCCCTGTCTAACTGTTCTCTTACCATCACTGATGTTACCATCCCTGTCCAACTGTTCTCTTACCATCACTGATGTTACCATCCCTGTCCAACTGTTCTCTTACCATCACTGATGTTACCATCCATGTCCAACTCTTCTCTTACCATCCCTGATGTTACCATCCCTGTCCAACTGTTCTCTTACCATCACTGATGTTACCATCCCTGTCCATCTGTCCTCTTACCATCACTGATGTTACCATCCCTGTCCATCTGTCCTCTTACCATCCCTGCCCAACTGTTCTCTTACCATCCCTGATGTTACCATCCCTGTCCATCTGTCCTCTTACCATCACTGATGTTACCATCCCTGTCTAAACTGTTCTCTTACCATCACTGATGTTACCATCCCTGCCCAACTGTTCTCTTACCATCACTGATGTTACCATCCCTGTCCATCTGTCCTCTTACCATCCCTGTCCAACTGTTCTCTTACCATCACTGATGTTACCATCCCTGTCCATCTGTCCTCTTACCATCACTGATGTTACCATCCCTGTCTAACTGTTCTCTTACCATCACTGATGTTACCATCCTGTCCAACTGTTCTCTTACCATCACTGATGTTACCATCCCTGTCCAACTGTTCTCTTACCATCCCTGATGTTACCATCCCTGTCCAACTGTCCTCTTACCATCACTGATGTTACCATCCCTGTCCAACTGTCCTCTTACCATCACTGATGTTACCATCCCTGTCTAACTGTTCTTTACCATCACTGATGTTACCATCCCTGTCCAACTGTTCTCTTACCATCCCTAATGTTACCATCCCTGTCCATCTGTCCTCTTACCATCCCTGTCCAACTGTTCTCTTCCCATCACTGATGTTAACATCCCTGTCCAACTGTTCTCTTACCATCACTGATGTTACCATCCCTGTCCATCTGTCCTTACCATCCCTGTCCAACTGTTCTCTTACCATCACTGATGTTACCATCCCTGTCCAACTGTTCTCTTACCATCCTGTCCAACTCTTCTCTTACCATCCCTGATGTTACCATCCCTGTCCAACTCTTCTCTTACCATCACTGATGTTACCATCACTGTCCAACTGTTCTCTTACCATCCCTGATGCTACCATCCCTGTCCAACTGTTCTCTTACCATCCCTGTCCAACTGTTCTCTTACCATCACTGATGTTACCATCCCTGTCTAACTGTTCTCTTACCATCACTGATGTTACCATCCCTGTCCAACTGTTCTCTTACCATCCCTGTCCAACTGTTCTCTTACCATCCCTGATGTTACCATCCCTGTCCAACTGTCCTCTTACCATCCCTGTCCAACTCTTCTCTTACCATCCCTGTCCAACTGTTCTCTTACCATCCTGTCCAACTGTCCTCTTACCATCCCTGTCCAACTGTTCTCTTACCATCCCTGTCCAACTCTTCTCTTACCATCCCTGTCCAACTGTCCTCTTACCATCACTGATGTTACCATCCCTGTCCAACTGTTCTCTTACCATCACTGTCCAACTGTCCTCTTACCATCCCTGTCCAACTGTCCTCTTACCATCACTGATGTTACCATCCCTGTCCAACTCTTCTCTTACCATCCTGTCCAACTGTCCTCTTACCATCACTGATGTTACCATCTCTGTCCAACTCTTCTCTTACCATCCCTGTCCAACTGTTCTCTTACCATCACTGATGTTACCATCACTGTCCAACTGTCCTCTTACCATCACTGATGTTACCATCCCTGTCCAACTCTTCTCTTACCATCCCTGATGTTACCATCCCTGTCCAACTGTTCTCTTACCATCCCTGTCCAACTGTCCTCTTACCATCCTGATGTTACCATCCCTGTCCAACTGTTCTCTTACCATCCCTGTCCAACTCTTCTCTTAACATCCCTGTCCAACTGTTCTCTTACCATCACTGATGTTACCATCCCTGTCCAACTGATCTCTTACCATCCTGTCCAACTGTTCTCTTACCATCCCTGTCCAACTCTTCTCTTACCATCCCTGTCCAACTGTTCTCTTAACATCACTGATGTTACCATCCCTGTCCAACTGTTCTCTTACCATCCCTGTCCAACTCTCTCTTACCATCCCTGTCCAACTCTTCTCTTACCATCACTGATGTTACCATCCCTGTCCAACTGTTCTCTTACCATCCCTGTCCAACTCTTCTCTTACCATCTCTGTCCAACTGTTCTCTTACCATCACTGATGTTACCATCCTGTCCAACTGTTCTCTTACCATCCCTGTCCAACTGTTCTCTTACCATCCCTGTCCAACTGTTCTCTTACCATCCCTGTCCAACTCTTCTCTTACCATCACTGATGTTACCATCCTGTCCAACTGTTCTCTTACCATCCCTGTCCAACTGTTCTCTTACCATCCCTGTCCAACTCTTCTCTTACCATCCCTGTCCAACTCTTCTCTTACCATCCCTGTCCAACTCTTCTCTTACCATCACTGATGTTACCATCACTGTCCAACTGTTCTCTTACCATCCCTGATGTTACCATCCCTGTCCAACTGTTCTCTTACCATCCCTGTCCAACTGTTCTCTTACCATCACTGATGTTACCATCCCTGTCTAACTCTTCTCTTACCATCCCTGATGTTACCATCCTGTCCAACTGTTCTCTTACCATCCCTGTCCAACTGTTCTCTTACCATCCCTGATGTTACCATCCCTGTCCAACTGTCCTCTTACCATCCCCGTCCAACTGTTCTCTTACCATCCCTGTCCAAGTGTTCTCTTACCATCCCTGTCCAACTGTCCTCTTACCATCACTGATGTTACCATCCCTGTCCAACTGTTCTCTTACCATCACTGTCCAACTGTCCTCTTACCATCCCTGTCCAACTGTCCTCTTACCATCACTGATGTTACCATCCCTGTCCAACTCTTCTCTTACCATCCCTGTCCAACTGTCCTCTTACCATCACTAATGTTACCATCCTGTCCAACTCTTCTCTTACCATCCCTGTCCAACTGTTCTCTTACCATCACTGATGTTACCATCCCTGTCCAACTGTTCTCTTACCATCACTGATGTTACCATCCCTGTCCAACTCTTCTCTTACCATCCCTGATGTTACCATCCCTGTCCAACTGTTCTCTTACCATCACTGATGTTACCATCCTTGTCCAACTGTTCTCTTACCATCCCTGTCCAACTCTTCTCTTACCATCACTGATGTTACCATCCTGTCCAACTGTTCTCTTACCATCACTGATGTTACCATCCTGTCCAACTCTTCTCTTACCATCACTGATGTTACCATCACTGTCCAACTGTCCTCTTACCATCACTGATGTTACCATCCCTGTCCAACTGTTCTCTTACCATCCCTGTCCAACTGTTCTCTTACCATCCCTGATGCTACCATCCCTGTCCAACTGTTCTCTTACCATCACTGATGTTACCATCCCTGTCCAACTGTTCTTTACCATCACTGATGTTACCATCACTGTCCAACTGTCCTCTTACCATCACTGATGTTACCATCCCTGTCCAACTCTTCTCTTACCATCACTGATGTTACCATCCCTGTCCAACTGTTCTCTTACCATCCCTGTGCAACTGTTCTCTTACCATCCTGTCCATCTGTCCTCTTACCATCACTGATGTTAACATCCCTGTCCAACTGTTCTCTTACCATCACTGATGTTACCATCCCTGTCCAACTCTTCTCTTACCATCCCTGTCCAACTGTTCTCTTACCATCACTGATGTTACCATCCCTGTCCAACTGTCCTCTTACCATCCCTGTCCAACTGTTCTCTTACCATCACTGATGTTACCATCCCTGTCCAACTGTTCTCTTACCATCACTGATGTTACCATCCCTGTCCAACTGTTCTCTTACCATCCCTGTCCAAGTCTTCTCTTACCATCCCTGTCCATCTGTCCTCTTACCATCACTGATGTTACCATCCCTGTCCAACTGTTCTCTTACCATCCCTGTCCAACTGTTCTCTTACCATCCCTGATGTTACCATCCCTGTCCAACTGTTCTCTTACCATCCCTGTCCAACTGTTCTCTTACCATCCCTGTCCAACTGTTCTCTTACCATCCCTGATGTTACCATCCCTGTCCACTGTTCTCTTACCATCACTGATGTTACCATCCCTGTCCAACTGTTCTCTTACCATCACTGATGTTACCATCCCTGTCCAACTGTTCTCTTACCATCACTGATGTTACCATCCTGTCCAACTGTTCTCTTACCATCACTGATGTTACCATCCCTGTCCATCTGTCCTCTTACCATCACTGATGTTACCATCCCTGTCTAACTGTTCTCTTACCATCACTGATGTTACCATCCCTGTCCATCTGTCCTCTTACCATCACTGATGTTACCATCCCTGTCTAACTGTTCTCTTACCATCACTGATGTTACCATCCCTTTCCAACTGCTCTCTTACCATCACTGATGTTACCATCCCTGTCCAACTGTTCTGTTACCATCCCTGTCCAACTGTTCTCTTACCATCCCTGATGTTACCATCCCTGTCCAACTGTTCTCTTACCATCACTGTCCAACTGTTCTCTTACCATCACTGATGTTACCATCCCTGTCCAACTGTTCTCTTACAGGCATGGTACTGGAGGGAAATCATTTTTCCCTGAAAATATTTGGGGGGTCCAGGGGGCGGAGCCCCTGGCGGGGTCAAGGGGCAGAGCCCCTTGTGGGGGTGAGGGGGCAACGCCCCCTGAAGCTGAAGGTTTTTCAGCAATTCTAGCCTGTAAAAAAGCCTCTCCTTGAACTAATTTCAGTTCTTCATACTAAGCAATTTCTGCCATAAAATAAGCTCTCCTAGAATCACTTTATCAGTCATTCCTTCAACCCAAAGAAGGTTTTAAACCCAAGTAATCACATAGCAAAAATGAGTACATATTACATTGCTTTAGGTGGCATACATTAAATCAAACTGTAAAATATTTACTTACTCTGCTGATAAGTGAGGCAGAGAAAGTCAGAAACAGAATGAGAGAAAGGGGAGAGAGAGAGAGAGAGAGAGAGAGGAGAGAGAGAGAGAGAGAGAGAAGAATGAGAGAGGAAGGGAGAGGGGGGGGGATGGGGGGGAGAAGGGGGGAGAAAGAAAGAGAGAGAATGAGAGAGAGTGAGAGCTCTAGAAGAGAGGAAGAGAGAGGGGGGAGGAAGGGAGAGGGGGAGGAAGGGGGGGGAAGAAGAGAGGAGAGAGAGAGAGAGAGAGAGAGAGAGAGAGGAGAGAGAGAGAGAGAGGAGAGAGAGAGAATCTTACCTGGCAGAACGGGATTACTTGCAGCAGTTTTCACTCTCTCTTTGTTTCGTTTCCCTTGATGTGATCGCTGAGGCTTCTCGCACCGCCAGACCAGTAACAGATTTCAACTTGACACCCCACACAGTATGCTTTGCCGCAGATTCTCAACTTTTCCAAGCACGACGAAAACGTTTCATTTTCGTGGCTCCTGTTCAGCCAATCCCATCGCCATTTGTTTGCCACACACCAGCATCAATATCTTCTGTCGGAGAATTCCGCGGAACTATGTCTGTACGCTTTGGCATTTTTATTTTTTCTTCTTTTCTTCAACCTTGTTCAAATTCGATCACGTCGACCCAGAGCGGAAAGCAGTGGCGAATGTCACGAAAGCGCATGCGCGGAAGTAGTCCTGCTCAATGCTACTTCTCGCGAGACGAAGGCTTGAAGCGAACACCTCAAACGAACTAAAAGGGCCGGTCTCGTCGGGCGCGGCTCGGTTGGGTTTTTTTTTTTTTTGTTGTTGTTGTTGTTGTTGTTGTTGTTGCTTTTCGCGGATTTCCGCGAATTCGCGGACATGTACCATGCCTGTCTTACCATCCCTGTCCAACTGTTCTCTTACCATCACTGATGTTACCATCCCTGTCCATCTGTCCTCTTACCATCCCTGTCCAACTGTTCTCTTACCATCACTGATGATACCATCCCTGTCCATCTGTCCTCTTACCATCACAGATGTTACCATCCCTGTCCATCTGTCCTCTTACCATCCCCGTCCAACTGTTCTCTTACCATCACTGATGTTACCATCCCTGTCCATCTGTCCTCTTACCATCACTAATGTTACCATCCCTGTCTAACTGTTCTCTTACCATCACTGATGTTACCATCCCTGTCCAACTGTTCTCTTACCCTCACTGATGTTACCATCCCCGTCCAACTGTTCTCTTACCATCACTGATGTTACCATCCATGTCCAACTCTTCTCTTACCATCCCTGATGTTACCATCCCTGTCCAACTGTTCTCTTACCATCACTGATGTTACCATCCCTGTCCATCTGTCCTCTTACCATCATGATGTTACCATCCCTGTCCATCTGTCCTCTTACCATCCCTGCCCAACTGTTCTCTTACCATCCCTGATGTTACCATCCCTGTCCATCTGTCCTCTTACCATCACTGATGTTTACCATCCCTGTCTAACTGTTCTCTTACCATCACTGATGTTACCATCCCTGCCCAACTGTTCTCTTACCATCACTGATGTTACCATCCCTGTCCATCTGTCCTCTTACCATCCCTGTCCAACTGTTCTCTTACCATCACTGATGTTACCATCCCTGTCCATCTGTCCTCTTACCATCACTGATGTTACCATCCCTGTCCAACTGTTCTCTTACCATCACTGATGTTACCATCCCTGTCCAACTGTTCTCTTACCATCCCTGATGTTACCATCCCTGTCCAACTGTCCTCTTACATCACTGATGTTACCATCCCTGTCCAACTGTCCTCTTACCATCACTGATGTTACCATCCTGTCTAACTGTTCTCTTACCATCACTGATGTTACCATCCCTGTCCAACTTTCTCTTACATCCCTAATGTTACCATCCCTGTCCATCTGTCCTCTTACCATCCCTGTCCAACTGTTCTCTTCCCATCACTGATGTTAACATCCCTGTCCAACTGTTCTCTTACCATCACTGATGTTACCATCCCTGTCCATCTGTCCTCTTACCATCCCTGTCCAACTGTTCTCTTACCATCACTGATGTTACCATCCCTGTCCATCTGTCTCTTACCATCCTGTCCAACTGTTCTCTTACCATCATGATGTTAACATCCTGTCCAACTGTTCTCTTACCATCCTGATGTTACCATCCCTGTCCATCTGTCCTCTTACCATCCCTGTCCAACTGTTCTCTTACCATCACTGATGTTTCCATCCCTGTCCAACTGTTCTCTTACCATCCTGTTCAACTGTTCTCTTACCATCCTGATGTTACCATCCCTGTCCAACTGTTCTCTTACCATCCCTGTCCAATGTTCTCTTACCATCCCTGTCCAACTGTTCTCTTCCCATCACTGTTCAACTGTTCTCTTACCATCCCTGATGTTACCATCCCTGTCCAATGTTCTCTTACCATCCTGTCCAACTGTTCTCTTACCATCACTGTCCAACTGTTCTCTTACCATCCCTGTCCAACTGTCCTCTTACCATCACTGTCCAACTGTTCTCTTACCATCACTGTCCAACTGTTCTCTTACCATCCTGTCCAACTGTTCTCTTACCATCCCTGTCCAACTGTTCTCTTACCATCCCTGTCCAACTGTTCTCTTACCATCAATGATGTTACCATCCTGTTTATCTGTCCTCTTACCATCCCTGTTCAACAGCACTGTTACCATCCTTGTTCAGATGTTCTGTTCCACCATGACCCCTGGACTGCTTTGTGCTAAACGTACATTCAACTGCTCTGTCATTATCCCTGATCAATCCTCTGCTCCCATCACCACCCCCTCCTTGTGTTAACATTGCTGCTTTCTATAACCACCTCTACTCTCAACCCTCTGGAACACTTCCATCCTTGCCTGTCATGCTCTTTTCCTTTGCTGTGTTTGAAAGCACTCATCTTCATCCTCCTGCTCTTGTTATCCATTTAGATTCTTTTACTGCACGACTGCCGTTATTAACAATGCTCTATTCCATCTCTTCTTCAACTTCAACATTTCACACAGCCACTGTGCTCCACATTCAGAAACAATGATCAACAGGCACACACACACACACGCACACATACATACACACACACATACACAAACACACACACACCCTACTACTGCATATGATAAAAGACATAAAATCTCAAAGCAACAATGACTACCATTAGCAACACTGCTGCTACAATGATTATCGCTACTGCTGCTGCAGCAACCATAACTACCATGACTGCTACAATGACACTCAAACCACATCCAGCACACTGCTGCACATCAGCTCCTCCACATCCTTTTTCACCACTGGAGGACACATACACAGATAGAGGAGACAGCCAGTTCTCCCTGCTGTCCTTCCAGTAGATCTGACCTTTCTGAATGTAGTCTGGGTTCTTCTCGTACATCCTGATGATGGCCATCATGCGACTGTGGTCGTAGAATGGAAACAGGATCTCGTTGAGGCGAGGATCCCTCTGTCTCTGTTGGACACAAACCAAGAAGGGGGCCCAGTCTTGGGAGAAGTTATCAAAGCGTGTGTGTGTGTGTGTGTGTGTGTGTGTGTGTGTGTGTGTGTGTGTGTGTGTGTGTGTGTGTGTGTGCTAGAGAGTCACAGTGTGTGTGTGTGTGTGTGTGTGTGTGTGTGTGTGTGTGTGTGTGTGTGTGTGTGTGTGGTGTGTGTGCACGTGTGTGTGTGTATGTGAGTGACAGTGTGTGTGTGTGAGTCTGTGTCCATGTGTGTGTGTGCGCATATACTGAGAGAAGTGGTGTGGTGTGGTGTGATGTGATGTGTGTGTATGGTGTTTGCATGGTGTGGTGTAATGTGATGTATGTGTTTGGAGTGTGTGTGGTGAGATGGTGAAATGCGGTGTGTGCATGTGTGTGTGTGTGTGTGTGAGTGTGTGTTTGGTATAGTATGATACAGTATGGTGTGTATGTGTGTGTGTGTGTGTGTGTGTGTGTGTGTGTGTGTGTGTGTGTGTGTGTGTGTGTGTGTGTGTGTGCCTGTGCGTGTGTGAGTGCATGTGTATGTGTGAATTATGTATACATACCTACCTATCTGTCTATCTATACATATACAAACACACCTGCCTGCTTCACACACACACACAATCATATATATACACACACACACATTCACATATACACACACAAATGCACATACTCACATGCATGGATGCAAGTGTCCACACACACACAAACACATCACACTGCACACACACACACAGACATACACACTTTCTCTCACACACTCACACACTGCTCTTTCTTCCAATTGCTATAGAAATACAGGTTACACTCACATCATTGAAGAACTCAATGAGCTTTGGAACAGTGATATGTTGCTTTTCTCTGGACCTGATCCAACACATCAAAACGTATCAAATCATTTTGGAATCATGGTTATTTAAAACAAGGGAAAAAAAGAACCAATGAAACAACAGTGTGAGCATTCAAATTCTTTCAACATCACTTGAAGAAAATGAAAGGCTCTGACATGACAAGTGAACACATAGAGTGTCTTCACACTGTGCGACTTCTGTGAAGTGCTAAACATGTGTAACAATATCAGTACAGACTAAAATATCTCCCTTCTGTGTGCCAGCAGAACGGCATTACCGTAAAGTCTGGACTATAAGCCGCGACTTTTTTCCCCAGCTTTAAACCCTGCGGCTTAAACAACGATGCGGCTTATTTGCTGATTTTTCCAATTCCAGGAGCATCACACCCTCATCTATTCTTAGCTTCTCTGTAACTCACCATATCGTGTTTACTGTTCATGAATTTTTCGATGAGCTCCATGTTAAAGTGTTAACTGTTCACATTGTTACAGTGTTAACTGCTCACATTTTTAAATCAAAGCCGCACACATTGAAGCATTCAGATCATTTGCTCAAGCACACACCCTCATCATGCCAAAATGCCAATGATGCAGCTTTCAAGTTGAAGGTGATCGACCTGGCCACCAAAACTGGCCACTTGCGACAAGCAAGCTTTGCTCAAGTCTGCCAGTGGATCCTGACCGCATGGGGTAAAGTCAAGCAGTCCACCATTATCAATGGTTTTTGCAAGGTTGGACTGTGTGCTGCAGCAGACGACAGTGCAAGCGACGGAGCAGCAGCAACCTTCACCTTGCCTCAAGAGGTAAGCGACAGTGAAAACGAGGCTGAAGTCAGTGACAAGATGGCGGAGGAAGCGCTACTATTTCAGTTCAACTCCAACACCGAAGAAGAAGACTTCAGGGGATTCAGTGGACCGGATGATGATGACACTGAATAAATGTGATAATCCTAAGATTATGAACTTTATTTTTGATGTATATATCTGCCGCTTATAAACCAGTGCGGCTTATTTATGAAAACAAGTTCATATTTTTTAAAAATTAGTGGGTGTGGCCTATACAGGTGCGCTCAATAGACCGAACTTTACTGTGATTAGGATCTTAGGACTTGATGAAAGGAATCTCCATGCCATTAACCCTTTGACTACCAATATATCTGTGTCACATTTCTATAACTGCCATGTTTATGTGTGAAAGCATCAAACAAAATTTTGATGTTCGGTCCTTTTTCTACCCCAAACACAATTTACATCTAAACAATATCAAATTCTGTATTAAAAAAAAAACAACCTAGTGGTTGGCATTGTTTGCCATGACTATGTCTCTTTTTTGTTGGACATGTTCATAACTGATAATTGTGGTCACTTACCTCTTTCCAATAAATGTGAAATTCCTTCATAATTACGGCAACTGTTCCTCTACAACACTGCCACCAAGTCTGAAGCAACTGCAAGTGCACTCATATAACGTAGGAGTGGGTCACATATGAAACACCCCACCAATACATGCTCCGGAGAAGCCTAAACCCGCAAGATCAAGTCCGTCAGCCTGTGACACTACCAGACCCTACCACAGTGCCAGAACCATCCTGGACTGTTTCTGCCTGCCTCCTATGTCCACCCCTTTTCCCTCCCTCCCCAACTGCTCTGAACACACTTACCATAGACAGAAAGCTCTCGCAAAATGCATTTACAACTGGACAACATCTAAAAAACTGCTAGGTGAGATTCCTGTTTGCCTGCGCATGAAACACACAAGGCTTGTGCTACTTACAGTTCCTTGAAGAGTTCTTCAATGTCAGACCGGGGGCAGATCTTGTGGTAAAGGTCATAGAACTTGTCAAACGTAAATGAGGAAGGCTCGATTTCATCAAACTGAAATGACAAGAAGCAAGAGTCTGTGCAAATACCACTTGTATTTCATATCATTTTATAAACAACCGTCTCAAACTGTACTTCCAAACACAAGACAAATGCAACATTCCAAAATGTTCAAAGGCAATAGTTCACTTATCATATGATGATAACTGTTACAAAGCACACACATACTAGCATATCCTTCAAGAACTACCAAAAAAAAAGGCACAGGACTTAATATGAGCATGTTCAACTTTTTTCAACGAGTTAAAAAAAAAAATTCATGAATATAAAAAAACCACACAGTTTTCTTCTTCTTTTTTAAATCACTGACCGTCATACAGAAACTGTTTGTGATCAGTTCCTATACATCACACAATGTTACATAGTAACCTTTTTTTCTTATTATAATAGCCCAGCTGACCACAGGACCAGATGTTTTACATCAGTAATGATCTGTACTAACTTATGTGCAAGTGTCATCCTATACTACCTTACCCACACCTAAATCTGTCTCTCTCTTAACTTGTACTTCAGTGAACGATCTTCTACCTCTGGCATCATACACAGTAGTGTCTATCTGTCTGTCTCTCATACATTCACATATGTGCAGGCATGCTCTCACTCACTCACTCACTCACTCACTCACACACACACACACACACACACACACACACACACACACACACACACACACACACAGGACAACAGTTGAAAATGTGAACTGCACTCAGAGGAGACAACCCAACACCTCAGCTGTATCACTAACCTTTCCACTGGGTAGCCCAAGTTCTTTCAGACAAGACATAATCATCTTTTCAGTCTTTCCAGATGCAAAGGTTCTTGTGATGCTGAAAAAGACGGCACAATTTGTTCTCTTCCAGTGCTCTCTCTCTCCCTCTCTCTCTCTCTGTCTCTCTCACTCACACACACACACACACACACACACACACACACACACACACACACACACACACACACACACACCACACTGGTCTGCAAGCACAGGGCAGACTTCTCCACTATTACTATCACTGGTTGAAAGTAGAATAGCAAAGGAAAATACCCTGCACATCCTGGTGGATCAATTACTGAACTTTTTAAAACACTCCAAGCAAATTCTTTTTAAGGGAATGTTAACCTTCACACAAAAAAGATTTGCGTATGTGTGTGTGTGTGTGTGTGTGTGTGTGTGTGTGTGTGTGTGTGTGTGTGTGTGTGTGTGTGTTCGAGTGTGTGTGTGTGTGTATGTGTTTGTGTATTAGTGCATGCATGCGTGTGTTTGCTGGAGTATGCAGCTGTTAATATCACTGTAGAGCACATATGAAAACTCCCGTAAGCAATACCTTTTTATCTAGTTTGTTTAATCAAAAGGCCAAGAAGAGTGAGAAGACCATAGTTTTAAGATGACTGATGAAAAATAATAAAGTAGTCTTTTGAGGCAAGATTTTAGAGGGTAGTCGACAACACCTATTTCATAATTCAAATCAGCAAGGAATTTTCAACCAGGTATTTAAAGAAATCTGCAACAAAAGCAACTCAGCTCACCTCCTGACAGGAATCTTTCCACTTGGATTGACCATGAAGCAGAGTTTCATCCAACTAAAACAAGAAGAAATTTTTAAAATCAGTGCCTTAAAGCAAGTAAACAAAATAACCTGAGAACACAGGATAGAAATGAGAGTGGAAGTGTGGTAGGGCCGTCAGTGATGTGCTAGAATGCAGTGCTGAAATTCATGGCAGCGTATCACAGACATTACTGCTCAAATACGTCAAGTCACAAACTTAAAAAGTATTAAATCAGTCAAGTACAAAAAAAGAGAAGAAGTTGAGGCAACAAGACTGTATAATCAATACAAACACATTCCTTAGAAAGGAGAGCACAAGGAAGAGAGCAGAACTCCCACAAAAATCAAACACAAATGTTGACGTACAAATATACGCAAAGACACCTGGACCATGACAAATGACGCAATTTGTTTTTTGTAAGATGTGAATCATTCTACATCACTGATTACATCTGTAGAAACTCATACACATGTCTTGTACAATATGTTTTTAATGTATGAGAAATGTAAACGTTCAATGATCCACTACTAGGTCCCTCTCTGCTCCACTGATTCCCTCCAAAACAAGTTTGGTTAACACATGTTCCATAAAAATTTCAAAAGGAATTTAAAGTAAATCTGCCAGTTAACATGGACAAACAAATTACAAGACAAAATACGTCGTGTTTTGACTCTTAGGTCTTCTTCAGGCCAGATAAACAACATTCAGGACAATGAAATTGAAGAACAAGCAATTGTGATTACGACAAGTGACTGCCCATTCTTCACTTCAGTTCAGTTCAGTTCAGTGGTTTATTTAATGTCTTTTCATCGCCAGATGATATTAGACACTGCCCATTCTTCGTTTTCATTGTCCTGAATGTTGTTTATCTTGACTGAAGAAGATCTAAGAGGTTGAAAAGCATCGTGTTTTGTTTTGTAATTTGTTTGTCTATGTTAACCGATGGGTTCACTTTAAATTCCTTTTAAAATAGCTTTCAATTTCCCACTGCTGCCACCTCACAATGAAACTAGCACGTTCCATAGTTTTTTGTAATCCTGCCAACTGACAGACACACCTACAGATGAAAGTGTGTGTGTCGAGGTCATCAAATCACAGTTCAGATCCAGAATCCCCCCAAATAACAGAATCAAATCAAAATCTTCACCGTTAAAAATGCATCTTTTTTTAACAACCCACATCAGCCCTTCATGATCTCATTCAGGTAACATCCAAACTGTCACTTTAGGTCAAGCAACGCGAGGCAGAGAATACCCTGTGTGTGACCTTAACTCCAGAGCTGAGATTCTTATCAGGCTCATTCACTGTGTAAACCCCCGTCCACATTGAGGATAAACTGCCTGTTTTCTAGAACGACAGGTAGCGTTCCCTACTAAGTACATTTTTTAAAGTCAACATGACTGTATAAGTTCTGGAGAGTCATACTCATTTTCTGGTCTATGCATGTCAGTTCTAACCACAGTCTTCTGATATCAGTTCATGTTTAAAATCGAGCATGTTAACTATTCCATGAAATGCAACTGCATCATTCTGAAGCTGCCAAGAGCCAGGCTTTTAAATACAAGACAAATAAAAGTGTGCATCATCCTTCCTGCGGTATGTAACAGTTGGCACACAAAGACATTGCACAGCAGTTTGCCAGTCAGCCACAATCATATCAACGGAATGTAGGCTGCTTTACATGATTTGTCAAAACCATATTTTCATGCGAAAGTCTATGCACTGGATATTCTTTGGATTGTCAAAGGCCCAGGGCTAACAGAAACAATGTACCACCTGTAAAAGCTATAGATTTCAATCAGTCAGTTGTACGATTTTGTGCATTAATAATGTGCTGGAATATGAACTGAAACCCCAGACAAATACTGAGACCACAGTTCTTTTCTTCTCCCCTTTTATGATAATAAACAAGTATGGTAACTCTTGCTCAAATGATGAAATACATGCATGCCCATAACTCCAAACAAATGCTGCTTATGACACGAAACCACCTAACACACTGTTTACTGCTCCCTGCCTCATTCCAAATTTCCTTCTACGACGTCTGATCTTCTATGCCCTCCATGTGGCACGACCTGCACTCGCTCCCATTCCAGCTCTTCCCCACACTGCCTTCCCACTTACTGTTTCTGCACTCGCTCCCATTCCAGCTCTTCCCCACACTGCCTCCCCCACTTACTGTTTCTGCACTCGCTCCCATTCCAGCTCTTCCCCACACTGCCTCCCCCACTTACTGTTTCTGCACTCGCTCCCATTCCAGCTCTTCCCTCACTGCCTCCCCACTTACTGTTTCTGCACTCGCTCCCATTCCAGCTCTTCCCCACACTGCCTCCCCACTTACTGTTTCTGCACTCCCTCCCATTCCAGCTCTTCCCCACACTGCCTCCCCCACTTACTGTTTCTGCACTCGCTCCCATTCCAGCTCTTCCCCTCACTGCCTCCCCCACTTACTGTTTCTTCAGCTGTGTCATTGGGCACACATTGTTGGCCTTTGTGTTGAGGGTGATCTCCCGTAACCCGTCAAACCAAGTCTGCAGCAAACACAAATGTCAATGAAGGGGATGACACAAAATTCACCATCCAACCAGCCTAACTCCAAAAAATGCATCTGTTTAAAGACTAGGGTGTTACAGAGACATAGTAAGCAGATGATTCATCGCATTTCCAAGGATTTAGCTAAGATACTGATCTAATAAAACCAGTACACTACATTATTACAGATAAATGTTATAACTTAATTCCCAAAATCTCCAATATCATCCCGACCACTCCTCGCTCTACAAACACCCAACATTAAAAATGAAATGAGAATACCAGAAAAACAGCAACAGCTTCTCTTCCTCCTTCTAAGATGATAAAGCATGAAACTCCATTATATTCATAATGGTCACATCTGGTGAATATATGATCAAATATGGGGGGGTGAAAAAAATCAGATGACAAAATTCTCCAGTATAATACATACTGAATATAACAGCAAGTACACCATAAAAAAACTTCCGATTCAACAAAATGAGAATTTTTTTACACACACACACACACACACACACACACACATGCACGCACGCACACACACACACACATGCACACACATACACAAAACAAAAACAAGAAACCTCCAAAATTAGCATAAGACAATGGGATCCCATCCATCTTACCTTTGCGGTCTCTGGGTCATGGCTGACCATGGGTGTGTAGGTGATGTTAACGAGGTCAAGGCCACTGCAGATGGTGACAGTGCGGGAGTCCAAGCTGTGTTCATTTCTTTCCTGCAGTTCCGCCAGAATCTTTGGGTCCTGAGAAAGGACAGAGACCAACATGAAAATAAAAACATTCATCTATTTGTTAAATAAAAACACAAAAATTCATCTTTTGGCCAAATCTACAAAAATGGGCATTTTTCTCAAACTCTTTTTTTTTTTAAATTAAAGTGCTAAAATGAATGCTTTAAAAAAAAAAAATTAAACCAACAAAAAGAACTGGGAAAATACTATAAATCCAAGTAAAACAAATTGTATGAAAGGAAATCTGTACATATTTACACACAACGCACATGCTTACACGCACTTTGATTTAAAAGAACATGAACTCACACACACACACACACACACACACACACACACACACACACACACACACACACACACACGATAAGATAATGTTGCTTATAGCCCAGCCGACCGCAAAGGGCCACATCAGGGCTTCACACACACACACTGAACCAAACAGGAAATTAAGCACTTACGTTAATCTTGAGCACACACACACACACACACTGAACCAAACAGGAAATTAAGCACTAACGTTAATCTTGAGCACCATCCCCAGCCGAATATCGTTGACCTGTGAACATTCCAGCACCTGCCCTTCCTGGGAAAAGAGATCCATTTTCATTTCCAATTAAAATCACACTGATCTCTCAATCATGTCACAACAACATCAGACTTCCACTCCATTCCCACCACCTTCTTTTTCTTTGAACTTCGTATTTTCTTCTTTTCCAATACCTTGTTTGCATTTCACATCAAAAGTCGTTCTGCCTAATCAAAACCCCTCCTCTCTACGCCTGCCTCTCAGCTGTCTTGCGCAGAAAGTAAAAATGTGCATGCATAACTTCATATTCCACAAAGGTGTAGATGTGAGTGACAATGGTTACAAAACAGCTTATAAAGCACAACTCGAAAACTTTAACTGATTTAACCAAAATTAACAAATTGATTTCTGAAAACTTAGGAATCCATGATAGCTTTATGAAACAATTGTGAAAAAGTAAAAATGTGTTCAATTATGAAACAGTAAAAATGTGTTCTTGAGCAATGATAAAATCCTTGCCAATATACCGAACAAAGCATTCCCCTCTCCCCCTTTAAACACAAACAGGGCATGCAGTGATGCAACAGACTGCTTGATTTTACTAGATATAAAGTCTATCCTTTTTCCCCCTAATCTCTATGAAGTGAAAGACTGGTCACCATACAGGTGCATGATGCATATGCACACTAATTTACACAGAATACTTTTTTCTCAAAACCATTCATATGTAACATTCTACGTGGGTGCAACACAACCAAAGTGTCCATGTCTGAATGCTGATGAAACTGTTTTTCAAAATTTTCCACACCCAAAAACTGATTTTCTCAACATTTACCAAGATGAAAAATACAGGCATGGACAATAGATAGGGGTGAGGGTGTCAATCTTCCAGATGGTTGTCCAAGTGGCAGGGGAGGTAAGGGGTTCAACCAGATGACAATGTGCATGCTCCCCCTCAATCCAAATGTGTTGTTCTTGATTCCCTATCATAACACATTAACAGTCATCAAAGCAGGCCCACTTCCCCATACTTTCCAGGTTGGACTCCAGAGCTGAAATATCTTCAGTCTCACTCACTACATTTCCACACATTGTCCCTATCTCTTGACATACAAAGCCAAAGAGTGCACACAAAGCATCACAAATTGAAAGATGGTCTTCTGGGGTTCCTGTCTGAGCGAACGAAGAAAAAGAAGAAGAAGATAATGATGACATCAGCTTTTTGGCTTTTGATCAGCCCAAACATGGATAGCGTTTTACTGTGCACAACTCGATCACTTCTCCGTTCCTTATGAACTGAGAGACATTGGCTACACCTCTCCTCAGCCTCAAACCTACAGCCCCAAAATCCACAGTCAATTTTTCCCATGCCTGAATCAAACAGCATAAAATTTTGCAGGGCCTGAAACCTAATTTTCAGATTATTAATCATCGCCATCATTTCCAGTCTCAGCCTGAAAAGTGGCACCCCAAATATTACACAAAAAAAGGTGTTCTCAAATACTTTTATATACAAGTCATTGATAGCTTACCCGTCCCTCACTCTTCCAGTAGATAAAGAATCCATACTCATCAACTTTGACTGTGCAATTGGGTTCAAATGCTCCACATTCCTGAAAAATAAAAACAAAAGAGCACTCCCTATTTGAATCATTTTCAAACAACTGCAGACTCTTTCAAATTACTGCAGATGGATGTGAACATTTAAAGACATCTGACATCTAACAGGAAATATCACAATTTCAAGATTTCAAAACAGACAGACAATAACAGCATCTGTATATCACAACCAGCTTAATTCAGCAATGAACACTAAATCAGAAGCACAAAATATAATCACACTCTCTGGCCATGCAATCCTCCGGTGATAACAGAAAAGACAAAACAATGGAAAGACCAGTCTGACTAGGCAAACTACACAGAATTACCCACTCAGTCTCTCTCACTAGACACACCACACAGAATTACCCACTCTCTCACTAGACACACCACACAGAATTACCCACTCTCTCACTAGACACACCACACAGAATTACCCACTCTCTCACTAGAACCACCACACAGAATTACCCACTCTCTCACTAGACACAC
>CM031598.1:115708900-115721400 GCA_018398815.1 Conus ventricosus
AAACTCTTGGTTTCAAACTTGAACATAACACTTTGTCCACATATAAAAACCAAAACAACTTTCTGCCTTCAACAACTCTTGGTTTCAAACTTGAACATAACACTTTGTCCACATATAAAAACCAAAACAACTTTCTGCTTCACAAACTCTTGGTTTCAAACTTGAACATAACACTTTGTCCACATATAAAACCAAAACAACTTTCTGCCTTCACAAAACTCTGGTTTCAAACTTGAACATAACACTTTGTCCACATATAAAACCAAAACACTTCTGCCTTCACAAACTCTTGGTTTCAAACTTGAACATAACACTTGTCCACATATAAAAACCAAAACAACTTTCTGCCTTCACAAACTCTTGGTTTCAAACTTGAACATAACACTTTGTCCACATATAAAAACCAAAACAACTTTCTGCCTTCACAAACTCTTGGTTTCAAACTTGAACATAACACTTTGTCCACAATAAAAAACAAAACAACTTTCTGCTTCACAACTCTTGGTTTCAAACTTGAACATAACACTTTGTCCACATATAAAAACCAAAACAACTTTCTGCCTTCACAAATCTTGGTTTCAAACTTGAACATAACACTTTGTCCACATAAGTCAAGCTGCCTCCTCAAAACTATAACAAGATGTTTAATTTAAAGACAAAAAAAGTTTATCAACACCAACTTGTTATTTCCGAAGAAGACTGGAACTTTAACGTATATAGACACCAACCAAATAAAATTCATATCTGTCAATAGACAGAAAGTAACAAAGAGAGAGACAGATAGACAGACAGACAGAGATAAAGACAGAGATACAGACAGAGACAGAGAGAGAAGAGGAGGAGAAGGAGGAGGAGGAGGGAGAGAGTGGAAGGAGAGGTGGAGAGTGAACAAACTGAGTGACTTTTAAGACAGTCTTGATTTTTCCACTTTGAGAGCAAATTTGAGTCAATCAAAACAATTATACGCTTTTCTGTGACAATAAAAGGCGACCCCTTTGACATCAAACATAAATTTCATCATTTTGGAGGCACAATTACAAATAAGTGAATAGTCTATTGATTTTTTTGTGTAAGTGTGTGGGTGAGTGAGTGAGTGTGAGTGTGTGGTGTGTGTGTGTGTGTGTGGTGTGTGTGTTGTGTGTGTGTGTGTGTGTGTGTGTGAATGTGTGAATGTGTGTGTGTGGGGTGGGGGGGGGGAGGGGGAGGGGGGAGGGGAGGGAGGAGAGACACACAGAGAGATTGATTCTTGAGTTTATAGTTTATCCAGCCTGTATTCATACATTTTTCCCTTGTAAACTGTGCTCATTCGTTCTTGTACAATACAATGTGCATACAGCAGTCTAGCCTTATGGCAACAGACACCATTTTTCGTCAGTACCATAAAGTGAATCTACTATGGATCAAATGAAAATTACTAACATCTTGGGGCTGATGGCTCCATTTGAAAGATTGAATGGTGAGCAATTTGTTTTCCATTATAACTTAAAAGTTTAATTTGCTCTGCTTTGGGGTTTTACCTGTGAGAAATTAAGTTTTGGGCCTTCAGAGCAAAATACGGTCAGTTTACCGTAACCACAACTTCCCTCTTTTTTTTTCTTTCTTTTTTTTTCTTTCTTTTTCTGCCCAGAAAGTCAAAATGAGAGACTGAAGATAAAAGAAACTGCAATACTGGACCAGTGAGGTGTTTGCTAACACCTCTTTTGATTTAATACCACAGGCAAAAAAAAAGTGTTTAACTCCATACAGTGAAAAGTTATCTTTTCACCAGAAATGCATGTTTACTCTTTAGGATTTAGTCTGAACATGTCAGTCAAAGAAATAACAATAGTTCAAGAAGATAGAGCACAACAATAAAAGTTTAAGAGCAATTCAATATTTCGTAACCGGTTTGGGTAAGTGTATCCGGTCTTGCAAATTTTCTACGCTGAAATGTTTCCACCATTAGAGCATGCATTTTGTTGTTAACTGTGTGTTAGATGTTGTTGTTGTTGTTGTCGTACCCTGGCTAAAAGACTCCAGGGACCATCCAAACAGCCGAAGTACTTGAACACTATGGTACACAAATGCATCAGTGGGGATGAGAACATTACGTGTGTGACCATTTTTGATTACCCCGCCACATGGGCAGCCACACTCCGACTTCGGGGGATTTTGGAGACTGATAATGTTATGCTGGGAGCTTGTCACAACTGAAGACAATCCCCGCATAACTATGCAGAGCATTAACAACATCTTCATGTAGCCTTAGGTGTTCTGGCAATGAACGTCAATGAACCTGACACAGCCTTAAGCCAAGACTGTGTTAGATGAACACTGGCATCAGATGCTTGTGGCTTAATGAATCAAGTTTTGGATTGCACGACAGTTGGGGCACCAGAATTAGGTCTTTCACATTCATGGACAACTTCTTCAGCAGTTCAGGCTTCATTTCTAGTACAAATTAATTCTGTCGACTCAAAAATACTTAGATGGTTGTGGGTAATTAATCAAATTAAGTTTTTGTTTGTATCTTTACTCTTACATAAACAGCAGGTAGTCAGCTTGTGAATAATTCTCCTGTACTCTATACCAGAAGGGTGGGAAAGAGGAGGAGGGACAGAGACAGGAGGAAGAGTATGTGGGATGTGGAGTGGTGGGAACTAACACCAGTAACAGGTTGAAAGTGGGTGGTAAGCTGTGGGTGTTGTTTTAAAACTTGAAAATATCTTGAGCAGTTTTGAAGGTTTCATTGTGATAAAAAAAAGAAAAGAAATGATGTTGAAGGTAATAATGCTTTAGACATACAGTTCTGATGCTCAGATGGTCCACACTTGCATGTGAGAAACCTGTGTAATTCTAGTCACCCAGCTGTCATTAAGGCAATGACAGAAAAATTTCTCAAACTTTCTTCTCAACAAAACAAAGGAATAAAAATCATGGACATAAATGAGAAGCACAGTACCATCCCAGCGTCAAATATTCCACCTGTCTGCAGAGGCTCTGGCACAGGTATCCCCCAGTTGAATTCAAACTGCTTGGTCATCTGACAATAGCTGCCTCAGAACCCAGTTCTGCCAACACAACACAAAAACCATTCATGCTAATGACAGAATAAAGGGCCTCCCCTTTCAGCCTACACACAAAGCACAGACGTGGTGAAGCATGAACACACCACCATTAGCATCATGACATGCCCTTTCCCCACAATTTTCTGGTCTACCAGGCATGTCGCCCCAGTTAGTCATGGAAAGCAAGTGTATACTAGTGAATATGTGTACCCACACACACACATGTACGTGCGCACGCACGGAGCACACACACACACACTTCACTCTCTCTCTCTCTTTTACAAGTCTTTTGTGCATGTTTCACCCTTTATCACCAGAAAAGCTTGACTAGCTGTTTGAAAGTTGCTTCTATTTTTCTTATATTCACTCCCTCCCACCTCTCCATCCCCTCCACCAAACTTTGCCTGTCATAGTGACTCGCACGCTGTCTGCGCTACAGCCTGCTTTGTGAAGCAAAAAACTCCAATACTGAAGAAATTTGACTAAACCCCTTAGGCCATGGTCAGAGCTTGCGGCCAGTAAGACAGTCTCTTCTACATACATTCCATACTTTGTCCCCCAACACTGACTTATTCTACGGACTCGTGGCTTCGACTCCCCATCAACTGTTTTAAAAAAAAGAAACTGATTCTTCAGCAGAGAAAAAGAAGAAGTCTGTGTTACTAGTGTTTTGGACTTTGCGAACTTAATGGCTCTATTTCGCAATGACAGCCACGCTTTAAGGTGTTGTTTCAGCACTAAGGCCAATGTAAGGACAAGACAAAGATTTCTTTTGCCAACAAAGGGTTCTGACATTTTCAAGACTGGCTCTACCCTGCCATGAAGGAACTAATGCCCACTGCAGTGTTTATTTAGTCAATGACAACGCAGAAATCAAGTCACCCTTTCCTTTACTGTAGCTTTGCTAGTATCAAACTTATGACTCAATAAAATGCTGTTTTCATTTTTTTAAATCCTTTTCTGTAAAAAGTTGTTCTCTCTCTTTCTCTGTCTCCTCTCTCTCTTTGTCTCTCAGTCATGTGTGTGTGTGTTGTGTGTGTGTGTTTGTGTGTGTGTGTGGTGTGTGTGTGTGTGTGTGTGTGTGTGTGTGTGTGTGTGTGTGTGAGTGTGTACACTTGTTTTCCCCATCCTAGTGAGGACACTTTTCTGTAATGGTTGTCCTAAAAAAGGTTTTGTGTTGCAACGAGTTTTGGGAAAGAAAACGAAATGCCTCAATGTCCAATGATAAGATACATTTTTCAGTTTGGGAGGCACACTTCGAGAATCTTTTTTCCCCCTTAAATCTAAGATTTCTAACATCCATCCCCCACTTTAGCAATATTAGGTTAGTTTATCCAATTTTTTTTTTCCATGTCCTCATAAAGTACCAAAATGAGACCCATAACAACATTTCTATCTTCATACAATATGCACTCAAGAGGTAAATACATATATAGTGCATGTGCGTGTGCGTGTGCGTGTGTGTATTTTGTGTGAGAGAGAGAGACAGGCAGACAGACAGAGAGACAGAGGCAGAGAGTGTGTGTGTGTGTGTGTGTGTGTGTGGGGTGTGTGTGTGTGTGTGTGTGTGTTTGTGTGTGTGTGGTTGGTGTGTGTGTATGTGTCTGCTTTGAGAAAAGAAAGAACTAGAGGTGCACTTGAAAATCTGATTTTTTGCCCAGCCAGCTTTTCTTTTCTTTTTCTTTTTTTTTAAAGGTTTACCTAAATTGAAAAAAAAAAAAGTGGGTGACGTGGGTGGTGGGTGGGTGGGGGTGGGGTGGAGGGAAGCTTTCCCAAAACCCCAGTATCCTTTTAAAAGCTAAACTAGGGGTATAAACACCGTCTGTGTCTGAGAAAGTGCGAGCCCACCCCCTTTAAATAGCTCGGATCAGGAGCTCTGTCTTCCCGTGCTCATTCTGCAGGATCCTCTTCTTCAATTTTTTCCACCCCAAAAATGAATGGTAACAGGAATAAAGATCATGATGGTGCAGAGATTTGTAAAAAGGCTGTAATCCTGGAAGTCTGGAGGTGGGTACTTTAAACAAAGTTACACATCAAACTGACCCCGTTGAATCTTAACAAAAAACAGAAACAAAACAAAACAAAACAAAAGATACAAGCAAAAAAATCTGCTCTGTGATGTCCCTCTCATTTTCAAATATCCTGGTGCATGCTGGGTATCTGTGACTGTCCATAACCGACCTCACCCTTCCATGGATTACAAATCACGCTGTTTACACCCTACATATGAAAAGTTAGCCCAAAAATACTTGGCATGAACTGCAGACCTCAGACACTGTGTTGCCTGGGAAAGCACACTGATCTAATACGTAAGTCTCTCTCCTCCCTTTTGGTTGGGCTTGTTTCCCCTCCATGTGTTTTTCAAGGGGTCACCATCATACCCCCCTTTACGCAGCTCTTCATTGACTCTTCTGTCACCGTTGGGTACACCACTGTTTCAGCTATTTTTCCACTGTGCAACGAAAGGCTCCATGGTTTCTTTGGTCAGAAAAATCATCCTGAATGAAGCGACTATCTCATCTGACTGCATCGTACTTGACGGTTGCAGGTTTCATCATTCATGTGAAAGACACGTATCATCATGAAGACATTACAGGGGGCATTTAGCCCTCAAATTCCCGGCTAAGGGAGACTGTCTTTAAAAATAAAACGCAGTTGGTGGGAAAATCAAATGTACATCTGCTCGCACCATCAAAAAGAGTTAAACAGAAGAATCTACTGACCCAAACCAATTCCTAAGATCTGCTGACCTTTACCTTACTGCCGCAAGGGTGACACTGGTGCTAAAGCGAATAGTTCTGGAAAAATGCACACGCATGTACACCAGTTGCAACATCAAGTCCTGTTCTTTATTGCTTTGTGGGGAACCTCACTGAAAAGGGTTAAAACCACTTCTCAGCAATTTCTTTGGATGTATGGACATAATGCACCTTACAGCCAGTTGATCATATTGTGAGGGGCGGATCTGTAGGCGTTCGCTTGATGAAACCCCACTAATCGTCTTAATTTAAATTTTCTAGATAAGCCATTTGAATCCCCCACCCCAAATTAAGAACATACAGGAAAATTTCTGATTAACATAGGCCAAAAAAAAAAAAGTAAATACGGCTGAAAAAATAGACTGAATCAAACGGAAAATATATCAATGTTTATTCAGAATAAATAAGGCTGCTCACTATGACAACCTACTGAAAATCATCAATGCTTACGCAGGAGCAAAAGACCATGGATCAATTGATACGTTATACCCATGGATATATTAAATCCTACCATTATCACTCCCAAGGTTCAACAGGTCTGCACTGTTATAAGTTCTCCCAATACTCAATCCTCCCCCAGAAAGAAGGTCTCTTTCAGCTTTATTTATAAAGCCCAGCCAACCACTTGGCCATGTATTCAGCACTGAAATCCTCTAAACCGCTATCTAAGACTCACTCCCTTTCAGTGTACAGATTTCTTTCTTCCATAACCATTTCCTCTTTGAAACTTGTCAATTAAGAATTCCTCCCACTTAACGAGATTTCCTCTTTGAAACTTGTCAATTAAGAATTCCCCCCACTTAAGAGCTCTTTGAAACTTGTCAATTAAGAATTCCTCCCACTTAACGAGATTTCCTCTTTGAAACTTGTCAATTAAGAATTCCTCCACTTAACGAAAATTTCCTTTTGGACACTTGTCAATTAAGAATTGAGATTTCCTCTTTGAAACTTGTAAATTTAAGAATTCCTCCCACTTAACGAGATTTCCTCTTGGACACTTGTCAATTAAGAATTCCTCCCACTTAACGAGATTTCCTCTTGGACACTTGTCAATTAAGAATTCCTCCCACTTAACGAGATTTCCTCTTGGACACTTGTCAATTAAGAATTCCTCCCACTTAAGAGATTTCCTCTTGGACACTTGTCAATTAAAAATATTTTTCCATTGGTCAGAAGTTTACTGAGAAATTTCACAACACTAACAATCACTGACTCTGTGTATCTAGCTGAAAATTTAAACTGCTAATGACCTTGTTTTGTCTGATTTTAGAGAAAGTTCAATAAAGACCATTTTTCTCAAATTCAGTTAAATTCTGATTTTGATTTTTTTCCTTAAGAATTCTGTCTTCTGCTCCATTCTCATGTGGAATTGTGTCATTCAAAATGTTTACACAACGATCAATGAAAAAAGAGAAGGAATGATCTCTCTCTCTCTCTCTCTCCCTTCTGTTCCTCCCTCCTCAGACTCACACACACACATGCACGCAAACATGCATGCACGTAGGCATGCACGCACGCACGCATGCACACCACACACACACACACACACACACACACACACACACACACACACACACACTTATAAACCAAACATAATAAGCAAACAATATATAAAAACAAATCTGTAGTTCAGTTAGCCTTGAGATTTGTTGCATAGTCAGCATTTTATTTTTCTTCTTCCCCCCCCCCCCCCCCCCCCCCCCCCCCCCCCCTTTTTTTTTTCTTTTTTTTTTGCCCCCGCAGGAAACTGACCACATTACAACTGCCTAATTCAAAAATGTGAAATACTAATGTGCCAGTCTGCGCCAATCAGCATGCCGACTGTGCAACAGCAGTGACACTGTGCCAATCGCAGTGCTAACTGTGCCAATCAGCGTGCTACACTGTGCCAATCAGCAGTGCTAGACTGTGCCAATCAGCAGTGCTACACTGTGCCAATCAGCAGTGCTACACTGTGCCAATCAGCATTGCTAGACTGTGCCAATCAGCAGTGCCAGACTGTGCCAATCAGCAGTGCTAGACTGCGCCAATCAGCAGTGCTAGACTGCGCCAATCAGCAGTGCTAACTGCGCCAATCAGCAGTACAGCGTGTAGACTGCGCCAATCAGCAGTGCCAGACTGTGCCAATCAGCAGTGCTAGACTGAGCCAATCAGCAGTGCTAGACTGTGCCAATCAGCAGTGCCAGACTGTGCCAATCAGCAGTGCTAGACTGCGCCAATCAGCAGTGCTAGACTGCCAATCAGCAGTGCCAGACTGCGCCAATCAGCAGTGCAGACTGCGCCAATCAGCAGTGCCAGACTGTGCCAATCAGCAGTGCTAGACTGCGCCAATCAGCTGTGCTAGACTGTGCCAATCAGCAGTGCCAGACTGCGCCAATCAGCAGTGCTAGACTGCGCCAATCAGCAGTGCCAGACTGCACCAATCAGCAGTGCCAGACTGCGCCAATCAGCAGTGCTAGACTGCGCCAATCAGCAGTGCTAGACTGCGCCAATCAGCAGTGCTAGACTGCGCCAATCAGCAGTGCTAGACTGCGCCAATCAGCAGTGCTAGACTGCGCCAGTCAGCAGTGGCAGACTGTACCAATCAGCTCATTCAATTGATGTGAATATGAGAGCACTGACTCTCCAGAGATCAGATATTTAAAAAAAGAAAGAAAAAAAAGAAAGAAAAAAAAATTTTAAGAGTGTATCTGTGTGTGGTCTGGATATTTTTTGCTCATTCTTCACTTTTTTCTTCTTTTTTTTCATTTTGATAGTCCATAGACTCTAGCCATGAAGATATTACTGCATCTCATTTTTCCCAATTTTTTTTTAGTTTTATCTTCAGCCGCGCCACTCTTCCACCATTCTTTCTTTCACTGACCTGTGATCACGGCTTACCCGACAAGTCTTGATCACAGGTCAGTGAAAGAAGAATGGTGGAAGAGTGGCGCGGCTCAAGATAAAACTAAAAAAAAATTGGGAAAAATGAGATTCTTTACTTTTGTGTTTTGTTTTCTTCTCATCTTGGTTTGTTTTTCTCCCAAATATGACCTCCAGTTTTTATGCCAGAGAGTGCGACAAGTTCTATCATTCACACCAATGCCAACCTTCATTGGGTTTTTTTTTGTTTTTTGTTTTTGTTTTGTTGTTGTTGTTGTTTTTTGGGGGGGTTGCTTCTTTTTTGCTTCCAAACAAAGGAATGTCAATAATAAGCCCAAAGGCTCTCTCTCACTAGCGACAAATTCATCTTATTACATACAACTGAATTTTAAACAATGAGCCCGTAGCAAGATGACAGCATTAATCATTCATGGGAAGATGCCTTAGTATAACTTAAGTATACAAATCTACAATTCTGATTTCTTCTCTCTTAAGCTGTATTCAGTTTTATGTAATGGGCAAATAACAGGATGACATTTATCTACAAATCACATGTCAAGTCATTCCACACAGACACACGCAGTGAGTGAGACGAGTTACTAGTGATCTGACAAGTGACATAGAGAGGTTGTCTGAGTGAGATGGCTTGACTAGTGATCTGACAAGTGACATGGACAGAGGGGTTGTCTGAGTGAGATGACTTGACTAGTGATCTGACAAGTGACATGGACAGAGAGGTTGTCTCAGATGACTTGACTAGTGATCTGACAAGTGACATGGACAGAGAGGTTGTCTGAGTGAGATGACTTGTCTAGTGATCTGACAAGTGACATGGACAGAGAGGTTGTCTCAGATGACTTGACTAGTGATCTGACAAGTGACATGGACAAAGAGGTTGTCTGAGTGAGATGACTTGTCTAGTGATCTGACAAGTGACATGGACAAAGAGGTTGTCTGAGTGAGATGACTTGTCTAGATCTGACAAGTGACATGGACAAAGAGGTTGTCTGAGATGACTTGTCTAGTGATCTGACAAGTGACACAGACAGAGAGAGGTTGTCTGAGTGAGATGACCTGACTAGTGAACAGATTCAATAGAATGAAACAATTTACTCTTCAATCAATAGATCTTAGGATGATTAATTTATACATATGCTGCTTGTTATCACTAGTACCAGGTAAACAGTAACATATTTTTTCACAGCTTTCTCTTTCTTTGGTCAGTCTATTACCTAGTCTGTCTAATCACTAGTCAGCAACACCCTTTCTGTGCCTTTTTCCCTTTTTCTCAGTACCTATCCCAAATAGTGGTCAAAACAAGTTGACTAACCAATGCACACGCAATACTGATGTTAACAGGCAACACCCTTTCTGTGCCTTTTTCCCTTTTTCTCAGTACCTATCCCAAACAGAGGTCAGATACGCTGACTAACCAATGCACACGTAATACTGATGTAACAGGCAACATCTTTTCTGTGCCTTTCCCCTCTTGTCTCAGTACTACCTGTCCAAACTGCAGTCAGATAACCTGACTGACCAAGGTACACCCAACCTGTCCAAACTGTAGTCAGATAACCTGACTGACCAATGTACACCCAACACAGACTTTTTTCAACCCTGACCAACTGTTTACAACTGCGCACATCGTGCATGTAATACATGACGTTCACAAAGACCTCCACTGTGCGCTGGAGCGACAGAAAACAGTGCTGTCTGTGTTTACATACCATTTCCACCACACAATGCGCATTCATGACTGAGTTTCTTTCTTGGCTACATCCTGTTATTTCCAAGAAAAGGAAAGGCCTAGATGTCTGAATAGTTTGCACAGCATGGTACTGCTACTATAGTATAAGCAATCCGTGGATGAGTTTGTTTATGCGTACAGGTTTTCAATCCACAACTACCAAAGGTACTACAGCAGACATGGTTAGTCATCCCAGGAAAGTGGGGACAGGGGGGGCCTGTCTCGTATGACACTGACCCCAACCCCCACCCCCCATCCCCCAAAATGAAAAATTAACTCCCTACAGTTCATTCCCTTGATTTTCAATCATCTGTGATCAAAGCTTTTTTTTTTTTTGTAATTATCACATCTAAAAACATATATTTTTGTTACTAATGGAAGAGTCTACTAAAACAAACCTAAGCAAACACAATTACCTGGAAAAAATCATCTGAGAAGTTTTAACATCGTTGCATGGTTATTGCTAAAAGAAAAACTCACAAACTATAGAGAGTTCAGATGGACAGCCAAAATGATAGTTTCAGGTGAAGTATACTGCTGAATTAAGACGTACAACATCCAGCTGAGAACTCAGCGCTTTACCAGTAAGATTGTGGACAAAGAGTTCTCTCTATATATATGCATTTTACATCTACAGACAAGTTGAAACATGCATGCCCTTCGTTCTTCAAGTCACTCCCACTTTCAGAAGACGCAGAGGCATTGCAACCGTTATGTGGCAACTTCTCCACTTCATCATCTGGCTGTGCTGACTCCATCCTTTGCATTGTTTTGCTTGACTGTGCTTTGTTCCAGTGTATTTCAACTGCACTTATTTTGTGTTTAATCACTTTGCCTCGCATCGCTTTGTTTCTTTTCAGTTAAATGTCTGTTTTGCTTCATTTAATGTTACTTTCTTTTTTTTAAGCATTGTTTCTGGGTGTTTCTGGTTTTTATTTTACTTTTTTTCTGAAGTTCCTGTTTGTTTACTTGTTTGTTGTTTATTCAATTGGTGGTGCATACACTTGTGTAGACTAGAATGTTTCTGATTGTTTGTTGTTTATTCAATTGGTGGTGCATACACTTGTGTAGACTAGAATGTTTCTGATTGTTGTTTTTTCAATTGGTGGTGCATACACTTGTGTAGACTAGAATGTTTCTGATTGTTGTTTTTTCAATTGGTGGTGCATACACTTGTGTAGACTAGAATGTTTCTGATTGTTGTTTTTTCAATTGGTGGTGCATACACTTGTGTAGACTAGAATGTTTCTGATTGTTTGTTTTTTCAATTGGTGGTGCATATACTTGTGTAGACTAGAATGTTTCTGATTGTTGTTTTTTCAATTGGTGGTGCATACACTTGTGTAGACTAGAATGTTTCTGATTGTTTGTTGTTTTTTCAATTGGTGGTGCATACACTTGTGTAGACTAGAATGTTTCTGATTGTTTTTTTTCAATTGGTGGTGCATACACTTGTGTAGACTAGAATGTTTCTGATTGTTGTTTTTTCAATTGGTGGTGCATACACTTGTGTAGACTAGAATGTTTCTGATTGTTTGTTTGTTTATTCAATTGGTGGTGCATACACTTGTGTAGACTAGAATGTTTCTGATTGTTGTTTTTTCAATTGGTGGTGCATACACTTGTGTAGACTAGAATGTTTCTGATTGTTTGTTGTTTATTCAATTGGTGGTGCATATACTTGTGTAGACTAGAATGTTTCTGATTGTTGTTTTTTCAATTGGTGGTGCATACACTTGTGTAGACTAGAATGTTTCTGATTGTTTGTTGTTTATTCAATTGGTGGTGCATACACTTGTGTAGACTAGAATGTTTCTGATTGTTTGTTGTTTATTCAATTGGTGGTGCATACACTTGTGTAGACTAGAATGTTTCTGATTGTTGTTTTTTCAATTGGTGGTGCATATACTTGTGTAGACTAGAATGTTTCTGATTGTTTTGGTTTTCATTTTGCTTTTGCTGATCACTTTTTGCTACAATCACTGTTGACATTTTTATCAAAGGTCTACCTTTGAGATTGGCAATAATTTGTCAGCTTAACAGGATACATCAAGTATTTGACAAACAATAGAAATGAGCGCTCAC
>CM031598.1:115723900-115726400 GCA_018398815.1 Conus ventricosus
TATGTGTGTGTGTTTGTCTCTGTGTGTACACGTGTGTGTGTGTGTGGTGTGTGTGTGTGTGTGTGTGTGTGTGTGTGTGTGTGTGTGTGTATTAACTTTGTGTCAAAACTTAAGCCCACCTTAAACACACACAAAAAAAAAAGGGGGGGGGGGGGGGGAAGAAAAGATCAGACTCAATTTCAAGGAGGGGCCTTCCAAACCAGTTGTCACAGTGTCCTCAATTTTGATTTCTTCACCAGGTCTACACCCATGGTGAAATCATCATTTCAAGTCAGAGTCACCACAATCGGCAGACCCCATGAGGCCAATTAGGTGGACCTAGTCATGATCTATAGCTGCATCCTCCCACACACCTGGTCATGTTGGTGGCATCCTCCAAACAAGGGTGCTCACTCATGTTGGCTCTGTGACTATGCGATTCCTGTTAGGTTAGGTTAGGTTTGGGTTGAGTTTTACGTCCTGTCGGCCTGAGGCCCTTAAGGACAAGGATACTACAGACATAGGTCTGCATCATTAGTGGCAACTGCTGTCGCCGGCAGTAGTGGGTGAGTTGCTGTGAGGGTCGTCGTATTTCTCTCTCTCAGAGCTCATGTTCCTCTTGAACGTTCGTCCAATTTTGGTTGTTGGTCAGCCACTGTCAGTAAGGGGTTTCTATACAACAGGTGGAGTCCTGTGCATGTTGGATCAGAACAGGTCCACTGAACACTAATAAAGTCATTCAGCAGCGAATGTGGCAGATATTGTAGAAAAGAAAAATGTATGTCAAGCAAGAATTAAAAAACTAGCCAAAGGCAGGTATGTGAAAAAAAAGTGCACGTGAAACCAATCACACAAACTTGCCATTCTTCACCACAACATCGTTTTAAGGTTAACTCTGATCCGGTCATCTGACCGTATGGCCTTTCTGATTCATAAACAACTGGTTAAACATGTGTTTCAAGCATCTCTAGTCTTATATATTATATATAAACAAACATATGTTATCCTTTTTTTTCTTTTGGAGGATGACTGCCTGTGACAAAACAAACAAACAACTTAAGGGTCTATTTTCATTTTGTTGTTATTGATGTTGGGAAATTGGATGGCTGGTTTTTTTCCCCTTCTAGAGCTTTGTCCATTTTCATATTACACATTGCACAATTTAAATCTGTGAAACATCTTTTATGATTGTGTGGCTGTGTGTGTGCATGTGTGCATGCATGTGTATGTGTGTGCATGCATGTGTGTGTGTGTGTGTAAAACAGTGCGTGCATGCGTGTGTGCGTGCGTGCGTGTGTGTGTGTGTGGAGAGAGAGAGAGAGGGGGGGGGGGGGGGGGGGGGGAGAGAGAGGGAGAAAGAGAAAGCGAGAATCTTGGTGGGTGGGTTGTTGGGTGGATGGATGAAAGAGTTGGCATGGGCAGGTGTGTGTGTACAGTGTGTGTGTGTGTGTGTGTGTGTGTGTGTGTGTGTGTGTGTGTGTGTGTGTGTGTGTGTGTGGTGTGTGTGGCGCCCGCGCACCCGCATGCATACATGTGCGCATGTGTGTGTGCATGCGCATGTGCGGGTGTGTGTGCATTTATATGTGTGTGTGTGTGTGTGTGTGTGTGTGTGTGTGTGTGTGTGTGTGTGTGTGTGTGTGTGTGAGTGTGAGTGTGCGCGTAAGTATGTGTGTGTGTATCCGTGAGAGTGGGGAGCACGGGGTGGGAGGGGGCTGTTCCTGTATTCATGTTTTTCTTTTTGACTTAATCTGTGCATTAATGTTACTCTATTTTGACTTTTTCTCTAACTTTGATTCTGTTCTTAGAGGTGATGAACTGTAAATTTTGGATACACAATGATTATATAAATATGATGCTTACAAAAATGTTAAACCTTATGCAATGTTTGATTAATTACCTTATTTATATTGTTTATTCACTCACTTTATATATGTCTAATGTCCTGTCCACTTTTGCATTTGTGATTACAGTTGCATACAACACTATTTATCTTTATATAGATAATCAGGTTTTTATGTATTATTTACAATTAGAATATCACATCTTATTCGGCTAATAATATGAAAAAAAAGAAAGAAAGAAAAGTTTGGGCTGGCAACTAAACATTTCTATTTGGCCTGTTCATGTTTTTTAAGGCTAATAGTACAAAAAAAAAACAAAAAGAAAATCCAACTTTCAGGGCTGGACAGCAGAAAAACAACAACAACGAAAACAAAAGCTCCTGCTAGGGCCTGTCAATAGATGGCCGTCATGGAAGTCAGCCCCTGACAAAAATGTAGACTGCCACCGTGACAGGATGAGCCAATACTGTCTGATTCCTTTCAGATTACTGATTAATCTATCGGAACAAACAATTTTAGTTTTGATGTTCTAGCCTTGGACTAGTTGGAGGTTTTCTAATGTACAATTTTTCAGCCAATCCAAACAAAACTGACAAACAAAAACAAAGGGGGAAAAAAGAAAGGAAAGGAAGTGGTGACTTAACTGTGATTGCATGGCAGACTGACGAGGGTCAGTAACA
>CM031598.1:115731400-115733900 GCA_018398815.1 Conus ventricosus
ATATTCCAGTACTGGTCTAACCAGTGTTTTGTAGCAGTCGTCTTTAACCTTTTGGGGGCAGTCATTGATATTCCTGTATAAGAAAGCTAAGATGTTATTTGCTTTCTTACATACCAAATTGTAGTGTTCTTTCCATTTGAGACGACTATCTATAATCACGCCTAAATATTTTGCAGCATTAGTTTCTTTAAGAATAGTATTATGGATAGAATAATCTGATCTAATTGGTGAGCGTTTGTTACATATACGCAACACTTGGCACTTTTGGGGATGAAATTCCATTTTCCAAGTTCTTTCCCACTCTTGTAAAGCGTTTAGATCTTCTTGTAGAATGCGTGTATCATTCTTGCTTCTGATTGTTCTATATACTAAGCTGTCATCTGCAAAAAGCCTTATAGTAGTTCCAGGAGAGAGATTTCTACTTATATCATTTATATAAATTAAGAAAAACAAGGGCCCCAGAACAGTTCCCTGTGGTACACCTGACAAGACTGGTTTACAATGGGATGACGACCCTTCCACAACAACTTTCTGCGTTCTCCCAACGAGGAATGATCTAGCCCATTTTAGCAAAGAACCGCCAATGCCGATGTGTTCTAATTTAAGCAGCAGGCCCTCATGGTCAACCTTATCAAAGGCTTTAGAAAGTCTAATAAAATTGCATCTATTTGCTGTCTGTTGTTAAGACAGTTATTAAAATCATTGAGAGTTGTTATAAGTTGAGTCTCACAACTCCTTCGCTGTCTAAAACCATGCTGGGCGTTATTTAAGAAGTCATATTTGTCAAGATGGTCCATTATGCTACTATATATTATGTGTTCAAGTAGTTTAGCTGATATGGATGTAAGGATACAGGTCTATAGTTCTCTGCTTTTGTTTTGTCACCCTTTTTAAATAAGGGAACAATGCTCGCATCTCGCCACTCATCAGGTATTATCCCTGGTCCAGTGAAGCTTGGTAAAGTAGTTGGTATACCTCACTCAATTCATTGGCACATAATTTTAAGAGCTTGCCAGGAACGCCATCGGGACCAGTAGCTTTGTTTTCATTGATGTTGGTCAGTAACTTAAATACTCCTGCTTTGTTTACTTTGATGTTTTGCATTTCAGGGAGTTTATCATCATCCTTTAGTCTAACGTTAATTAAAGGTTTGGGATTTGAGAAAACTGAACAAAACTGCTTGTTTAGTAAATTTGCTTTCCCTTCAGGGTCCTGTATTAGGTTATTCTGGTTGTTTCTCTGTAAGCCAAGTCATTCAGTCTTGTGAGCAGAACCACATCGAACTGCAGTAACCACGGGGCGATTGCTAACCGCACCGGCTTTTCATTTGCACCATCTCTCTCTCTCTCTCTCTCTCTCTCTCTCTCTCTCTCTCTCTCTCTCTCTCTCTCTCTCTCTCTCTCTCTCTCTCTCACACACACACCACACACACACACACACACAGAGAGAGAGAGAGTAAAATTAATATGTATACGTGTGGGTATGTATATTTTTGCGTCTTTTATTTAGAATAGTAACTTTAAAAGTCTTCTGCCATTTTCTTTGTCACATGTGTAATTATAAATATTCGGACACATCATAAGCATTAGCCTGTTGTTGTTCAAATTTTCACATTTATTGTAAAACTGTGTGATTGTAAAGTGGAAATAGATTTATTTAAACCAGAGAGAGAGACAGAGACAGAGACAGAGACACACAGAGAGACACAGAGACAGAGAGAGACAGAGAGATCCCGGCAACCAGAGACAGAAACAGTGACAGGCATAGAGATTCTCTCTCTCTCTCTCTCTCTCTCTCTCTCTCTCTCTCTCTCTCTCTCTCTCTCTCTCTCTCTCTCTCTCTCCCTCTCTCTCTCTCTCTCTCTCTCTCTCTCTCTCTCTGTGTGCGCGTGCGCGCGCGCGCGCGCGTGTGTGTGTGTGTGTGTGTGTGTTGTGTGTGTGTGTGTGTGTGTGTGTGTGTGTGTGTGTGTGTGTGTGTGTGTGTGTGTGTGTGTAGCCTACATGAGTCCCATCCCCATTATGGCAATGCAGACCCTCTACGCCCTAAGTCAACTGAGCCCTATTGGCAAAGCGTCCTATTGGGTCTGACCCCCTGATGTCACTGGGGACCCAGTGGCATGGCTGTCAATGAGGTTGACTCCATGGCGTCCCTGTTCCGTTAAAGCCCCGTTTAAACATACAACACAACGATGGGACACAGTGGTACTTGGGTGTAATGGAATCACTTTTTGAAGAGTCAGTTCCATCAGGTTCGGCCCAGTGTCACTGTGTCCCAAACCGTTCCTGTGTCCCAAACTGTTCCTGTGTCCTAAACTGTTCCTGTGTTCCAAACTGTTCCTGTGTCCCGAACTGTTCCTGTGTCCTAAACTGCTCCTGTGTCCCAAACCGTTCCTGTGTCCCAAACTGTTCCTGTATGTCCCAAACTGTTCCTGTGTCCCAAACTGTTCCTGTGTCCCGAACTGTTCCTGTGTCCCGAACTGTTCCTGTTTGTCCCAAACAGT
>CM031598.1:115751400-115753900 GCA_018398815.1 Conus ventricosus
AGGAGGAAAAAGCATACACCCGAAGGTGCCGGGGGACCCAGAGAAGCGCTGTCCTCAACTGCTGAACCGACCAGCTGGGAGCAATCCTGCACCTGCCTTGGAAGCCTGCGCTGTGATGACAGAGTACAGGCGTGCACTGGGCATTCCGATAACACATCGAGAGATTTCACTGCTCCCTAGCATGTGCCTTTGCGCAGACGTTTCAAGATGCGAAACGACAGACCCTCCCCACGGAAGGGTCTCCATCGTTGTACCAGCCCGTAATCCATGTCTGCAGAGCCCACCGGCGAAAGACGCCACCAACAAGCGAACGCAGCCCCACTCGTCGCTGTTTCTCTGATAGGTGAAAGCGGTACCACTCCAGACAGACTAGCTTTCGTTACATGGCCTTCCGTGCCCTCTGAAGAGGATCCCGGGTCCCGGGTTACCACTCCAGAGACAGACTGGCTTTCGTTACATGGTCTTCCGTGCCCTCTGAAGAGGATCCCGGGTTGCAGTCTTTCCTGCTGTCAACAGGACTTTCCCTGGGGTCAGTAGGTCTTTCCTAAAGGCAGACAATAAGAAGATACACCCGAGAAGTACTGTCCTCAACTGCCGTGTCTAACTCTTCACTGATACCACAAGCACATCACGTTACGAGGGACAGAGAAAGTCTTACTTCATGGTGGGCCCTCGCAGATTTCAAACTCGCATCGTCTGTCTGCCAGCTGGGCGCTCGACCGCTGTGCTGGGCAATGCAGACGCCGTGGAGACTGGTTCCATTCCTACCTAAGTCTTTTTGTTATCCGTTGAGGACTCTTTTCTCTGATCTGTATTCCGGCGATGAAGTCTCTCCATTTATTCTGCAGAATTGTCTTGCGTATAGAGTTGTGGAGTATCCCTGCATTATGCGTATAGAGTTGTGGAGTATCCCTGCATTATGCGTTCCTAATCAGTGGTGTTTCCCCGCCCTTTAAGATCAAGATTATGGCTTGCCAGTGGTGAATAAAAGTCTTTGATTTGATGTTGTTTTCAAACTATCGTGACTTTCAATTCCATATCTTAGTCGTAGTCAATCTCTTGTAGTTGTGCAATAAATGGACTGGTTCGTAATGTTTGGTTGCTCAGATTACCAACCTCTCTCTCTCTCTCTCTCTCTCTCTCTCTCTCTCTCTCTCTCTCTCTCTCTCTCTCTCTCTCTCCAGCATCTTCACAATAGAATTGCCATTTATAAAAACAAGAACAAAAAACAAAAACCGAAATTCTTTTGTAAATGAATCGAACTTCCATCCTTCTGTTAATAACTCAATTCATTAATAAAGTGTTTACAACCCAAAACTTAGTAACAAGACATTTCTATCTAAATTGCCTCAACACAATATGACCCTTGCTAGTCTTTATGGAAAACGACCCTTATAGCTCATGATTTCCATTTTGGTTTTTGTTTTTTTCCTTCGCTGGTATCCATTATTTTCGCGCAGTGAGCTTCATCACAGTCAACTGCAGCCAGACACTGGGAGAAACGACCAGCAGTTCCAGTGTTCTGGTCATCAGTTCAAGTGTTCTGGTCCATCAGTTCAAGTGTTCTGGTCATCAGTTCAAGTGTTCTGGTCATCAGATCAAGTGTTCTGGTCCATCAGTTCCAGTGTTCTGGTCCATCAGTTCCAGTGTTCTGGTCATCAGTACAAGTGTTCTGGTCATCAGTTCCAGTGTTCTGGTCCATCAAATCAAGTGTTCTGGTCATCAGTTCCAGTGTTCTGGTCCATCAAATCAAGTGTTCTGGTTTCCCCCCCCCCCCCCCCCCCCCCCCCAGTTTAAGTGTTCTGGTCCATCAGTTCCAGTGTTCCGGTCATCAGTTACAGTGTTCTGGTCCATCAGTTCCAGTGTTCTGGTCATCAGTTACAGTGTTCTGGTCATCAGTACAAGTGTTCTGGTCATCGGTTCAAGTGTTCTGGTCATCAGTTCAAGTGTTCTGGTCATCAGTACAAGTGTTCTGGTCCATCAGTTCCAGCGTTCTTGTCATCAGTACAAGTGTTCTGGTCCATCAGTTCAAGTGTTCTGGTCATCAGTACAAGTGTTCTGGTCCATCAGTTCAAGTGTTCTGGTCCATCAGTACAAGTGTTCTGGTCATCAGTACAAGTGTTCTGGTCATCAGTACAAGTGTTCTGTCATCGGTTCAAGTGTTCTGGTCCATCAGTTCCAGTGTTCTTGTTATCAGTTCCAGTGTTCTGGTCCATCAGTTCAAGTGTTCTGGTCCATCAGTTCAAGTGTTCTGGTCCATCAGTACAAGTGTTCTGGTCATCAGTACAAGTGTTCTGGTCATCAGTACAAGTGTTCTGTCGTCGGTTCAAGTGTTCTGGTCCATCAGTTCCAGTGTTCTGGTTATCAGTTCCAGTGTTATGGTCCATCAGTTTCCAGTGTTCAGCTCCGTCAGCTCCAGTGTTCTGGTTATCAGTTCCAGTGTTCTGGTCATCAGTTCCAGTGTTCTGGTCCATCAGTTCCAGTGTTCTGGTCCATCAGT
>CM031598.1:115761400-115763900 GCA_018398815.1 Conus ventricosus
GGGGGGGGTCCTTACATTGTTCCTTTTCAATACTTGTCGAATGGATGTAGGCCTACTTGTTGTGTCATATTTGTAGAAAATGGCCAGCGAAACATAGAAACGATAACGAGAACATGCGAATTATAAGATGAAGAAATACTGCAAGATGAACAAATACTGCAAGATGAACAAATACTGCAAGATGAAGAAATACTGCAAGATGAACAAATACTGCAAGATGAACAAATGCTGCAAGATGAAGAAATACTGCAAGATGAACAAATACTGCAAGATCAACAAATACTGCAAGATGAACAAATACTGCAAGATGAACAAATACTGCAAGATGAACAAATATTGCAAGATGAACAAATACTGCAAGATGAACAAATACTGCAAGATGAACAAATACAGCAAGATGAACAAATACTGCAAGATGAACAAATACTGCAAGATGAACAAATACTGCAAGATGAACAAATACTGCAAGATGAACAAATACTGCAAGATGAAGAAATACTGCAAGATGAACAAATGCTGCAAGATGAACAAATACTGCAAGATCAACAAATACTGCAAGATGAACAAATACTGCAAGATGAACAAACTGCAAGATGAACAAATACTGCAAGAATACTGCAAGATGAACAAATACTGCAAGATGAACAAATACTGCAAGCTATTTTTTCGACTGCCAAGTTTGAGTTTTTTTTTGTCTTTTTTTTTTTTTTTTCGTAACAGCTTTTTTAGGGGTGGGGGGGGGGGGGGAGTTGGAGGTGAGGTTGTTGAGACACGACCATGAAGCTGGAAAAGCCAGCCAGCGCCACAGAAGAAGAGAGGTGAGGCAGTGCATCAAGATTGATTTACAAAACGCTGCCAACAGAAGACGGGAAAATGGAACGACTACAAGGCAATTTAGGAAAAAAAAGATTAATATATGACGACTTTGACAAGGAGTCAAAACAACAACAACAACAACAACAACAACAACAAAAACCAGCATAACATGGCAAAGAGACAGACATTGTAATAGCGAAATTTAATTAAAACGTCACTCTGACATGGCGGGAAAGGAACACAAAACAAACCAAACACCAACGTCGAAACAGACTGTTAGTTTTTTTGTGGCGAAATTTAATGAAAACGTCACTCGACATAGCAGCCATTGGGGTTACTGTCATCCATCGGAAAGGAAGCGGGAAAAGGGAGGAGGGGAGGGGAGGCTGATTGGGTGAGTTTGTTATTGGACGTGGTGGTCTGTATATTCACAATCAACTCGGGGACCCAGACTCGGACAAAGATTGTTATTCATATAGGTCATAGCCCCCTCGAAAGGGGATGTTACACAATACATTTCGAGCAGATGATGTAATGTAAAAACGTCTTAAGCTAACATAGAGTTTCGCCGTGTAAACACACACACACACACACACACACACACACACACACGCACGCACGCACGCACGCACGCACGCACGAACGCACGGACGCACGCACACACACACACACACACACACACACACACACACACACACACACACACACACACAGTGAGAGAGAGAGAGAGAGAAGTGAGGAAGGAGGGAGAGATAGACAGACAGAAAAACAACAGGCACTAAATAAAGTTATAATTCTATAAGCCATCCAGCAGCGGATCAAGTGCCTGTGAAGGGAGGGCGGTGCAACACAACAGCCGATTTTTGTATTAAAAAAAAAAAAAGAATGTGGAGATGGAGGAGGAAGGGCTGGGGTGGGGTGGGGGGGGGTGGGAAAAAAGCAGGTTCACCCCGCCCCCCCCCCCCCCCCCCCCCCCCCCCCGAAACAGAATAGAACGTTAGAAAACAAAGTGAACGAGAAAATGCAGCCACATCATAACGGGAAACTACTAGACTGAGATAGGTGATTAGAATCCTCGTATGTCCCAGTTCACTGAATACACCACTCTTTCGACATTCTTTAAACCAGTCCCTCTTTTTTTTCTTCTTTTCTCAGAAGACACAATACACAAACTTCCATGTTTTCTGCCTTTTGCGAGTCATATTCATGGATGTTCATGTTTATGCAATGAATGTCAGTTTCTGATTTCACTGAACAAATGCAAGCAGAAATGAAAAGCTTTTCGTCGTCAACTGTTTTGCATAAACTGCTGAATTGTCCGCTACATTGTTGGGAGATTGTTCCAGCACAGTTCTCTTCAGAAGCAGGAATCCCAAGCGTAGCTTCACATTGCAATCCTCGAAGCACTTCATATAAGAAAAAAAACATTCTGAGAGAGAGAGAGAGAGAGAGAGAGAGAGGAGAGAGAGAGAGAGAGAGACAGAGACAGAGAGAGAGAGACGGGAGAGAGAGAGAGAGGGAGAGAGAGACAGAGAGAGAGAGACAGAGACAAGAGAGAGAGAGAGAGGGAAAGAGAGGGAGAGAGAGAGAGATAGAGAGAGACAGAGAGAGAGAGACAGAGACAGAGAAACAGAGAGAGAGAGACAGAGAACAGAGAGACAGAGAGAGAGAGAGAGTGAGAGAG
>CM031598.1:115768900-115793900 GCA_018398815.1 Conus ventricosus
AACCCTCCATGAATAAACATCGACATAAAAGCCTCAGTAAACACCGACAAGAAAGTCTTAGCGAATAAACATCGACATAAAAACTTTAGGAAACACTGACATGACAATCTCAGTAAATAAACACAGACATTGAGGCCTCAGTAAACACTGAGGTCAAAGCCTAGATCGGTGTGTATTCCACACAATAACACCAACGCGAAGTCGGGAAAGGGTAGCCATGTTAAGAACCCGTAGTGTATCCAACACGTGGCCCTAGCGAGACAAACACGCGGCTATCTGGTTACTTAGTAAACACTCAGTCCTCATCGCAGCTGTACCTGTGGACTGGATGACCTCTGTCGAGACTAGTGGTCAGTAGTGGGAGAGAGGTAGAGGGTACATTCCCTTGGAAGATCCTCTTCTGTTTCCCAGCAGTGGTTCCACGGGAAAATTAACGGGCAATTTGAGGTTCGGATCCCGGCAAAGCTCAAGAGGATTGAATTTAAGGCTTTTTAGACGTTTCAAATGTTTGAAAAAGTTCCTGTCTAACTATTTTTCTCTCAAGAGTTGGAAAAAACCGAAAGTTCCATAGAATCAGCTGAGAGAGAGAGAGAGGAGAGAGAGAGAGAGAGAGAGAGAGAGAGAGAGAGAGAGAGAGAGAGAGAGAGGAGGAGGAGGAGGGAGGGAGACAGAGACAGAGACAAAGAGAGAGACAGAGACAGACAAACAATCAAAGACAGAGGAACAGACAGAGAGACAGACAGGCAGATAGACAGACAGACAGACTGACAGAGACAGACAGACAGACAGACAGTGAAGTGGGTGGAGGGGCGATTGATTCGGAGGAGAGAGATAGGCTCTAATCGACCATCAGTCGTCTCAGTCAAGGAAAAGCTCAAAATCTATTATCATCCCCGTGTACCGCGAAGGGACATTATTTGCTGCAATCACATCATTGCCGACTACATGCAATTACATTATTTGCTGCAATCACATCATTCCCGACTACATGCAGTTACATTATTTGCTGCAATCACATCATTGCCGACTACATGCAATGTCCACGGCTATAATCACCACGCTTACAATCTGTAACCAGACACAACTGTTTAGCACGGACATGTTAGCATTCAACAAGACAATTATCGAGTTTTGCGTGTATTATTACATAGATTGAGGCTCGGGGAAAACAAAATATGCTAAGAACAGCCAACGACTCTGTCCGAAAGAAGATGACCACACTGACAGGACCACAGGAACCTCTCTTGGCAACGGTCAAGAGGAGAAAGCTGATGTGGTTTGGCCACGTGACACGACACGACTCGCAGGTAAAGACAATCCTGCAAGGCACGCTTGAAGGAGGAAGGCGCAGAGGCAGGCAGAGAAAGAGCTGGTCGGAGAACGTGATAGAATGGACAAACCTCAGGCTGCCAGAACTCCTGCGAGAAGCAGAGGACAGGCCGTGATGGAGAAGAAGATTGACGGATCGTCCCTCATGTCCCCCTACGATCACCTAGGTGTCGGGAATGAGATGAGATGAAGAATGTTCAATGTGTCCGTGTGGTGGTTTTATTTCCATTCCACATATTCTCTTCAACTGCCACATTCTGAATGTGTTTATATTTGACAAGCAGTGGATTTCAGATAAGAGACTTCTGATTCTGTATTATACAATTTATTCTTTGAAAATGTGTGGCATTGAGCGAAGTATATTGAAGAGTCCTATTGACCATCTACTATAATTTGGTTTTGAATTTAGCGATTATTTGACATTGTAATGTTATGTAGTATACTCGTGTATGTATAGGTAGCTTTGTTTGTATGTGTGCGTATATGTTATCTGTGTGTGTGTGTGTGTGTGTGTGTGTGTGTGTGTGTGTGTGTGTGTGTGTGTGTGTGTGTGTGTGTGTGTGTGTGTGTGCGTGCGTGCGTGCGTGCGTGCGCGTGCGTGCGTGCGTTCGTGCGTGCGTGCGTGCGTGCGTTCGTGTGTGTGTGTGTGTGTGTGTGTGTGTGTGTGTGTGTGTGTGTGTGTGTGTGTGTGTGTGTGTGCGTGTGCGCGCGTGTGTGTGTGTGTTCTACCTTCTTTTCCTGTAACATCACTAATTGTGGCGAAAACACGTTGAACAGAAGAAGATTCATTCATTCATTCATTCATGAATTGCGTAACAGGATGAAGATGATTTCACGGAAACCTTGGTTTGAAAACAAACAAACAAAAAGCTGCAAAAACTTATTCAACACACAATACCAAACAAACAAATGAATCTTCGACAAATGTCTTCTTCTGGGGTTATAAGCGCTGCATCCAGAAATGCACTAAACAATGTTCCACAGATCGTAATCAGACACAAATGCTGAAGTCTCTTGGATTTTCCTTGGTTTCAAAGTGCAAATGTGACGGTTAGTTAACAAAACAAATCAACAAATCAATCAATTTTGAGGATGATTGACAGGAAACTGTCAATCAATCAGTTAGTTCCAGAGAGAGAGAGCTGCTGCACCACTTTGCAATAGATCACCGGCGAGGCACAAAGACCCATTAACCCCGTTTTTGCTTTTTGTTTTTGTTTTTGTTTTGTTCTGCTTTCTAATTCAAACACAGGCATAGAGGATCCACATAGGTAATGGTTGGTAACAGCCTCCCTACACCTCAGAATTACGCTCCCTCTGGTCTTGATCTTCTCAGTATTTCTTTTCGGCTGTTGAACCGCTTGTCTGTTCCTGTCTATGTGTTTCTCTCTGCTTATGACCACTTCTAACCACCCAAGCCCCCACCCACCCCCCAGCTCTCTCCCCCGCCCCCTGCCGCCTCCCTTCCTCCTGGCTCCCAACCCTCATACCCCCACCCCTTCCCTTTTCTCTGTTTTTCTCTCTCTCTGTCTGTCTGCCTCCTTCTCTGTCTCCGTTTCAGTCTTCCTTCGACTCCCTGTCTGTCTGTCTGTCTCTGCCAGTCTGTCTCTTTATCTATCTGTCTGTCCGTCTCTTTCTCTCTGAGCTCATGAAGTAAAGAAAGTCCTTTCAGAACAGGGTTTTGGAATAGTGTAGATGACCCAGGAAGTAGGGAATGAGCAACAGTTTATTGCGGAATTTAAAGACAGGCTTGTTTGTTCTTGTAAACAGAATTGGCGCTCAGATATGGAAAGCAAAGAAAAATATCGCGGATTTTTCTTATCTAAAAATGTGTTTCATTCTGAAAAGTTTCTCAATGTCATAACAGATAAATGGCACAGAATAAATTACGCAAGATTCAGGTTGAGAACTTCAGGTTTTAATGCAAACAAAAGATGGTTTGAATGTGAAACATCCACAGAATATCCTTGTCCTGCATGTAGACATATTATTGACGACGAAGAACACTTTCTGTTCCACTGTACTGCTTATAATGAAGTGCGGACAAATTGTTCATTTTTCCAGTTAGATGTAGCGAAAAGACAAGATGTCGCTGTCGTGTTATCATTAGATGATGAACTTGTAATTAAATCAGTTGCGAAATTCATCGCGGAAGCATTGAAAATTAGACAGATGAAGAATAGTGAAAGTTAAGATAATGCATTATAAGAGATATCTGAATGAATAATATCATTCATCGCATGTGGAAGAGATTTAAATAAGATACAATGTCATCATTTGATTGAGTGGATGGTCGAGTCAGTCTTACGATTTTTTTAAAACCTTACTGCATTACTCCTGTGCGTGAGGACATAAGGAAATGTTACGATTATATTTGTTTTTGTGTATTTGTTTGCAGGAAAGGAAGAGGGAAATCTTATTGTTCTGTTACCCCCTCCCCCCTTGTCAAAAGACCTCCTTGGTAATGACAATAAAATATCAAAGTGCCAAAGTCCCTCCTCTCTCTCTCTCTCTCTCTCTCTCTCTCTCTCTCTCTCTCTCTCTCTCTCTCTCTCTCTCTCTCTCTCTCTCCTTCTTCTTCTTCTTCTTCTTCTTCTTCTTCTTCTTCTTCTTCTTCTTCTTCTTCTTCTTCTTCTTCTTCTTCTTCTTCTTCCCTGTCTGTCTGTCGGTCGATCGATCTGTCTGTCTGCATGTCTGTCTGTTTGTCTCTCTTTCTGTCTCTGTCTCTGTCTGTCTCCGTCTCTCTCTCTCTCTCTCTCTCTCTCTCTCTCTCTCTCTCTCTCTCTCTCTCTCTCTCACTGTTTGTAACAGCTTTGTGTGCGAGTGCGTACTTTTTTACACTCCCTCTCTCTCTCTTCTCTCTCTCTCTCTCTCTCTCTCTCTCTCTCTCTCTCTCTCTCTCTCTCTCTCTCTCTCTCCCTCTCTCTCTCTCCCTCTCTCTCTCTCTCTCTCTCTCTCTCTCTCTCTCTCTCTCTCTCTCTCTCTCTCTCTCTCTGTCTCATGTCATTTCACCTTCCTGTTTACCTCCCCATTCATCTATTCTTAGAGGCTGTAATATTTTTGTTTCTGCTCCAAATGCTGGAGTCGTGACAATTCCTCATCATAACGGCCGCAGTGGAGAGAACAATACGTGACATGGGAGATACCAGAAGACATGAGAGCATGAATACACGACAGCAAGATGAGTGTGTCGGCCTCATCAAGATGAGTGTGTCGGCCTCATCAAGATGAGTGTGTCGGCCTCATCAAGATGAGTGTGTCGGCCTCATCAAGATGAGTGTGTCGGCCTCATCAAGATGAGTGTGTCGGCCTCATCAAGATGAGTGTGTCGGCCTCATCAAGATGAGTGTGTCGGCCTCATCAAGATGAGTGTGTCGGCCTCATCAAGATGAGTGTGTCGGCCTCATATGTAGTTTCTTCGTTTGCGAACGCTCATGATCAAAGACCTGGTTTCCATTTCTCAGCAACATTGGTATGATCAGAATCCCAGAAAAACACAAGTCATTTCCAACAGGTAGACCCAGAACTATGACACAGGTGCTCCAAAATAGCAAAGGAAGTGGAAAATCATTTGCACAGTTACATGGGTATGAACCATTCAACATGTGTTTGAGGCATTTCATTTCAATACGTAAGATAAAAAAGAAACTTCACTCTAACTGTTACCGAGAACTACTGCACACACACACACACACACACACACACACACACACACACACACACACACACACACACACACACACACACACACACACACACACACACACACACACACACACACACACACACACACACACACACACATATGCACTCGCGCGCGCGCACGCACGCACGCACGCACACACACACACACGCACACACACACACACACACACACACACACACACACACACACACACACACACACACACACACACACACACACACACACACACACACACACACACACACACACACACACACACACACATACAGAGTGAGGAGAGAGAGAGAGCATGTGTGTGTACAGATCGAAAGAGAGAGATTTCTAGAGTTACCTATGTCTTCACATCTGTTTTATGGACGCTAACATGTCACACAGAGTTTATATATACAGGGATTTATATATACAGGGATTTATATATACAGGGATTTACATATACAGGGATTTATATACACAGGGATTTATATATACAGGGATTTACATATACAGGGAATTATATATATACAGGGATTTATATATAGAGGGATTTACATATACAGGGATTTACATATACAGGGATTTATATATACAGGGATTTACATATACAGGGATTTATATATAGAGGGATTTACATATACAGGGATTTATATATACAGGGATTTATATATACAGGGATTTACATATACAGGGATTTGGGCGTATGGATCAAGTCAGAGCTGCGGGGAACATCAGTCTCCAGTTAGGTGACCAGCAGTTTCCAACTTAGGTCAGAATGACATTTTCCAAGTGTAGACACTCTGTAAATCATAGGTATCAGCGTTGATTGAGTTAGCTAAACAACCATGCTACTGAGGATAACAATAGAGAAACATAGGGTCATAATGCAAATGATTTTTGACTGCTCTTGATCTTCTGTGTCAACAGTACAGATTATCTTTGAGGATGCTCAGAAAATAGAAGGAAAAAAAAAGAACAAAAATCATCAACGTTTCGGTCATAGACCATCTTCAGGACTGATGTCTTTCATTGGATGTCATCAGTCCTGAAGACGGTCTATGACCAAAACGTTGATGATAAACATCGGGCCATTTGCTTAGCACGCGAGAAGCCAGCCAGCGGCATCAGACAATTTGATATGACGGCCTGGGTCATGGCTGTTCTATTCTGAATTCCTGGGGAGCTGAGCTCGCCCAGCTGTGCTTGCATTGCATCGTGTGAGAGAGAATGATGGCTGAAAGTGAAAATGGAAAAGGTAATGGCAGAAGAGTAGGGAAGGGAAGGGAAGGGCGGGGTTCCTGGAAGGAAGACAGATGCAGACTGTGGATTTGGGAGCAAAGACCATAATATGATTTGATTTTACAGTCTTTGGTGACAGTTAGGGAAGCATTACTGCAGCTGCTGCTCCATAGTTGTATGTGGGGACAGACAGACAGACAGACAGACGTCTAGACAGACAGACAGACAGACAGACGTCTAGACAGACAGACAGACAGACAGACAGACAGACAGGAACGGCAGATAGTGGAGGGGTGCAGTATGAGAAGTGTTGTGAACCGGGCAAAGTGGGAATAAAATGCTAATGTAGATAGATAGATAGATAGATAGATAGATAGATAGATAGATAGATAGATAGATAGATAGATAGATAGATTAAATGAATGCTAGTGTAGGTAGGTAGGTAGGTAGATAGATAGACAAATAGATAGATGGATGAATGGATAGACAGATGAATGGATACATAGACAGACAGACAGATGGATAGATAAATAGATAGATAGACAGATAGATAGATAAAGGAAATGCTAGTATAGATAGATAGATATGTAGGTAGGTAGATAGAAAGATGCATACATACATACATACAAACATACATACATACATGCATGCATACATACATACATACATACATACATACATACATACATACATACATACATACATACATACATACATACATACATACATACATACACAGACAGACAGATAGACAGACAGATGAATGGATAGATAGATAGACGCATACATACATATAGACAGAGAGAGAGAGAGAGAGAGAGAGAGAGAGAGAGAGAGAGAGAGAGAGAGAGAGAGAGAGAGAGAGAGAGAGAGAGAGAGAGAGAGATGACGTTTATGGTACCTTTTCTATGGAGATGGAAGACTTTAGGGTTAGGCTTTATATTTTACTTTTATTATCATTTCTTTCGTTTACATTCATGTCTGCATGTAGCAACAGTTGAGCCCACCAGGCTTACGGAGTGCGTTGTTTTAAATGTTTTAAATGAGGGATTTCTTTAAAGCTCTTTTCTCATCCCTGTGGACTTTCTCCTCTGGTTGCTGGCCTCCACAGGCCGTGCCTGTCACCTTTCCACATGTTGATATCTGGATCAGCTTTTCCCTTGACCGAGTGTTCGCCTTTGTTTTTTTGGAATTTTTTTTTGTAGGCGAGGCGGGGATGGGTGGGGGTGGTGTCACCTGATTTTGTCGTCCTGGTGATCTTTCATTTCTAGTCGTCGATCTCCATAGGCTGTCTTTGTCTTTTATGTTTTGATTTTTTGATTGATTTTAGTCTATGACCTTCTCACGAAATTCTTCCTTCTCCCTCCATTGAGCGCTTACTTATCTTTACTGTTTAGAGACGCTTTGCTGAGAGCCAGAAGAATCTACCAGATTTCAGGGAGTTTTCTCTCGGTGTATGAAGAAGTGCTTCTCATTAGCAGATAACTGTGATCCTGTAGCAAGCCTGATGAACTCTTCAAAGGATGAAACAGCTGTCTCTCGCTGGTCCTGTTGATCTTCACCTTGGAGAAACTTGAAAGCACACAGACCACTCACTGGAGAAGAGTCGTTCTTGTTCACGCTTCCTTCCTTTTAAACGCAGGCCTTTGGTGTTCATATCGCCCATTCTATGGGGATGGATCGCCCATTCTATGGGGATGGATCGCCTTCGGGCAATCATATATGTATGTTTATATCGCCCATTCTATGGGGATGGATCGCCCATTCTATGGGGATGGATCGCCCATTCTATGGGGATGGATCGCCCATTCTATGGGGATGGATCGCCCATTCTATGGGGATGGATCGCCCATTCTATGGGGATGGATCGCCCATTCTTTGGGGATGGATTGCCTTCGGGCAATCATATATGTATGTTCATATCGCCCATTCTTTGGGGATGGATTGCCTTCGGGCAATCATATATGTATGTTCATATCGCCCATTCTTTGGGGATGGATTGCCTTCGGGCAATCATATATGTATGTTCATATCGCCCATTCTTTGGGGATGGATTGCCTTCGGGCAATCATATATGTATGTTCATATCGCCCATTCTATGGGGATGGATTGCCTTCGGGCAATCATATATGTATGTTCATATCGCCCATTCTATGGGGATGGATTGCCTTCGGGCAATCATATATGTATGTTCATATCGCCCATTCTATGGGGATGGATTGCCTTCGGGCAATCATATATGTATGTTCATATCGCCCATTCTATGGGGATGGATTGCCTTCGGGCAATCATATATGTATGTTCATATCGCCCATTCTATGGGGATGGATTGCCTTCGGGCAATCATATATGTATGTTCATATCGCCCATTCTATGGGGATGGATTGCCTTCGGGCAATCATATATGTATGTTCATATCGCCCATTCTATGGGGATGGATTGCCTTCGGGCAATCATATATGTATGTTCATATCGCCCATTCTTTGGGGATGGATTGCCTTCGGGCAATCATATATGTATGTTTATATTTCTTATATAAACAAACACGCGGTTGTCTTCATGGCCGAATCACAAGATTAGAAATTCACCTTCCATCCTATGTCATATAACAATGTTTGTTGGTAAAACACTCCACCATAGAGGCGTAAAAATAATTTACAGCGATGAAAATTTCGAAACTGTTTTCTCTAAGGCGTGTCACACGAGAAAATGGCCACAGCAAAATGCCATGGTTGAGCAGTTGCACTACTCCACCGACTGCCCGAATGCCTGCACAAAATCTATCGTCAATGAGAAGCACCTGCCTGCTTTTGATTCCTAGAGTGGGTTATTGTGCTGTCTGGTGTGCATCACGACACAGATCCTGAAGTGTGTGGTTAAGTATCTTCCCCTTTTGCTGGTAAGAGATCCTTTGCCCTTGTTGAAGGCATTCACCACTTCCTGTTGATCCGACTGGCTCTGTGTCTGCCTGGTGTTTATGGGTTGGCCATACTGTTCACCATACTGTTCACCATACTGCTTACCATACTGCTCACCATACTGCTCACCATACTGTTCACCATGCTGTTCACCATACTGTTCACCATACTGCTCACCACACTTTTCACCATATTGTTCACCATACTGTTCACACTGTCAGCTTTGAAGCACACACACACGGTGGTTTGCGGACAGACAAAGGCTGCGTGCAGGGAGCAGACCAGTCTCGCTGAACAGCAGACGAAGGCTGCGTGCAAGGAACAGGCCAGTCTCGCTGAACAGCAGACAGCAGAAAGCTGACAGACATGGTTACCTGAGAAAGCAGCCCAGGAAAGGGGTTCACCTAAAGGTGCCGGTATGACCCACAGAAGTCCTTGGTTTAACTGCCAAACCAGCCATCCAGAAGCAATCCTGCTCCACACTTGGAAGCCCGTGCAGTGTCGATGTAGGGTGTAGGCACGTACAGGGTAATACATTAAGATGTCAAGGGACATAACTGTTCTCGGGCAAATGTCACTATGTGCTGGCCGTTGAACGCGACACGACAGAACCTTCGTGGAAGCGTCCTTATGGGTGTCTCAACCCGTATTTCATAACTGCAGAGCACACTGGCAAAACACGCCACTAGCAAGTAAATTTCTGCTCGAATCTATCCTCGTTGCTGTTTCACTGACGGGTAAACCCAGAACAACTCCAGCCACAGCCAAGCTTTCGCCACACGGTCTCACAGGGAAAGTCCTTTTGACAGCAGGGAAGACTGTAACCCACCATCCTCTTCACAGGGCACGTAAGACGGTGTGAGATGGGGCTGAGGGGTAGGAGGGGGAGGGGGGGTGCGCTTATACTCCCAGATTAAATCCGTTCTTTTTAAAGTGACATTTGCCACTGTAATTTGAAAACACATTTTGGCTTGACAGCTTCCTCGAGATTCTGTTCGTGATAAATGAGATGGAATTCTAAGCGCAGCCCAACGGGAGCTGTGTCCATGTTTCAAGGTGGAGGCTTTAGGGGCCCTCTAGAGACGGGCTGTTGGAATATCGCCATCTTTCTCAGACCCAGTGATAATGGGAACCTCGTATATGCCAGAACTAAACCCCCAAGACCCTGTACAAGGAAAAAACTATGATTAAATGTGGGGGCCAATGTCACCTCGAAATTGGACCCCTTAATTTCTTCTTTTTTTTTTTTAAACTGTCTACATACTGGAACCAAGCTTTTTCTTAATTAATGTCACCAACGCCCTAGTGCTGTTTCTAAGGACCACTGGTCTGTTTGTTTCTGGATGTGGATGTATGCATATTTTTCCCTTTCAAAGTAGACATCAGACGGTCATAAAGGGCTGTTGCCAGGAAGCTGCTGAGAGTTCAGGAAAGCCCATCGCAATCATGGAGAAAGGAGGGGGACTAGGGAAAGCTGGAAGGAGGGAAGGGGTGAAGGAGAAGCATTGGGGAAGGGTATAGGAGACTAGTCCTCAATAGCAAGCCGTGCAGAATCTGTCGGCGTGACCACGTGAGATGGCGGCAATCGATCCAGCCTGTCTCCTCCACTGAGTCTACCCCCCAGGGTCTCAGGATCCACCCAATAAAAATGGCCCCTCTCAGCATGTCGCCCTGCACCGTAAACCGCGTACGTCTTCCTCGTTACCAGAACGAAATCTGTGCAGACCAGCTATACACTCAGCGGCTGCTGTGAGCGAGATGCTGAGAGCTCAGGGAATTAGTTAGCAATCGTGATGAGAGCGTGGGGGGTAGACAGGAGGGGGGGAAGGAGGACGTGGGAGGAGCGGGGGGGGGCATCAGAAATATTGGACAAATCAAGATTGTCGGTCGTAAGCCCTGTAGAATATGTCGGCGAGACAGAAAGAGGGTGAGAATCGATTCAGACTGCATCTCCCAAGTCCCCCAGGGCCTGTGGGTCTGCCTGATGAAAATTAGGGTTGTACATCAATATGCAAAATCCGTATTGATGTTATGGCGGTATGTTTTACCCTTGTTGATATTTGAAATGGCATATTGACAGCTGTAAGTTGCCGCGATGAAGTGATCAATGCCAGTGCATACACAATGAACAAAATGTTTATACAGAGTGAAAGAAAACGGGGTGCACGTGCTGCAAGTGCACAGCTGACTGGCTGAAATTACAGCGTGTCTTCTGTTTGCGTACGTACATCGCTATGTGACAAAAAGTACAAACCAACTAAAAGATGACTTTGCACAGAAATGGAAAAGAGAGACAGGAGAGGGGAGGTGGGCTGTCGTTGGGGAGGGCAGGAACATGGTATCCATTGGGAGGCCTTCAACATTCAATCTTGTATAGGCTGGAACCGAATCCCAAGGAGCTCGTGCCAGACAAAAATGGAATTACCTTGAAAATGGACCTACCCCTTCATTAAAAAAAAAAAAGTTATCTACAGACATGGAACCGAACTTTATTTAAGGCCACCAACATTAGTGCAGCCTCTGGGGACCACAGAACTGTGTATTTCTGGAGTTGGACACATGCACTGGATTTATACATATTTCTCCATCTCCAAGTGTACATCAGAGTGTTGTAGAGGGCTGTTACCAGCAAGCTACTGAGAGTTCAGGAAAGAACACTGCAATTATGGAGAGAGGAGGGTACACCAGGAAGGAGGGAAGAGGTGTAGCAGAAGGATGGGGTGGGGTACATTCCACTAGTCCAGTCCTCAATAGCAAGCTGTGCAGAATCTGTCAGCGAGACCACGTGAGATGGTGGCAGCAATCGATCCCGCCTGTCTACTCCATGGAGTCTCCCACCCAGGGGTCTCAGGATCTGTCTGATAAGAAAGGGTCCTCTCTGCTTGTTGCCCTGCGCCGTAAACCGCGTACGTCTTCCTCGTTACCAGAACGAAATCTGTGCAGACCAGCTATACACTCAGCGGCTGCTGTGAGCGAGATGCTGAGAGCTCAGGAAATTAATTAGCAATCGTGGTAAGAGCGTGGGGGGGGGGACAGGAGGAGGGGAAGGAGGACCTGGGAGGAGCGGGGGTGGGGGGCTGGGAAAGAGATATTGGACAAATCAAGATTGTCGGTCGTAAGCCCTGTAGAATATGTCGGCGAGACAGAAAGAGGGTGAGAATCGATCCAGACTGCTTCTCCCAAGTCCCTAGGGCCTGTGGGTCTGCCTGATGAAAATTAGGGTTGTACGTCAGTATGCAAGATCTGTATTGATGTTGTGGCGGTATGTTTTACCCATACCAATATTTTTTAATGACATACTAGCAGCTGCAAATACCTCTATTAAGTGATCAATGCCAGTGCATAAACAATCAGCTAAATGCTTATACAGAAAGACAGAAAAACGGGTGAAAGTGCAGCAAGTATACAGTTGAGCAGCTGAAATCAAAGTGTGCTTTCTCGTTGCATACATACGTCACTATATGACAAAAAGTACAAACCAACTAAAAAAATGACTTTGCAAAGCTATGGAGGAAACAGACGGGAGAGGGGTAGTGTTGTGGGGAATTATGGTCACAGAGTGGAGGTAAAGGGGGTGGGTGGGTGGTGGGACATTTACGAGTCTAGACCCTTAGCTACAAGGTCTGCAAAATGTAAAGCGACATTGACGAAGAAGGCAAAAGTGTTTACTTAGTCCTGTTCTGTCTAATAAAAAAGGCCTTCGCTTATTGCTCTGATTTTGAGCCATGTGCATGTCACTCACCATGAGAAAGAAATCTGCATATTGAGCCATGCACCTATCCCTCGTCATGTGAAAAAAATCTGCATACTGAGCCATGTACATATCCCTTGTCATGTGAAAGAAATCTGCATACTGAGCCATGTACATACCCCTTGTCATGTGAAAGAAATCTACATTTTGAGCCATGTACATATCCCTTGTCATGTGAAGGAAATCCGCATTTTGAGCCATGTACATCTCCCTTGTCATGTGAAAGAAATCTGCATACTGAGCCATGTACATCCCCCTTGTCATGTGAAAGATATCTGCATACTGAGCCATGTACATCTCCCTTGTCATGTGAAAGATATCTGTATATTGAGCAATGTACATATCCTTCATCATGTGAAAGAAATCTGGATGTTGAGCCATGTACATACCCCTTGTCATAAGAAAGAAATCTGTACCAGCCGCCGTGGCGAAGTGGTTAGCGTCGCGGACTCCCGGCTGGGAGGTCGTGGGTTCGAATCCCATCAGAAGTCATGTAGGTTTTTCTGCCCCGACCGGCTCCTACCCAGAGTTGAGTTTGCTGCGAACTCAGTTGGGAAGACTGGGACCACACAGTCGAGTTTCATCCACTTAATGGATGCGTTTCTGAGAGTGTTGCTCAAATTTCCTTACCAACACTGAAGGTGCCTGTATCTCTCGGGCCTGGTTGACGGCGGGATATATTATGAAAGGAAGCGTAGAGTACAGCCCTGTCATGTAGTCTCAGACCGAAATGGAAATCCATAGCATCATCTTAATCATCCTCATTCTCATTGATCAGCATTAAAAAAAATATCTCAAATTCTGCGGCCCTTCATGCCCTGCTCTCATGGTGACCTCAATTTCGATGTCCTCTCCACGTCTGTGGCTTTGGTTTGGTTCCGTCGGGGTCACCGGTATCGGCGAGTCCATGGGGTCTGTCGGTGGACGGACGTGGTGGCGCCCTCCGGAGGGAGAGCTCACTCACGCCCGCTCCGCGACTAAGCAATTACTGTCGTCAGTAGGGGGTTTAGTAGGTGGTGTCCTGCGTATGTTAGATCAGAACAGGCGCCACTGAACACCACCGAAGTGACTCGGCAGCAGTGCAGTGTCTCCTCCGGTGGGTTGCCTCTTAACGACTTGATATTGACTGCTCCCTGTGGATTGCTGGTGCCGGGGCTGCGGCGGGGCCGACCGGGCTGTGGCTGTGGACAGGGTGTCGGAATAAGCGGCGTGGGTACACTGCCTCTGAGGTGGCGCAGAGGTTGGGACAGCAAAAAAAAAAAAAAAAAAAAAAAAATCTATTGTTTGAACCATGCACATATCCCTTGTCAAAGAAAGAAATCTGCATACTGAGCCATGTACATACCCCTTGTCATGTGAAAGAAATCTGCTTTTTGAGCCATATAAATACGCCTTGGCATAAGGAAGAAATGTACATTTTGAGCAATGTACATAACCTTCGTCGCGAGAAAGAAATCCATTAACATCGGCCGTACAGTCAGCTGCTTTATAGATTAGTGAGTTGCAGGGAGATACCCCCCCCCCCCCCCCCAAAAAAAAAAAAAAAGAAAAAAGAAAAAAAGTGGTGGTAATTACAGAAAAAGGGTAGAGGCAGACAAAGGAGAGAGGGGCTGCAGGGGAGAAGGGCAATGAAGGGGGGGGGGGGAGGGGAGGGAGAGGAGACAGGAGGCTGCAGGGAAATTGGATAAGTCCAGACCACGAGTCACAGACAGTGCAGGAACTATCAGCGGGACTGCGGAGAACGGCCGCCATCGTTCCAGCCTGCTGCAGCCGAGACCCACGGGGGTTTCTGGGTCTGCCTGATGAAAATGGCCTTGACCTGTCCGCCTGTCCCTGTGCGTCCTGCTTGATCGTGTTTTCCAAATGGCAACCCCTCCTTCCTCCACCCCCCCCCCCCCCCCCCCCCACCACTCCAAACTTCGCCTCTTGGGAAACCAGGCACAGTTAATCGGATAGGAAAGCAAATATCAGACTAATGATCTCATGCCAAGTTAGGAGTTTTTCAAAACTACTCATGACATTAAAAATCTTACAATTGTGAGAAAAAAAGCACAATTAACAAAATGATTTAAAACTACTGATGAATGAATTTTGAAAAAAAAACAATGAACGTATTCATTCTCACTGTCATGCGTTACTCCCCTTCTCCCTCACTCAGACATCCTAATCCCTATCTCTCCCATCACTCCCCTTCTCCCTCACTGACACATCCTAATCCCTATATCTCCCTTCACTCCCCTTCTCCCTCACTGACACATCCTAATCCCTATATCTCCCTTCACTCCCCTTCTCCCTCACTGACACATCCTAATCCCTATATCTCCCTTCATTCCCCTTCTCCCTCACTGACACATCCTAATCCCTATCTCTCCCTTCACTCCCCTTCTCCCTCACTGACACATCCTAATCCCTATCTCTCCCTTCATTCCCCTTCTCCCTCACTGACACATCCTAATCCCTATATCTCCCTTCACTCCCCTTCTCCCTCACTGACACATCCTAATCCCTATATCTCCCTTCACTCCCCTTCTCCCTCACTGACACATCCTAATCCCTATCTCTACCTTCACTCCCCTTCTCCCTCACTGACACATCCTAATCCCTACCTCTCCCTTCACTCCCCTTCTCCCTCACTGACACATCCTAATCCCTATCTCTCCCTTCACTCCTCTGCTCCTGAGGGAAGTCTGCCGAAAAAGTCATCATCTGACCAGTCATCATCTGACCAGTCATCATCTGACCAGTCATCATCTGACCAGTCATCATCTGACCAGTCATCATCTGACCAGTTTGGAAAGGAAAATGTACCACGTATATTCATTATAATCAAGGCGAGAGACTAAACCTCGTCTACAAAACAAATCACTCTGCAAACATGCTTGTAATATATCTGTTGCAGAAAAAAGGGGGAAGATAAAGCCTGTTTTTTTTTCATTGCAAGTAGAGTTATCTTTTCTCAGTTTATGGGTCAAGCAACTAGATGTAATGAGTTAGTTACTCGATTTGAAGTTCATACCAGGATATTCATTTGGATATTGACTCTGCAGTACCGGCGCTTTATTTCACTCCCACCTTTTGGCATTTTCTCTCTCTCTGGCTGAACTCCCCTTCTCCCTCACTGAGACTAATCTCTATCTCTCCCTCTCCGTCACTCTTATTCATGAAGGAAAATTGCTTTGGCCGTGCCCACAAGCGACATCTGTTCAATGAAAACGGCTGGGACACCAGCTGAACGCGAGCTTTCACACAGATTGCAGGTTTCCAATCATCGTCTGTTTGTTTGCTGTCTCGTAACAGAACTATTGGTGAACGGTTCGTTGGTCATTGGATGATATATTATGTATGTATCTATATATGTATAGATCGTCAATCAAGTTTAACTCACAAGTGTGTTGATTTTTGACCATGAAAGGTATTCCTTGTTAAAAGAATGAAATCCATAAAGCATCTTCGTGTCACTGCAGTTGTGTGTATGTTAATGAGAGGTCAGGAAATAAAGTCGTACTCATTAGGGAACGGTAGGGGAAAAGGTGATGTGGTGGAGACATTAGACAAGTCTAGAACTACAGTCACAAGCTGGGGAGAACATCAGCGGATCTGAAGCAGATGGGGACACTCAATTTGAACTGCCTCGTCGGAGTCCCCAGGATCTCTGTCTGGGTCTGCCTGATAAAACGGGGGCTCTGTCTGTTCGTCATTCTGCACTTTGAGTCATAGACCTTGGTCCCTCGTCACAAGAAAGACATGTGTGCATACCAGCTGTACTGTCACCTGCTGATGTGAACGACTCGCAAAAGGGTTCAGAAAATCTGGTAGCAATCATGAAAAAAAAAGAAAGAAAAAAAAGAACAGTAGGCGAAGAGAAGGGAGAGAGGAGCTGAAGAGGGGACGGCAAAGAGGGACGGAAGAGACGGGGGTGGGGCGCAGGGAAATTGGAACCAATCCGCTCCCTCTGTCCCAAGCTCTGCGGAATATGTCGGCGGGACTGCGGAAGATGGCGGCAATCGATCCACCCAGTTGCAGCCGAATCCCTTGGGTTCCCGGGTTCGGCCTGGTACCAACAGCCTTGATCTGTCCGCCTGCCGCTTTGCTGCTGACTCGGGCGTGTTTTCCATACGACTTTTCCCTCCCGTCCCTCACCCTACCCGTCCCTCACCCTACCCATTCCTCACCCTACCCGTCCCTCACCCTACCCATTCCTCACCCTACCCATTCCTCACCCTACCCATTCCTCACCCTACCCGTCCCTCACCTTACCCATTTCTCACCCTACCCATTCCTCACCCTACCCATTCCTCACCCTACCCATTCCTCACCCTACCCATTCCTCACCCTACCCATTCCTCACCCTACCCGTCCCTCACCCTACCCATTCCTCACCCTACCCATTCCTCACCCTACCCATTCCTCACCCTACCCGTCCCTCACCCTACCCATTCCTCACCCTACCCATTCCTCACCCTACCCATTCCTCACCTTACCCATTTCTCACCCTACCCATTCCTCGCCCTACCCGTCCCTCACCCTACCCATTCCTCACCCTACCCATTTCTCACGCTACCCGTCCCTCACCCTACCCATTCCTCACCCTACCCATTCCTCACCCTACCCATCCCTCACCCTACCCATTCCTCACCCTACCCATTTCTCACCCTACCCATTCCTCACCCTACCCGTCCCTCACCCTACCCATTCCTCACCCTACCCATTCCTCACCCTACCCATTCCTCACCCTACCCATTTCTCACCCTACCCATTCCTCACCCTACCCGTCCGTCACCCTACCCGTCCCTCACCCTACCCATTCCTCACCCTACCCATTCCTCACCCTACCCATTCCTCACCCTACCCGTCCCTCACCCTACCCATTCCTCACCCTACCCATTCCTCACCCTACCCATTTCTCACGCTACCCATTCCAAAACCTTGCGAATAGGGAAGTATGGCTCAGTCAACACAGATTGTAAAGGAAGCACTACTCGAATAATTCTATGCAACGTAAGGAGCTTTCAAAATAATGTTTAGAATTAAAAAGTTTTACACGCATAAAAAGAAATTCATTATATAAAAAAGTACTGACATACAAAGACATGAACTTATATATTCAAATCTGATGTTTTGTGTCATTTGTGTGTGTGGTTTTTTTTTTATGGCTACGCCTTTACCAACCCCCATCCCCTTCTTCCTCAATGCCTCACCTCAATAACTCTCTGCTATTGCCCCTTCACTTTGCTCTTCCTGAAGAAGGAAGAAAAGGACTCATTCTGCAGAAGACGTCATCATCTTTTCATCTTAGTGAGGAGCATTGAACACATCAGCGATGTGTTGTCATGATTACAGCAAGAGATTAAAGAAAACGTCTCTAAAGCAGAAATAATTCCACAAATATGTTTGTCCTTTTTTTTTTTTTTTGCTGTCTCACGACAGAATTATCGCTGAATAGATCACTCGTGTTGAGTTAAGGCCATTTATAGAGAGTAAATCAACTGGTCGTTTTAAAACCTTTCTTTCTGGACCAAGGCATATTGCTTGTTTATTAAATAGAATGAGGCTCGATGCTTGGAAAACAAACTATTCTAAGAATGTTCAGTGTATGTTTGGTGGCTTTATTTCCATTCCACACATTCTTTTTAACTGTGAGATTCTGAATATGTTATATTTTTTGACAAGCACTGCATTTCAGACAATAGATTATCAGCTGATTCTGTATTATACAATCAATTACTTAAAGTGTATGGCATTGGTCAATGTATATTGAATAGTCCTGTAGGCCTTATTATGCAATCAATTACTTAAAGTGTATGGCATTGGTCGGTGTATATTGAATAGTCCTGTAGGCCTTATTATACAATCAATTACTTGAAGTGCATGGCATTGGTCGGTGTATATTGAATAGTCCTGTAGGCCTTATTATACAATCAATTACTTAAAGTGTATGGCATTGGTCGATGTATATTGAATAGTCCTGTAGGCCTTTTACTATAATTTGGTTTTGAATTTTGTGATTATTTGATATTGCAATGTAATGTAGTATACTTGTATACGTATTGGTAGGAATGTGTGTGTGTGTGTGTGTGTGTGTGTGTGTGTGTGTGTGTGTGTGTGGTGCGTGCGTGCGTGCGTGCGTGCGTGCGTGCGTGCGTGCGTGCGTGCATGCGTGCGTGCGTGCGTACGTGCGTGCGTGCGTGCGTGCGTGCGTGCGTGCGTGCGTGCGTGCGTGCGTGCGTGTGTGTGTGTGTGTGTGTGTGTGTGTGTGTGTGTGTGTGTGTGTGTGTGTGTGTGTGTGTGTGTGTGTGTGTGTGTGTGTGTGTGTGTGCACTCGCGCGTGCGCGCGCGCGTGCGCAAGAACGCGTATCATAGCTTTTCATCTTATTTTATTTTATTTATCTATTTAATTTTCTTTCCCCGTGTAATATCACCAGTTATGGTGAAAACACGTAAACTAACAGATTCATTCATTCTAAATCAACTTCAAACTGTCATATTTCATCACATACATACACCTCGTCATGTGACAAAAAAAAATCTGTACATAGCATAGCCAGCTACTGCTGCCGATGAGTTTCTTGTGAGGTCAGAAAACCCGGTTATGGGAAAGGGCAGGAAGATGAAGAGGGGGCGAAAGGGAAGGGGGTGTGGGGGGGGGGGCAATGCGGATATTAAATAAATCCAGACTCAGTCGTGGGCTTGACAAAATCTGTCGGCTGGACAATGGCAGAGGACGACATTGATCCGTCTTGTCTCCGCTGAGTTCCCCTAGGGTCTCCGGGGTCTCCTTGATTCAAATGGCCCGAGTCTGCCTGTCGATGTACAGCTCGTTTAGCACGTGCTTTCCATACGATTCTCCGGGCCTTGCCAGTCCAGACACCAGACACAGGCAAGGCGGGGAGGACAGGAAATGTTAAGCGAATGACTCTTTGCAAAGCTAGAAGTCTTTCAAACCGTCTTTCTCGTCATGTTTTTTTTAAATTCCTTAAAATATAGCAAGAAACCAGTCATACAAACAAAATAATGATGGTAACAATAATTATGGTAACAATGATAATAATGATAACATTAATGGTGATGATAATAATAAGAATAATAAGAATGATGATGATGATGATGATGATGATGATGATGATGATGATGATGATGATGATGATGATAATAAACACTGACCACGGCATTAACTTATTCTTTTACAATCCCATGCTTTCCCTATTCTGCTTTTCTTACCGTCATGCTGTTCAAACTCTTCCCTTTTCCTCTCCCTCCCCGTTTCACCCTGGCCATTCACTCGCACCTAACCCATGCCAACCTGTCACCCCCACACCTATTCTTCCCATGGACATTTTTTCCCCCGGAGTCATTTTCCGTGGTCTTTCAGTAGCATAACTCCCGTACTGCTTATTCCGCAGTCCATCTCCTCTACACATAACCATACGCAGATTGGTCCCGTGGTAGTCCCAGCATGACAGTCCACAGGCAGCGATCAAGATCAAGCCGACATGAGGCAACCCACCGGAGGAGACACTGCACTGCGTCTTCCCGTGGTGTTTAGTGGTATCTGTTCTCACCCAGCATTCGCAGGACACCACCTTCTGAGATGAGTTGAATTCTGCAGAAGAACCCTCCTAGCAACTTAGACAGGAAAGTATGGTACAGTGAGGACATTCTATCAAGAACCCTCCTGGCATCTTAGACAGGAAAGTATGATACAGTAAGGATATTCTGTCATCTTAGAAAGGAAAGTATAATACAGTAAGGATATTCTGTCATCTTAGAAAGGAAAGTATAATACAGTAAGGATATTCTGTCATCTTAGAAAGGAAAGTATAATACAGTAAGGATATTCTGTCATCTTAGCAAGGAAAGTATGATACAGTAAGGATATTCTGTCATCTTAGAAAGGAAAGTATAATACAGTAAGGATATTCTGTCATCTTAGAAAGGAAAGTATAATACAGTAAGGATATTCTGTCATCTTAGCAAGCAAAGTATGATACAGTAAGGATATTCTATCATCTTAGAAAGGAAAGTATAATACAGTAAGGATATTCTGTCATCTGAGAAAGGAAAGTATAATACAGTAAGGATATTCTGTCATCTTAGAAAGGAAAGTATAATGCCGTAAGGATGTTCTATAATCTTAGAAAGGAAAGTATGATACAGTACAGTAAGGATATTCTATCATAATCAAGGTCAAAAGAACATATTTCTTTTTTCCACGAAGCAGAAAAAAAAAAAAAGTTCCGAAAATAAACTCGCATTGAGCTGGTGTCTTGAGGAAGGACTGGTTCTGAAGTTGATCCACCTGAAACGGGTGGGTTTTTCTGAACAAAAAACAACAACAAACAAACAAACAAAACAACAAACAAAAACAAAAACAAAAACAAAAAACGGGGAAAAGGACAAAAAAATATACGAACTTGTTGACATTGAAAGTTTGCGCTTTCTGATAGTTGTCGCTCATGCTTTGAGGCTTGCGTCTGTCTTTTTGTGTGGTTGGTTGGTTGGTTGGTTGGTTGGTTGGTTGGTTGGCTGGTTGGTTGGTTGGTTGGTTGGTTGGTTGGTTGGTTGGTTGGTTGGTTGGTTGGTTGGCTGGTTGGTTGGCTGGTTGGTTGGCTGGTTGGTTGGTTGGTTGGTTGGTTGGTTGGTTGGTTGGTTGGTTGGTTGGTTGGTTGGTTGGTTGGCTGGTTTAAACTATTATGCTTTAGGTGCCTGTGTATGGGTGTGGGGGGGGGGGGCGGGGCATGGGACTTTAGATAAGTCCGTCCAGAATATCAGTCTCAAGCTGAGCAGAATCTTTTGGTAAAACTGGGAGGGGGGAGGGGGGGGGGGGGCAGCGATCGATTTGGAGTCCGCTATGGTCTCTAGCTCTCCTTGAATCAAAAATTAAATAGAGAGAGAAGGATTTTAAAAAAATCTTTGAATAAAAAATGAAAAAAGATAGAAAGAAAAAAAAAGGTAAGGAGGACAACCAAGAAAAAAAAGAAAAGAAAAGAAAAAAAAAGAAAACATTTGTCCATTTTGCGATTTTTTGTCACCTACTTCTTGCAAATGAAGAATGGACACAGTCAGCATGGACAGAAAAGAAAGCATCAAACCAATGGCCTCTGGCAGAAAGCATCAAACGAATGGCCTCTGGCAGAAAGCATCAAACGAATGGCCTCTGGCAGAAAGCATCAAACCAATGGCCTCTGGCAGAAAGCATCAAACCAATGGCCTCTGGCAGAAAGCATCAAACCAATGGCCTCTGGCAGAAAGCATCAAACCAATGGCCTCTGGCAGAAAGCATCAAACCAATGGCCTCTGGCAGAAAGCATCAAACGAATGGCCTCTGGCAGAAAGCATCAAACCAATGGCCTCTGGCAGAAAGCATCAAACCAATGGCCTCTGGCAGAAAGCATCAAACGAATGGCCTCTGGCAGAAAGCATCAAACCAATGGCCTCTGGCAGAAAGCATCAAACCAATGGCCTCTGGCAGAAAGCATCAAACCAATGGCCTCTGGCAGAAAGCATCAAACGAATGGCCTCTGGCAGAAAGCATCAAACCAATGGCCTCTGGCAGAAAGCATCAAACCAATGCCTCTGGCAGAAAGCATCAAACCAATGGCCTCTGGCAGAAAGCATCAAACCAATGGCCTCTGGCAGAAAGCATCAAACCAATGGCCTCTGGCAGAAAGCATCAAACGAATGGCCTCTGGCAGAAAGCATCAAACCAATGGCCTCTGGCAGAAAGCATCAAACGAATGGCCTCTGGCAGAAAGCATCAAACGAATGGCCTCTGGCAGAAAGCATCAAACCAATGGCCTCTGGCAGAAAGCATCAAACCAATGGCCTCTGGCAGAAAGCATCAAACGAATGGCCTCTGGCAGAAAGCATCAAACCAATGGCCTCTGGCAGAAAGCATCAAACCAATGGCCTCTGGCAGAAAGCATCAAACCAATGGCCTCTGGCAGAAAGCATCAAACGAATGGTCTCTGGCAGAAAGCATCAAACGAATGGCCTCTGGCAGAAAGCATCAAACCAATGGCCTCTGGCAGAAAGCATCAAACGAATGGCCTCTGGCAGAAAGCATCAAACCAATGGCCTCTGGCAGAAAGCATCAAACGAATGGTCTCTGGCAGAAAGCATCAAACGAATGGCCTCTGGCAGAAAGCATCAAACGAATGGCCTCTGGCAGAAAGCATCAAACGAATGGCCTCTGGCAGAAAGCATCAAACGAATGGCCTCTGGCAGAAAGCATCAAACCAATGGTCTCTGGCAGAAAGCATCAAACCAATGGCCTCTGGCAGAAAGCATCAAACCAATGGCCTCTGGCAGAAAGCATCAAACGAATGGCCTCTGGCAGAAAGCATCAAACGAATGGCCTCTGGCAGAAAGCATCAAACGAATGGCCTCTGGCAGAAAGCATCAAACGAATGGTCTCTGGCAGAAAGCATCAAACGAATGGCCTCTGGCAGAAAGCATCAAACGAATGGCCTCTGGCAGAAAGCATCAAACGAATGACCTCTGGCAGAAAGCATCAAACGAATGACCTCTGGCAGAAAGCATCAAACGAATGGCCTCTGGCAGAAAGCATCAAACGAATGACCTCTGGCAGAAAGCATCAAACGAATGGCCTCTGGCAGAAAGCATCAAACGAATGGCCTCTGGCAGAAAGCATCAAACGAATGGCCTCTGGCAGAAAGCATCAAACGAATGGTCTCTGGCAGAAAGCATCAAACGAATGGCCTCTGGCAGAAAGCATCAAACCAATGGTCTCTGGCAGAAAGCATCAAACCAATGGCCTCTGGCAGAAAGCATCAAACGAATGGCCTCTGGCAGAAAGCATCAAACCAATGGCCTCTGGCAGAAAGCATCAAACGAATGACCTCTGGCAGAAAGCATCAAACCAATGGTCTCTTGCAGAAAGCATCAAACGAATGGCCTCTGGCAGAAAGCATCAAACCAATGGTCTCTTGCAGAAAGCATCAAACGAATGACCTCTGGCAGAAAGCATCAAACCAATGGTCTCTGGCAGAAAGCATCAAACCAATGGTCTCTGGCAGAAAGCATCAAACCAATGGCCTCTGGCAGAAAGCATCAAACCAATGGTCTCTGGCAGAAAGCATCAAACCAATGGTCTCTGGCAGAAAGCATCAAACCAATGGCCTCTGGCAGAAAGCATCAAACCAATGGCCTCTGGCAGAAAGCATCAAACCAATGGCCTCTGGCAGAAAGCATCAAACCAATGGTCTCTGGCAGAAAGCATCAAACCAATGGCCTCTGGCAAAACCAGAATGAGGAAAAGGTGGAAAGGGAGGTGTGTGGGGCGGATGGAGGGGAAGGGGTAATGGGGGAGGTCAAGAGAGACGATGGATATGGGGATGTCAAATTATGCCTGTTGATATGGAAATAAACACAGAAAGACAGAAGGTAAGTAAGTAAGAAAGAAATGTAAAGAATAAAAACAGAATTCAAATAAAAGAATGAAGAAAGCAAAGAAACGAGAGAGAGAGAGAGAAGAAAGAAAACAAAGAAAGAAAGAAAGTAAACGAAAGATTGAATTTTAAAAAGTCAAAGACACGGGAAACTGGAGAGTTAGGGGAGGGGGGGGGGGGTGAAATTGATCCAAATAAAGATCAAAAGAAAAAATGCAAAGAGAAAGGGGGGGGGGGTCAAACAAAAAGAAAGAACCCACAAAAACGAAAGAAAGCCACCGAACTAAAAAGCAGACGAACAAGCAACAAAACACACAAAGAGAGAACTAAAAAGCAGACGAACAAGCAACAAAACACACAAAGAGAGAACTAAAAAGCAGACGAACAAGCAACAAAACACACAAAGAGAGAACTAAAAAGCAGACGAACAAGCAACAAAGCACACAAAGAGAGAACTAAAAAGCAGACGAACAAGCAACAAAACACACAAAGAGAGAACTAAAAAGCAGACGAACAAGCAACAAAACACACAAAGAGAGAAAGAAAGCCGCGGAAAGATGAAAACCGAAAGACAGAAAGCCAACGAAAAACAAAAATCCAAAGAAAGCCGGTAAGAAAGCCAAAGTACAATCGTCATTGAACAAGGAACGAAAGCTATTTTTGAAACAAAGGAAGA
>CM031598.1:115828900-115836400 GCA_018398815.1 Conus ventricosus
TTTTCCTTGACTTGAATGTAATGTTCAGATTTCACTTCCCTAAAGAAAAATTATGAGTCCACACGCCTGATAGATCAAAATCTTGGTCTATTGCAAGCTTGTTATTTTCACTGTACCTTTTGTTTTGTTTCCCGAATGATGTTGCGCTCAGTTTGTCATCAAGAGATACAGTACGAGATAATGCTAATCCAAGGTAGACATACTTTTCAAATGTATTCAGTATGTTTCTATTCAGTTGGACAGCTGGAGTTGAATCTGTCCCTTGACCTACTAACTCAGTCTTATTGATACTGATGGCCAGTGTGAAAATCTCACAAGCTGTGGCAAGAGTATCCATCAGCCTTTAAAACGAACTTTTTGCTGTGGGCAGCATGCATTGCATCATCAGCAAGAGGAAGTTCTCGAATCAAAACAAGTCGTCGGTTGTTTTGAACTTAGTCTTTTCAGGTTGAAGAGAGAGCTATATGATCTAATCCTGATGTAAATTCCATTTTCATCTTCTTCGAATGCATGATAAAGAATTGTAGCACTAAATATTCCAAAAAGGGTAGGGAACAGAACACATCCTTGCTTGACTCCACTCTTTACTTTAAAAAAATAGTCTGATGTGCTCCCCTAAGACTGGATGCAAACATTCATGTCTTCGTGGAAAGAGATGATCAACTGAAGAAGAGTAGGAGGACAACCGATGCCTTCAGAACCTTGTAAAGAGCTGGTCTACTGACAGTGTCAAAGGCTTTTGTCAAATCAACGAAAGTGATGTAGAGGGATTTCCTTTGCTCTCTGCACTTCTCTTGTAACAATCGCAATGTGAAGATCATGTCTGTAGTGGAGCGTCCAGCTCTAAAGCCACACAGGTGACTGGGGTAATATCCGCTCTCTTCACTCCTAGGGTCGCTTCAGAATGATCCTTGCAAATAGCTCTCCAGTGATCCTGAAAAGTGAAATTCCCCTGTAGGTGTTTCAGTCTCCTCTGTCGCTCTTGTTTTTGTGAAAAATCATTCCTTTGGCGTTTCGCATCCAATTGGGAATTTCTCGATGGAGAGAGCATTGAAGAACTAGACTGTGCAGATGTGGCAGAAGAATTTCTTTCTGGGTCATCATGGAAGTGGGAAGATGGTCGACAAAAAAACAGACTAGTAAAGATCTTTACCAATATTTTCTTTACCTTAGAAGCTCAACTCCAAATAGTATGGTGACATTCCAGATCAGGGCACTTGCACTGCCATCAAATAGACTTTGTACTCACACGCAGGAAGGACTTAAATTGTGTTGAAAGCACCTGAGCTTTTTACAGTGCTGATTACGACACTGGCGCAGAACTTCAGAAGTCTGTCTATTTTTGATCATCTTCCCACTTCCATGATGACCAGGAGTATGAGGCTAAGAACAGTGACCATTTGCTACTCATGTGTTGAAATCACCCAGAATTAAAGAGGTTTCTCCGTGTGCATGGAATGAACTATTTCTATGAAAAAGTCAAAGAACTTGTCCTTTTCCTCTGGGGATGCACACCAGGTGGCAGCATGTGCACTGATGAGGGTGACCTGCCCCTTGGTTGTACTGAGGCACAGAGACATGATGCTCCTGAAATGCCTGTTGGTGTACTGAGTGACTGGACATGCCCCTTGGTTGTATTGAGGCACAGAGACATGATGCTCCTGAAATCCCTGTTGGTGTACTGAGTGACTGGACATGCCCTTGGTTGTACTGAGGCACAGAGACATGATGCTCCTGAAATGCCTGTTGGTGTACTGAGTGACTGGACATGCCCCTTGGTTGTATTGAGGCACAGAGACATGATGCTCCTGAAATGCCTGTTGGTGTACTGAGTGACTGGACATGCTTAGTGCGTACTGCAAAGTCAAGTCCATACAGCCGAACAGGTCAGCATTAAAACCTTCCAAGAAAAATGGGCAGCCCCCCCCCCCCAACTCTCTCTCTCTCTCTCTCTCTCTCTCTCTCTCTCTCTCTCTCTCTCTCTCTCTCTCTCTCTCTCTCTCTCTCTCTCTCTCAAAGAATCACAGTCTGCCATTCTTGTCACCTTCGTAGCAACAATGTCAAGGCTCAGGGCCTACAGTTCTTTGTCTAAAATATTCGTTATTTGTCCATCTCCATAACTGTGTTACTTACTTTGCCATCTCTATAGCTGTGTTCCTTACTTGGCCATCTCTATAGCTGTATTCCTTACTTGGCCATCTCTATAGCTGTATTCCTTACTTGGCCATCTCTATAGCTGTATTCCTTACTTGGCCATCTCCATAGCTGTATTCCTTACTTGGCCATCTCTATAGCTGTATTCCTTACTTCGCCATCTCTATTGCTGTATTCCTTACTTGGCCATCTCTATTGCTGTATTCCTTACTTGGCCATCTCTATAGCTGTATTCCTTACTTGGCCATCTCTATTGGTGTATTCCTTACTTGGCCATCTCTATTGCTGTATTCCTTACTTCGCCATCTCTATTGCTGTATTCCTTACTTGGCCATCTCTATTGCTGTATTCCTTACTTGGCCATCTCTATTGCTGTATTCCTTACTTGGCCATCTCTATAGCTGTATTCCTTACTTGGCCATCTCTATTGCTGTATTCCTTACTTCGCCATCTCTATAGCTGTGTTCTTACTTGGCCATCTCTATAGCTGTATTCCTTACTTGGCCATCTCAATAGCTGTATTCCTTACTTGGCCATCTCTATAGCTGTATTCCTTACTTGGCCATCTCTATTGCTGTATTCCTTACATGGCCATCTCTATAGCTGTATTCCTTACTTGGCCATCTCTATAGCTGTATACCTCACTTGGCCATCTCTATAGCTGTTTTCCTTACTTGGCCATCTCTATAGCTGTATTCCTTACTTGGCCATCTCTATAGCTGTATTCCTTACTTGGCCATCTCTATAGCTGTATTCCTTACTTGGCCATCTCTATAGCTATTTTCCTTACTTGGCCATCTCTATAGCTGTATTCCTCACTTGGCCATCTCTATAGCTGTATTCCTCACTTGGCCATCTCTATAGCTATTTTCCTTAGTTCTTCATTTCTTATGTCCACATTGTCGAGTCCTGGTTGCATAGTCCTGACATTCCATGTTCAAATCTGTAATGGCTTTGGGGTTGTTGTTGTTTTTTCCTTCACTGCAGATTCGAATATTAAGATTTGCCTTTCAGTTTTTGTAAACAAGTCTTTATAGGAATTTAAAGTAGCTCCATTGGTTAGCATGGACAAGCAAATTACAAGACAAAGCACGACGCGTTTCGACCTTTTAGATCTTCTTCAGAAGAGATAAACACAAAATTCACGACAATGAAAACGAAGAAGGAGTAATCACTTTTCTTCTCAAATTCGATGCGAGGTCTGACCAGCGCATTGGGCTAATGCATCGGTCAGACATCTGCTAAGTCGTAGCCACGAGACCCTCTTCTTCAATTCTCTCATCTTAGTCCTTAATTCATTTATCCATCAGGTTAAAATCATGTGTAGTGTGGTCTCAAAACTTAGCGGATGTGGTGTAGCGTATATGGGCTAGTCCGCACGCAGTGACGCCTCCTTGATGAAACTGAAACTGAGATGCAAGAAGGGCGTTGATAGTCCTTCATCAACCCCGTCAACAGTTATTGGCCTGAGTTTGCCAGGGTTGAAAACAAAATCGTCCCCACTGCCGAAAGAGATCTGTGGCGCCTTCCCCTTCGCCAGTGTGGCTGGACTTGTGACCCGTAATGGCTGCTTTCCGTGTGGCTGGACTTGTGACCCGTAATGGCTGCTTTCCGTGTTGTGTCCACTTTGTGGGAAGTGATGGAGTGTTCCTCTCCATCGGCGCATACTGTGGGAACAATTTCAGCATTTTCTCTGAATTGCCCGGGCTATATCAGGAGTAAGAGCCTGGCCCAGACTACACGTACAACCTCTCCACTCCATGAATATGCTCCGAGGAAAGGCAGGTCGATGCGGTCGTAGCGTTCACGAAGCCGCAGGGGATGCTGGATAGTGATTAAGTATAACCAGTGCATATCTGTCCTAGGGTGCCCCCCTCCAGATTCCCTGTAGCAGTTTCTTCCCGTAGCCTTTCCTAAACACCCAGTTGATTACCAGCAAGGCAGTGGGGCTTGATTTTGAAGTTTTTCTTTTTCCTAGATAGATGTCTGTAAAAAGGGTAACGGGTCCTATCTACCCGGTGCGAAGATACATTACGACTGTACAACTACCAAACCCCAAAGACGCTCTATGTGTGTTTCATAACAATAATTCATATCACTTTGAACAGCTACGAATCTGCCCACACGTACTTAGCTTATATACAATTACTTTTCCTTCGAAAGGGTAATGCATTCTTATAGTGTTCACTTTCGTCTCGTCATTATGACGATAGTTACTATATCCAGAGCAAGACGTCACAGCAAATACTCTGTGTTTCAAATGATCTGATGTCATGTAAAGATTCGTGGAATCAAAATGAAAGAATATATCTTGAAACGAGGGAAGTAATGCCGTAATCAACTTCATGTAACAATCCACTTTAGATTTCCTCCTCGTGATGTAAGCTTCTGATTGTTACATTATTACTGTCCTTATCATCATTCTTATTATTATTATCATTATTATTGTCATTATCATTATATTATTAGTATTATTATTATTGTTGTTGTTGTTGTTGTTATTATTATCATGATGATGATGATGATTGTTGTTGCTGTTGTTATATAATATTATTGTTGCTATTATTGTTGTTATTGCTGGTGTTGCTATTGTTGTAATCATTATCATTATTACTTATTATTATTATTTCTACTACTACCACCACTACTTTTATCATAAGTAGTAGTAGTAGTAGTAGTAGTAGTAGTAGTAGTAGTAGTAGCAGCAGCAGCAGTAGCAGTAGTAGTAGTAGTAGTAGTAGTAGTAGTAGTAGTAGTAGTAGTAGTAGTAGTAGTAGTAGTAGTATAGTAGTAGTAAGAGCAGTAGCAGCACTATAGTAATATTTTCATCATCATCATCGATATTATTATTATCATTACTATTATTATTTTTTTTTTGTTATCATCATTGTCATTATTGCTGGTGTTCTCGTTGTTCGCCTCCACCCCCACCCCCCACCCCACCCCTATTGGACAGTCAGCCGAAAAGAGTGAAGCTTGGCCGATTCACGTTTCATATGAACTTCTGCAATGAGCCAAAGTCAACAGAACTAGACTGCGATTGCTTCGTGTTGGCCGTTCAGGCAGTAGCTAGTAAGTCAATAGAACTAGACTGTGACTGCTCCATGGTGGCCGTTCAGGCAGTAGATTGTGACTGCTCCATGGTGGCCGTTCAGGCAGTAGATTGTGACTGCTCTATGGCGGCCGTTCAGGCAGTAGACTGTGACTGCTCCATGGTGGCCGTTCAGGCAGTAGACTGTGACTGCTCCATGGTGGCCGTTCAGGCAGTAGACTGTGACTGCTCCATGGTGGCCGTTCAGGCAGTAGACTGTGACTGCTCCATGGTGGCCGTTCAGGCAGTAGCTGATAAGTCAATAGAACTAGATTGTGACTGCTCCATGGTGGCCGTTCAGGCAGTAGCTGATAAGTCAATAGAACTAGATTGTGACTGCTCCATGGTGGCCGTTCAGGCAGTAGATTGTGACTGCTCCATGGTGGCCGTTCAGGCAGTAGCTGATAAGTCAATAGAACTAGATTGTGACTGCTCCATGGTGGCCGTTCAGGCAGTAGATTGTGACTGCTCCATGGTGGCCGTTCAGGCAGTAGCTGATAAGTCAATAGAACTAGATTGTGACTGCTCCATAGTGGCCGTTCAGGCAGTAGACTGTGACTGCTCCATGGTGGCCGTTCAGGCAGTAGCTGATAAGTCAATAGAACTAGATTGTGACTGCTCCATGGTGGCCGTTCAGGCAGTAGATTGTGACTGCTCCATGGTGGCCGTTCAGGCAGTAGATTGTGACTGCTCCATGGCGGCCGTTCAGGCAGTAGACTGTGACTGCTCCATGGTGGCCGTTCAGGCAGTAGATTGTGACTGCTCCATGGTGGCCGTTCAGGCAGTAAATTGTGACTGCTCCATGGTGGCCGTTCAGGCCGTAGACTGTGACTGCTCCATGGTGGCCGTTCAGGCAGTAGATTGTGACTGCTCCATGGTGGCCGTTCAGGCGTGGATTGTGACTGCTCCATGGTGGCCGTTCAGGCAGTAGATTGTGAATGCTCCATGGTGGCCGTTCAGGCAGTAGATTGTGACTGCTCCATGGTGGCCGTTCAGGCAGTAGATTGTGACTGCTCCATGGTGGCCGTTCAGGCAGTAGATTGTGACTGCTCCATGGTGGCCGTTTAGGCAGTAGATTGTGACTGCTCTATGGTGGCCGTTCAGGCAGTAGCTGATAAGGAGTCAGACAAAGAACAATAACTAGATATCGAAAACCAGTCATCGTAATGTTTCCCAAAAAAATATTTGATGCAAAATATGGGACAGATTGTTCTGAGGAGTGGCGTCCAAAGTGAATAACCATTATAAAACAGTGAAATTAAGCGTAAAAAAATAATAAGGGAGGGGCGGGTGGTGGTGGTGGCGGTGGTGGCGAGGATAGTTGCACTCGAGTACTGTGTGCTCTCTTAGAGTCTTAAAAACAATAGTCACTTATTTTACATTCAATGGTTGGGGATGTTGAATTCAACGCCCATCTTGCGCGAATATGAGAAGATCAGTGATGGCTCGTTCTTCGATTTCATTGCGCTGAATGGTGTTTGTTTGACCTGAAGAAGACCTAAGAGGTCAAAAGGCGTGGTGTGGTGCATTGTGACCTTTTAGTCCATGTTGTCTGGCGGAATCACTAACAATTGTTTTTTTAAATTTGTTTCCAGTTTCCGCCCTCAGTCCTCTCACTCTGAAACACACTGTCTTAGAGACGTTGCCGCCCATACTGCTCTCCTCTGCAGTATTTCAATTCAATTCAATTCAATTCAATCAACTTTATTGTACCATCGGAAATTTTTCTTCTGTTTCACAACATTTCACAAGTACGTAAGACATTACAAAGACATCATTATAAATCGTTACATAAAAGCCTGTGTATTTGTATATACATCATCAACACTCACACACCCCTCCCCACCCCACCCCCACCACACACACACACACACACACACACACACACACACACCTGCACACACACACACGAACACACACACACACACACACACACACACACACACACACACACACACACACACACACACACACACACACACACACACAAAACACACACACACACACACACACACACACACACACACACCACACACACATACATACACACACACACAGATGGTTTGATTTAGTCAAAAACATGCACACAAATGCACAAATCTTTTCAGTTGGTAAAAACGGAGCCTGCTATTCAGTATATGTACGAAGAGGAATTTTGCAAGGAAACTCCTTGAGTCCAACATTATTTAATATGTTTATAAACGATCTAACAAACAAGATTCCAACTGATGAATCACCATCACTGGATCATTCAA
>CM031598.1:115843900-115853900 GCA_018398815.1 Conus ventricosus
TTCACAGAATGGACGGCCGTTATTTCTTCCATCCTTGTGTCGATGAGTCGGCAGTCCATGTCTGTCTCTGGCGTCGGTCATTTTCTGTTTCATGTTCCTCGTTCACCGAGCCGAGATGTGCCAGTGTGCAGCTCCGGAATTGCCTGTCTTTCCACTCTTGAGTCTTTTCTTGCGTCACACGGGCCCACAATGACGTCACTGACCCCTGCTTGGTGAATTTCCTGTTGTTCCCTAGAACTCCTTTGCTTCTCCGTGAAGTTGACTTTTTGTTATCAGTGAATAACATTTTCTAATTTGTAGAGTGCAGCTCCGTATTTCTTTTACGAGGAGGCTCAGAACCCTGAAGGCAATGGCCGAGGCAGTTGAAAAGAGCTCTAGCTGGATCTGACCGAAGAGGAAGACAAGAGAACTTCATAAGGCTTTAATTTCCCAACTTACAACAGAAGTCCAATAACTCTTAGTGCGACATCCGTTTTATTTTTCGGTAAAAAGGCAACGCCTTGAGACGCCCACTTATGCAGAGTTGGTGGTTCGAATCCCAGCACTTCCAGGAGAGAAACAATTCTGGCATCAGAAGGGCATCTGGGGGCCTGACCAGGATGCTGCCTGGCCCCCGTAGAGTGTAAGGAGTTCAGGGCCAACCGCTTGCCTGAGGAAGGGGTTTTCTCCGAAGACCTTCTGCTGTTACACTGTCCTTAAAGGTTCTTCCTGCGATGTCGATCTCCAGATCCTTCAGCTTTTGCCTCAGTCTTAGAGCACCCAGTTGCCGATCAGACGTTTAGAGTTCGCTACCCATTTTAACGATCAGGTGGTATCAGCTAGTATGAGGCAGGTCACCACCCCACTGACTGGTGCTAGTTATCTCCACCTGGTCACCATCCCACTGACTGGTGCTAGTTATCTCCACCTGCACTTTCATCTTTCGTATTAGTGGATAGTCCTCTTGAATGTCAGTTGCAGCCTCTGGTGTGTTTTCATGGCGGGCTGCAAACTGGCAACTCAAAACACAAACTGTCCAATATTCAAACCCATTGCAAGAAGAAACCAATAACTATAATTCTTAGCAACGATCTGACCCTGAGCAACAATCAAGCACTGGAGCAGAAAATTCAGCACAGATCTGTTTAAGTTTCGTTCGAAGCTCATATAAATCAAGGAGATTCCTCTGATGTTCTTCGTTTAGTGCAAACATTTCTATAAAAAAAATGTCTGTATATGTTCAATACGAAAACTAACAATTATTTGGAGTAAGCATCTTTTTCAACAGAAAGATTATCTTTTCCTGGTAAGCGTGAAAGCAAATGCTTACTTGCAGGATACTTATTTTTCATTCACATTTGTAACAAAGTAAATCAATGAAATCGCCCAGTATGTGTGTGTGTGTGTGTGTATGTGTGTGTGTGTGTGTGTGTGTGTGTGTGTGTGTTAGATGTATACATTCCCTTTTCGCATTACGTTAAAGCGCCAGTAGACCAAACTTTGGCAGAACAATGGATATCAAGACTGCCATCCCCTGCATTAAGATATCACCGAATGGTAAAGGCCTTAAATCTGCTATGAATGTTTTAAGCAATAATTTAAATTATTTTCAGTGTTTGCGAATTGACATTTCCTGCACACACAAAAATGTGCTCAGGAACAATTATTGCTTTTAACGACATTTCCTGCAGGTATTGCCAGAAATGTTAACTTCAATATTACCAGGATGAGACCATTCAACTCTGTTTGCAACACGTAGAGAAGCAGATCAAATATTTAACATCTTACAAAATATAGGCTTTAAACACGTCTGTATATAGATGTATTTTGCCAAATAAAGCAAAGCTAGAGTTTATAAATAAAACATGGTGAACCAACAAGCAAATTAGCGAATTTAACAGCCTTGTCTGTTTTCATAATAACACTTCCAAACAACACCTATATCTGATATCTTTGCCTCTGTAATTGAAGCAAAATTTGAACAGAGAGGAGTTAGTTACCGCCAAGGACACAGACAAACAGAGTACAGGACTAGACACAACGCATTTCGACCTCTTGGGTCTTCATCAGGCGAAAACACACAATGTTTAGGACAGTGACAAGAAGAACATGTAGCCACTTAGCTGCACTTCTCCTGTTCGTCTCCAAATTGAAAATGCAATCTGTAACTGGATTAAACAAAATTCAATAACTTTGATAAACGAGGGGTGTGGGGGGGGGGGGGGGGGAGTAATCCAAAACAGAAACGTCGAAAGAACTCTACGTCAAATTACGCCAATAGAAGCTGACGACGAATATTTGGAAGAAAAAAGAAGTTTGAACTAAAAGTAAACACGTGAGTGACAAAAGGCAGCCTTGCTTCTGAGTATGACTTGCCCCCAGTAAGCATCTTCAGACAGCCTTCCCTCCAGTCTCTACCCCCCACCCACCCACCCCCACCCTCCTCTCCCACTCCTCTCCTCGCCGCCCTCCCTATCATAGCAGGTGTGGTGTGTCTGTATTGCACCCACTGCCTTAATGAGAGAAAGCGTTTTGACTGGCGCAGAGTGAGTGAGTTATCTCGCTGAGCTAAAGAAGCACAGTGCTGACTCCATGCTTCTCAACACCCTCATCCTGTTGTGGACTGCTGTCCTGATAAGATCATGACACTCGTGGCGCGGACACTGAACAGGCGAGTTGCCTCCCTTGTTTTAGGTCAAAGCGAGGTGACAGAAGGCGGATATTGACATAAATTTTGAAAAGAATTGCCAGTGATTCCACAAGACAATATTGGCAAACAATTTGTAAGACAAAACACGGCGAGTTTTGACCTCTTAGGTCTTCTTCATGTCAAACAAACAACATTCAGGACAACGGAAAGACTATGAGAAGATAAGTGATTGCTCGTTCTTTGTTTTCATTGTTCTGAGTGTTGTTCGTTTGACCTTTAGAAGACTTAAGAGGTCGAAACGCGTCGTGTTCTGTCTTGTAATCTGTTTGTCCATATTGCCTTGCGTAATCACTAACAATCTTTTTTTAAGATTTCTCTTTTGCTTTGTTTAGGTAACAGGAGGTATGCATCTTGAAACACACACAGACGATTGAAACCGACAGCAGAAATACCGGGACATGAAAAAGACAGAAAGAAAGGAAAGGCGGGAAAGCATAATACATCACATTGTGAGGCTTTATATTGTATTTATTGAGTTTCACGACGAGTGGCTTGCAGAGGGCGTTGCACCAGACACGTAAACAACAGCATTATATCATTTTGGCTGGCCAGGGTACTGCTTGGCAATCCCCATCTTTTCTCCAGAACAGACAGAAATAAAAGGAAGCGGGGGGGGGGGGGGGGGGGGGGCTTTTCTTGCGCAACACTTTGAAGGACAGGAGAGGGGAGGAGAGTGGATGGCGGGGTGTGAGATGATGGGGGAAGGGGGGGGGGGGCATCAGAAGGAAGAAACAAAAGACACATGTTATAACAACATTGAATGAAGCACATTGTGCACCCACATGTGATGCAGTGGGACCGACACAGAAAAAGAGACTGACAGACGGACAGACAGACAGAGAGACACAAAGAAAGAGAGACAGAGAGAGAGTGCATCCCACACACACACACACACACACACACACACACACACACAGATAGAGAGTCACACACACACAGAGTCATACACACACACACACACACACACACACACACACACACACACACACACACACACACATATCAGAACATTAGTAATACAATACCAAGCTGAATTAATGTACGGTAAATGATGCAAACTATGAATTAAAAAAAAACATTATTACCCCAGAAGTAGTCACCTGCACTTTAATTCCGTCAATTTGTGAAACAAATTTACAACAAGAACAGCAACAGCAACGGCACTTGCAACAGGATTGGTGTCTTCCAAAAGGCACAAGAGGATATTAGCAAAAATAATAGAAATACATTAAAAAAAAAGTAGATAAACAAATGAATCAGTCAATATCGAAAGAAGCAAACGGGATAAATGTAAAAAGAATTAATGATCAAGTGCTGCTGCAGAAGACAAAGGCAGCTGTTGTTAAATAAACAAACAAATAAATCAATGTGTAAATGCCACAGACAAAATCAACAACAACAGAAAACGCACAGGAATAGCAGCGATTAAATTTGGTTCCGGGTCGTAATTTGTTTACATCCTCGTATGCTACCCTCGTTACAAGGCTGATCTTGATTTTCAGTTCATCGGATCAACAGAAAAGATACAAAATCATGGTCATAGAGATAGTATTATCGCCCACGACTTTGTCAATCATTTAAAGGTCAAATGATGCACAGAATTGTTTCTATTTTCAGTAGATCGCAATCAACGGCAAAATGTGTATCTAGCGATTATTTCGTGCTTTGGAAATGTCTTTACACGGTCTTGCAGGACGCTGTACCAGGCAACTGAAGAAGGGTACAGAAACAAAGAGCAAAGGACAGACCTGACCTTTTTTTCCGATTCCCAGAGAGTGGCAGAGGATAGACGAGGATGGAGGAGGAATTTCAGGTCAAACTGACGCCCCAGTGACCTGAGAGTTCAGAGACTAATGATGACTGGTAGAGGTGTATTTGCTTTACTTAAAGTGTCCCAATCTTACTCTTTAACTCCTTCATTCTCTTTAACTTATTCATTGTAATCTTCGAATCCGAAATTTTTAAGCACCCAAGGGAGTTAACACACGTTACTCTTCCAGCTCATCTCTCAAAGGGCCCCACCAAAACACAGCCAAATCACTGCTGTCGGTCTCCTTTCCTTATTTCTTAATTGTTGCTGATCTCCTTTGTTTTTTTTTTGTTTTGTTTTGTTTTGTTTTGTTTTTTGTTGGTTTTTTTTTTTGGTTTGAAAAAGACCTTCAGGGTCGAAACGCATTGCTTCTGTGCTGTCACTGCTTCGTCCAGTTCGTTTTGGTGGTCTGGTGACTTTTACTACCTCCGCCAAAGAAGCTTCGTCTTCCCTCGTTGGCTGACTGGTTTCTCTGTCGGCAGGATTATGCAAAAGATGGCGGAACAGAATTTGACATAATACAGTGAAAAGATCTAATGTGATCCAAAGATCATGCCGATGATGTTTTAATGTGGACCGGATCAAGAGACGGATCCTGGATTCTTTCTGACTTTGAAACTGCTGAATATGGTTTTAAAACAAAAATAGCACATTTCTCAAGAAATCATACACAAAACTTCAACAAAATCTTCAAGCTTATGAGAAACATTCATACTTACAAATTTGCCAGATCTGTTGCCGATCCTGTCATTTACAATCTGAAGCTTGTGAACGAAAGAAATCCATTTAGAAAAAGACGGGAATTGTTTAACCTGTTACTGTACAGTGAAAATAAAAGCTAGAAAACCTGTAACTACCACAGGATTGTAGCTCAGATAATGCGATTTCAATGAGACAGAACAGATCTGTTGTATCTATGATCGTTTCAGAGGTGTTTTAAGAGATATATGATGGGTTCAGGTCAGGGTTCGTTTGAAATGTGATTGTTTGACCTTTGTAGAGGTTTTTGCTCTCCTGAGTGTCCTTCAAGATCTGTCTGTCTCTGTCTCTGTCTCTGTCTCTCTCTTCTCTCTCTCTCTCTCTCTCTCTCTCTCTCTCTCTCTCTCTCTCACACACCACACACACACACAACACACACACACACACACACACACACACACACACACTACACACACACACACACACACACACACACACACACACACACACACGCAATTGCAAACACAGGCATGCACATACGCATACACAAATGCACGCGTGCACACACACACACACACACACACACACACACACACAACACGCGCGCGCGCGCGCACACGCACACGCACACACACACACACAGAGGCAGAGAAAACAGGGGGGGGGGCTAATAGCCTAAACAAATACATTTATTCGTAAAACAAAACATGCATGAAGAAAGGAGTTCCGTGGTTGCTTTCTGTCAAATGTCAGGATCCGCCTGAAAATGGTTCCATTTCGCCTATCAGCCCAGAACCGATGGTGCTTGAGGTAATGCCTGCATGCACTTCACAGCATCACCGTCTGCCGCTGTGGCCTGGGTTCTGCCAAATGCAGATCAAACAAAATAAAGCGGTTGCTGGATGACTCTTAGATTGTTTATGATGTTACTGACAACAGTTATCTAACTTAGCCCCAAACTGACATAAATCATCAGATTGTTTATGATGTTACTGACAACAGTTATCTATCTGAGCCACAAACTGGCACGAATCATCAGATTGTTTATGATGTTACTGACAACAGTTATCTAACTGAGCCCCAAACCAGCATAAACTGAGCAGTGGACCAGGCCTCCAGCCGGTCAAAGTGCGGCCAACTGGCAAACGGGCATCGTCCAAACAGACAACTGGCAAACTGGCATCGTCCAAACAGACAACTGGCAAACTGACATCGTCCAAACAGACAATCTATTTTCCTACTGATAAACAAACAGCTGCCAACCAGTTCGTCTGTCCATTTACCCTGGAAAAGTTCTCATTTGCCCCTGAAAAGATCTCCATCGTCCGAAAGATTTCCCTTTGCTTTACGAAAATTCTTTTGTTCATTAAGTTTTCGTATCGGCCGGAAAATCGATTTAAAAAATTTCTCCATTGTTGCCAATCTTTTATGCAGGCCCGAAAATTTCTCCTTGGCCTAAACATTACGTATCGTCTCGGAATCCCTTTTTGTCCAAAAATTACCAATTATCCCGTAAATTCCCTACCCCCCCCCCCCCCCCTCCCCCACCGCCTCCCAATTCGTTGTTCCTAAAATTCCCCATCGCCAGATGTTTCGAACGCGAATGGTCAACATAATGGTTAACACCTCTAAACCTGAAGATAAAACGTGTCAATATCTTCTTTATTTAAAAAGCGAACGGAGATGGCATCAAGGCAGGCATATATGTATTGATCTTCTCGTGGCATGAGGTCGTGGTATTAGCTTGGACAGTAATGGATCTCTAGCTCTGTGCCATTAGTTACGCTCACCTGGATAGAGGTGTTGTACCCAGTTAGGTTCTTCATGTTGTGTCTAACCAGACTTCTTCAACCTGATCATGGGGCGTCTACCCTCCACGGTGCCTCTAGAATGGGTTTTCCTGCCTGTTCTTCCGAAAGGATTGCCTCTGTCTTCCTTTCCGGACTGTCCAGGAGGATCTTTAGCTCCGCTTCAGCAGGGATGCTGATTAGTTTAGTATTCCTGTAGTCCTGACTAGAGGTGCGGGTTTGCTTCTTACACAGGGTGTGATAACAGATCGTGTTTGTTTGTTTGTTTGTTTGTTGGTTTGTTCCTGTCTCATGTTCCACGACCACTCAAAGACATTCTTCCGACGCCACTTATTCTTGGCTCGCCCACCCCCTCCCTCCGTGCACAACCACACAAAGGCTTGCCATAGTAACCACACAAAGGCTTGCCATAGTAACCACACAAAGGCTTGCCATAGTAACCACACAAAGGCTTGCCATAGTAACCACACAAAGGCTTGCCATAGTGCATTGTATTGTTTCCAATACTCCAGACAGTCGACAGCATCTTGATGACTTCTGACCCTCAGTGTTTCAGTACTTCTGTTGGCATGTTATTTACATCTATATCTTGTGTGCTCCGGCACTTTACCTAATCCCCAGTAACTTCCCTCTCCTGGGCGTGCAGACAGTTCTTCCTCTACGTGTCCCTGGAAGTAACAGGGTGCTGATGTTGACAGAACAGATCTGACTCATGGTGTCTGGCCGTTCTTTGCTACAAAGTGCAGGTCTTCGCAACAAGGTCCTAGCAGTCCAGCTTCCATTTACTCCCCCCTGTTTCATGAGGAAAGAAATGTTATTACCCTCTGTAGTCGCAGACATCAGTAGCTGTGATCATATCTTCTTCATCTTTTATCTTCATTTAACGGTTAGCTGATGCCTTCGGCTGTCCTTCCTTCCATGTCATCGCAGTGGTCGGCAGTCCATCTCTCTCCGTCGTCGGCAGTCCATCTCTCTCCGTCCATCTCTCTCCGTCGTCGGCAGTCCATCTCTCTCCGTCGTCGGCAGTCCATCTCTCTCCGTCCATCTCTCTCCGTGGTCGGCAGTCCATCTCTCTCCGTCGTCGTCAGTCCATCTCTCTCCGTCGTCGTCAGTCCATCTCTCTCCGTCGTCGGCAGTCCATCTCTCTCCGTCGTCGTCAGTCCATCTCTCTCCGTCGTCGGCAGTCCATCTCTCTCCGTCGTCAATCCATCTCTCTCCGTCGTCAGTCCATTTGATGCTTGATGTTTCCCTTCACTGAGGCGTGTTGTCTGTGATCTTGCTCTCTTTCACAGCATGGACCGCCGTTATTTCTTTCCTCCTTGCCTCGATGTTATCGCATGGGTCGGCAGTACAGCCCATGTCTGTCTCTGGCGTCGCTCATTTTCTGCTTCATGTTTCCCATTCATAGAGGCGTGATGTGCTAGCGTGGCGCTTTGGAGCTCCCTGGGTTTTTTTTCCACTCTTGAGTCTATTTCTTGCGTCACAGGGGGCCCGTGATGACGTCACTGACCCCTGCTCGATGAATCTTCCTATTGTTCCCTAGACCTCATTTACTTCCCCGTGAAGTGGATTTTTCTTGTTGTCGGTGACGTGATGACAGCATCTTCCAGTGTGTTGAATGCAGCTCGGGATTCCAGGTAAGAAGAGGACCAGAACCCTACAGGCGATGGCACAGGCACTTGAAAAGAGCTCCAGCTGGATCTGACTGGGAGAAAGAAAAACCTTCACAAAGTTTACATTTTCTACTTCAAACAGGTGTCCATTAGCAAAAACGACAACGCCTTGAGACGTCCACTCTTCCAGAATTTGCTGGTTTGAATTGCGGTAATACCAGGGGGGAGGGGGGGGGGGAGGGGGGGGGGGGTGTTAAAGAAGAAAACAATTAGGCAGCAGAATGGCATCCAGGAGTCATGACCTGGATGCAGCTTGGCTCCCATACACTCTAAGGAGTTCAGGGCTCAAACACTTGTCTGAGGGGTAGGGGGTGGGGGTGGGGGGTGACGGGTGTTTCTCCGAAGGCCTGCTGCTGTCAAGCGGTCAAGAATTCTTCCCACTGTCTTAAACTCTGGAACTTAAAGGGTTTTGTCTCAGTTTAAAAGCACCCAATTGGACGTCAGACGTTTAGAGTTCGAATCCAGTTGGTGACCACCCTATTAGAAACTGACCATTTCGCTGCCCATCGTAACGATTTGGTTGTATCAGTGTAACACGAGGTAGATCTCCGTCCCCATTGTCAAGGTTAGTTATCCCCACCTGCCGTTTTTTTCTTTGGTGCAAGTGGAGAGTACTCTTGAATGCCAGTCTCAGCATCCAGTTGTTGGTTTTTTTTTCATGGAGCACAAGCAAGGCTGGCAAAACAGGAGAAAAACTGTGCGATGTTCAGGCCCGTCCCAATGTGAAGTCAGTTCTGCTCTATGGATGCGAGACATGGCGGACAACACAGACAATGCAACAAAAGATTCAGACATTCTTCAACACCTGTCTGAGGCGCATCTACAAAATCCGACGGCAGCAGAAGATCCGGAATGAAGATCTGTTGGAGCGTGCGGGACAGGAACCAGTGGCCAAGCAGATACTGCGAAGGAAGTGGGGCTGGATCGGACACACCCTCAGGAAGCCAGCGTCCAGCACCACACGCCAAGCCCTGACCTGGAACCCGCAGGGAAAGAGAAAGAGAGGCCGGCCTCGAAACAGCTGGAGGCGAGACACTGAGGCTGAGGTGAAGCAGCAAGGGACCAACTGGACTGGAATGACCAGAACAGCCCAGAACAGAGTGCGATGACGAAGGGTCGTCAATAGCCTATGCTCCACCGGGAGCGATGGGCATAATGAATGATGATTCAGGCCCGTCACAGCAAAGACAAACCAACAAATAGAAGTATACACAACAATCTGTCCCTAGGCAACAATCAATCACTTGAATAGAAAAGTTAAAACATTTTTTTTTCGTTTGGTTTGAAGCCCATATAAATCTAACAGATGCCGTTGTGTTCT
>CM031598.1:115856400-115861400 GCA_018398815.1 Conus ventricosus
CAGTCACCACTCCCTACCCACCCGCCCCCACCCTCAACTCCCGTAACTCTCCCCACCACCTTTCCTTCTCGTAGCAGATGTGTTTTGTCCTTACCATACCCTTTGCCGTGATTAAAGAATGTGTTTTGATTGGCACAGAATGAGTGAGTGAGTGAGTGAGTCATCTCACTGAACCGAAGAAGCACAATGCAGGCCTACGTTTTTCAACACCCTCATCCTGTTTGGGACTAGCTACTCTGATAAGACAATGACACATGTGACACGTGCACTGAATATGCAATTTGCTTTTCTCATTGTATTGTTTAGATTATAGGAACGTTAAGATAACAGAAAGTATGTCTTTCAAAACACAGCGATAAATGACATCGAAAGCCGAAAGAACGGGAAGACGAGAAGAAGAAGAAAGAAAGAAAAGGAAAAGAAAAAAAAAGGAATTGAAAAGCAAGACAAACATGTAAAATATATCAAATTGTAAGGCTTTATATCATATCAAACCATGGCGCCCCATGCCAAGTGGCATGTAGAAAGAGTTGCCACAGACACATAAACAACAGGACTATATTGATTTTGCTGACCAGGGTTTGCTTGCCAATCCCCATCTTTTCTCCAGAACAGAGAAGGGGGAGCGGGAGGGAGAGCTTTTCTTCCATAGAACTCTTAAGAAGAGGAAGGGGAGGAGAGTGGATGAGGAAGGGGAGAAGGAGAGTGGATGGCGGGGGTTGAGATGAGGGGGAAGGCGGGGCATCAGTGCGGAAAAATGGAGAACAGATGTTATGCAAAATTGAATAAAGCACATTTTGCATCCGGATGCGACAAGGAGACAGAAAAGAGGAGAGTGAAGGACGGACAGACACACACACACACACACACACGCACGCACACACCAAACTGAATGAATATCCCATAAATGATGCTCTCTCTCTCTCTCTCTCTCTCTCTCTATATATATATATATAGAATTATAAACAAAGCTTGCTCTTATGTCTTAGATTGAAAAAATAGGGGGAGATACGCATTCATATCTGCAGTGGTAGATGATTCTGCCTAACTAACAGTATGTGCATGAGTGGGTGAATAGGGAAAAATAAAATAAATGCTTCTCAAAATGAGTCTTCAGCAAGCTTATATTCTCCATGAGGGAGACATCCTCCAATAGGGAGGGAAACTCACTAACATATAACTCCTGGTCATATACCGATATTTCGAAACTTGGTGGTTTCTCCTCAGTGACCGCGGAAAGTGGTAATTTGACTCCTCTGCCTTTTCAGTTTTAAGAAGAATGCAATCCCAGAAAAGGTTGGTGTGCAATACCGTAGTATGTTTGTTGAGTTTTCAAAAAACCAACCAAAGGTGCCATCTAAGAAGCAAAAGAAAATCATAAAAGAGCAAAACAAACTACATTTTCTTGTGAAAAATAGAAAATATAAAACAATATCCTCTAAGACACAAGTGCTGAAACCACCAAGTTTCGAAATATCGGTATATGACCAGGAGTTATATGTTAGTGAGTTTCCCTCCCTATTGGGGGATGTCTCCCTCTTGGAGAATATAAGCTTGCTGAAGGCTCATTTTGAGAAGCATTTATTTTATTTTTCCCTATTCACCCACTCATGCACATACTGTTAGTTAGGCAGAATCATCTACCACTGCAGATATGAATGCGTATCTCCCCCTATTTTTTCAATCTAAGACATAAGAGCAAGCTTTGTTTATAATTCAATATTTCTTGCAGTCATTGCAACACCAAGCTGCTCTGTAAGTTGCTGGAACGGTGCGGTACTTATCCTTGGAATTTATTAGTTTGTTGTATATATATATATATATATATATATATATATATAATATATATATATATATATATATATATATTATATATATATATATATATAGATCAAAGTGGTTAAAATACCCAAAATGATTTCCAGAGCGCTCAACCCCTTGGGGAGCAACATTTGTTAAAATAAGGTATTAAAAGGAATCTACAAATTTGTTTCAAACGCCTTGCGCTGTCATCAGGATGGCCATCCTGATGACAGCGCAAGGCGTTTGAAACAAATTTGTAGATTCCTTTTAATACCTTATTTTAACAAATATATATATATATATATATATATATATATATATATATATATATATATATATATATATATATATATATATATATATATATATATATATATATATATATATATATATATATATGTAGGGGAACAAATAACCCCGGAACGTCAACTGCACTCTAATTGCGTCAAGCGACGAAACTACAATTAGAAACAAGAAGAATAACAGCAACGCCTCTTACAGCGAGATTTGTTGTCTTCCGTAAGGCACAGAAGGACATTCACAAAATAAACACATGAATCAGTCAATAAATAGATAAACATGCAAATGAATCAGTCAATGAATAGATAAACATGCAAATGAATCAGTCAATGAATAGATAAACATGTAAATGAATCAGTCAATGAATAGATAAACATGTAAATGAATCAGTCAATAAATTGATAAACATGTAAATGAATCAGTCAATGAATAGATAAACATGTAAACAAATAAATGAACAGATAAGTAAATCAATAAATGAATTAATAAATAGATAAATAATTTTTTAAAGTCCATATAAACAAATCAATCAGTGAACGTCGAAAGAAGCAAACACAATTAATGTAAAAAAATAAAAAGTAAAAAGAATAAAGTGTTGCGCCATTTCTGCCCGGAAGACAAAGACAGCTTTCGTCAAATAAAACAAACAAAGCTATATCTGTTTAATAATGCCAGTGACAGAAAACGTACAGGAATAGCAACAATTTCAGTTTCCGAGCCTTCATTTGTTTACATCCACATTGATACCATCGTTACGAGGCTAATCTTGAATTACAGTTTCTCTGATTAACAGAACAGAAAAGATACAAAATCATGGTCCTAGAGAGATTTTTACCGCCACGATTTTGTCCACAATTTACAGGTCAAGTGATTTAGAGGATTTTTCTTTTTCATTATTTCACAATCAACGGCTAACTTTGTATCTATCGATTATTTGTACTTTGGTACTATATCAACCTTGCTGGCACGTAGAAGAAGAAGAAGAAGATGGGGTAGATGAAGATAGAGCTGGGACGAAAGTATCCAGGAATGGACAGGCTTGACCTTTGGCGATTTCCACAGAGAACAGGAGAAGACAGACGAGGATGATGGAGAAATGTCATTTAAAGCGGTGCACCAATGACCCTAGGGATAAGGCACTGAGAGAGAGAGAGAGAGAGAGAGAGAGAGAGAGAGAGAGAGAGAATGTTGCTTATAACCTAGCCGACGGAAAATGGACATACCAAGGCTGTCACCGCGTTGAAGTCAACTCACAAGTCATAGAAGAAGAAAAAAAAACTCATTCACGCAACCCTTTAAAATACACCGTCTAAAAGACACTAGAAAATTCGTTTAAAATCTTCTTTTCCGTAAAATGTTAGATCAGATGCAAAATGTTGATCTCTTTAAGAAATTCAAAGATCACATGAGGTGGGGAATCTCTGAACAAGGTTTTCACCGAATCAGCTGTAGCGTGTTTCTCGCATCATGCAAGTTCCAACACTCCATCAGGACATGTTACATTGTGAGTGGTACATGACATGGAATACACCAATGTGCTTCTACACCTTTCAAAAGATAAGAATGGGTGTAAAAGGAGTGGCCTGTGTGCAAACGGCACACGACTGTTTCTTCTTTACGGCCGCCCCAGGAACATGGTTAAAACTCTCTCATGTTTGGACGGATTTGGAACGGATTATATCCATCTGCTAATTTCATTCGTCTTTGACGTAAGCCTCCGCTTTAGGTTTCAGATCAGTGTGAAGAAAAGACAATCTGCCCAACTCTTTGTTTGTGGCACTTTGATGTCCGATGCCAGTGGAGTCTTATTGAAAGTGGCGGTCAAGACACTAATGATGACTGATAGTGATGTGTCAACTTGACTGTAAAGTGCCCTGATACTTTAAAAGACTTATCTAATCATTTACTCACTTTAACTGTTTAACAATGACCTCTGCATCCTAAATTTATACACCAGGCGGGTTAAAGAATTTTAAAAAATCCATGGGTCCAGATAGCATACCCACATTTCTTCTCAAACTCGCTCTACCTTACATTGTTGAGTCTCTTACATACATAAATAATTTATCCATTGACCTTAATATCTTCCCTCAAGCGTTCAAGATGCCAAAGTGATCCCCTTCCAAAATCAAATGATTCGTCGAATCAAAAGAATTTCATACCTATATCCGTACTATCAATTCTATCCAAACCCCTCGAAAGACACATACACGCACATGTGTCTTAGTTCATGGAGGAAAACAAACTATCTCACCCACTCCAATCTGGATTCCGATGTAATCACTCCTGCCACACAGCATCATCAAGAATGTGTGACTCGTGGCTTTCAAATATGAACCAATCACAAATGACAGGAGTTGTCTTTGTTGACTTCAAAAAGGCGTTTGATCTTGTTGATCATTCCATTCTTCTAAAGAAACTATCTGTCTACTTGAACCATTCCTCGACAGTCTAATTCCAATCATACTCGAACGACAGGACACAGTATGTGGTGCTTAATGGCAAAACCTCCGCTTCAGACTTTGTCAGACATGGAGTCCCACAGGGCTCAGTACTAGTCCCCTCCTATTCTGCATCTTCATCAATGATTTACCTTTGTGCATATCAGATGAAAAAAACCGCGACAAATTTATTTGCTGGTGATTCGTCACTCCAAGTAGTGATCTACAGACAATAGAAACATTTCTCCAGGAAAGTCTAAATGACGTATCAGACTGGTGTCATTCAAACTCAATTGTCATACACCCAGCCCAAACCAAATCTATGATTATAGCTACCTGCCAAAAGCACCAATTGACTCCTCTTTGCCCAAAACTTCAGTTTAAACGGCACTTCTATCGAACAGGCAGATGAGCATCGTGTTTTAGGGGTAACAATAGATAAAGAATTGAAATGGC
>CM031598.1:115883663-115888663 GCA_018398815.1 Conus ventricosus
ACACACACACACACACACACAACACACCCACACACACACACACCACACACACACACACACACAAAACACACACACACACACACACACTCCACACACCACACACACACCATGTGAACAGGCATGCAGTCCAACAGGTTTGGGGAGCCATTCCACGCACGACGTTCACCAAGCTCCCTCATCAAGGTGGGATCATGCCCATTAGTGCTCACAGCACGTTCACCAAGCTGCCACATCAAGGTGGGATCATGCCCATTAGTGCTCACAGCACGTTCACCAAGCTGCTCATCAAGGTGGGATCATGCCCATTAGTGCTCACAGCACGTTCACCAAGCTGCCACATCAAGGTGGGATCATGCAGTGCTCACAGCACGTTCCCCAGGCTGCCACATCAAGGTGGGATCATGCCCATTAGTGCTCACAGTACCAGATGTAGTGCAGGGGACTGTTGACACCTCTCTCTCTCTCTCTCTCTCTCTCTCTCTCTCTCTCTCTCTCTCTCTCTTCTCTCTGTCTCTCTGTCTCTCTCTCTCTCTCTCTCTCTCTCTCTCTCTCTCTCTCTCTCTCTGTGTATTAAGGATGTAAGTAAAGAAATATATATCAATATATATATATATATATATATATATATATATATTGTGTGTGTGTGTGTGTGTGTGTGTGTGTGTGTGTGTGTGTGTGTGTGGTGTGTGTGTGTGTGTGTGTGTGTGTGTGTTTGTTGTGTGTGTGTGTGTGTGTGTGTGTGTGTGTGTGTGTGTGTGTGTGTGTGTGTGTGTGTGTCCTTCATTTAACGTCTATCACTATTCGTGATATTAGACCACAAAAAAAAGTGAATGTGTACGGAAGTAATTGCGAGCGTGCACATAATGTGTGTATGTGTATATGTATGGGTGCGCGTGCACGCGAGTGGTTGTTGTGTGTGTGTGGGGTTGTGTGTGTGTGTGTTGTGTGTGTGTGTGTGTGTGTGTGTGTGTGTGTGTGTGTGTGCCTGTGTGTGGTGTGTGCCTGTGTGTGTGAGTGAGAGAGTTGTGGATGTGTAAGTGTGTGAATATCTTTACGCAAGTCAAAAGAAAAAATTAACAAGAAACAAAAAACTTAAAACCCAAAACAACAAACTAAAAAATTTAAAAGGGTCAAAAGGGATGACGGTTTTAAAAGAAAAAAAAAAAAAAACAAAAAAAACAAAAATCCTTTGCTCCCCCCCCCCCCCTTCCCCCCCCCGACCTTTTTTAATCCACCCCACCCCCCCCCCTTTCCCTTTCTTATCCCCCGCAAATAAAGTTAATAAAGAATATTATAATTTTTTTTCCCAAAGGGGTGCGTTCTAAGTGTACAAAGAATTCGAAACTTTTTAAAAGGGGGTGACTAAAAATGGCCGCACAGTATTTTCCCCTTCAATACTGGAAAAAAATTTTTTTCAATCATTGAAAGAAACAAATTGAACGGAGAAAACTTGTTTCCACAAAACGCAAACTATTTTTCTTTAAAAAATTTTTTTTTAAAAAAAGAAATTCAGTTCGCCCTTTTTCTTTAAAAGGAGTAATTTTTCTATGTCGTGTGTGTGTGTGTGGGGGTTTTGTGGGGTGGGGTGTGTGGTTTTTTTGTGTGTTGTGTGTGTGTGTGGGGTGTGTGTGTGGGGGTTTTCCCGTGCGTGGTGGGGTGCGTGCGTGTGTGCGTGCGTGCTGCGTGCTTGCGTGAAATTTGTGTGTGTGTGGGGTTTTGTTTGTGTGTGTGTTTTGTGTGTGTTTTGTGTGTGGGGTGGTGTGTGTACTTTTAATATACGTAGTTATTTGTGTTGTGGTGTGTGTGTGTGTGTGTGTGTGTGTGTGTGTGAGTTGTTTGTGGTGTTTTGGGGTTGGGGATGTTTTTAAAGGAAAGAGAGACAAAACCCGAGACATAAGAGGGAGAGAGACAGACAAAGAAACAACAGAGAACAGGCGGAAAAAAAAAATTTTTGTTTAAATTTTCCCGGTACTTTTTCTTTTTCTGTATAGGCAGAGAGAGAGAAAAGGAGAGAGAGAGAGAGAGAGAGAGAGAGAAAAGGAAAAAGAGAGAGAAAAGAGAGAGAGAGAGGAGAGAGAGAAAATACGAAAAAAACAAACGACAGATAGACAGACAGAGACAGGCAGGCAGACAGACAGAGAGTGGACACTATATCACTTGCCCTAAAGCGGGGCAGAAGAGCTGTAGAACTTTGGGCGTGAATGGCAAACCCATAGCAACCCATTTCGGGCTATTAAAGCAATACCCGGCTTTAGCCTCCGTCCCTCTCGGTCTCCTGTCCTGCCCGTCCCCTGCCCGGGCCCCTTGTTTTGCCCGTCTGTCCTTCTTCCCCTTTTCCCCCTTCCCCCACTTCCCTCCCCTCTTTTCTTCCCCCTCTCCCCCCCCTCTCTCCTCTCTCTCCTCTCTCCTCCCCGTGCGTGGGGTTTGTGCATGTGTGGGGGATGTTGGTGTGGGGGGGTTGGTGGGGTTTGTGTGTGTTGTGGGGTGTGTGGGGTGTGTGGGGGGTTGGGGTGTGTGTGTGGTGGTGTGTGTGTGTGTGTTTGGGGGTTTTTTTTTTTGGTGTGTGTGCGGTCTGTCTGCCCGGTCGGGTTTGGCTCGCGCGCGCGGGTGTATGTGTTTTGTGTAGGGAAAAGAGAAAAAAGAAAAACAAAACAGACAAAAAAAGACAGAGGGGAGGAGAGAGACAGAGAGAAGATAACAACAGAAAAAGAGACAGCCCAAAAGGGCAACAGACAGACAGATATGGACACCATGATGGGCCCTTGCGTCGAAATCAGCAAAAAGGGGCTGTTAAACCAAACGCACGGGGAAACCCCAACAACCCATTTCTCTTTTCCCCTTGATAGGCTTTTTTCCCTCCTCCGTCCCTCGCCCTTTGCCCTTTTCCCCTTTTGCCCCTTTTCTGTCCCCCCTTTTTTGTCTGCCCTTCACTCCTTCCCCCCTTTCCCCCTTCCTCTTTCCCCCCTGCCCCAAACTCAACCCCCTCTTCCCCTTTTCCTCTTTCCCCCCTGTCCCCTCCCCCCTCCCCCTTTCTCTCCTCTGTCTTCTGTCTGTTCTCCCCTTCTCTCTTTTCGCCCTTCCTTCCTTTTTTCTCTTCCCCTCTCTCTCTTCTCCTCTCTCTCTCTCTCTCTTCTCTTTTTCTTCTCTCCTGAATTTATGTGTTGAGAAGAGACAGATAAGAGGGAAAACAGCAGAAAGCCCGAAGGGAAGAGAGACACAGAGAGAAGAGAGGGAAAAGGGGAGGGGGTTCTGAGGAAGCCCCTGCAAGGGGGGCAGCAGGGGGGAGGGGGGGCAATGGGGAGAACAGACCCCGGGACAAAAAGGCTCTTGGGAGCAACTGGAAGACAGAGCCCTTGGACAGAAGGAAAACTTGGTGACCAATGGGAGAGACAGAGCCCGTGGACAAAAGGTATCTGGTGAGCAATGGGAGAAAACAGACCCCTTGACAGAAGGTATTTTGGGTTGAGCAATGGGAAGAGACAGAGCCCGTGGATAAAAGGGTTCTTGGTGAGCAATTTAAAACAGACCCCTTTGGGCCAAAGGGATTTTGGGTTTGACAATGGGAGAGACAGAGCCCGGGGACAGAAGGTATTTTGGGGTGAGCAAGGGGGAAACAGACCCCTTGGGCCCAAAAGGTATTTTTGGTTAAAAATGGGAGAGACAGACCCCTTGGAAACAGAAGGTATCTTGGTGAGCAAGGGGAGAGACAGACCCCTTTTGGAAAAGAAGGTTCTTGGTGAGAAATGGGAAGACAAAAGCCCTTGACAGAAGGGTACTTGGTGGGGCAATGGGAGGGGACAGACCCCCTTGGACAGAAAAGTATCTTTGGGGGAGAAATTTTGGAGAGAACAGAGCCCGGGGGAAAAAGAAGGTATCTTGGTGACAAACTGGAGAGACAACCCCCATGGCCTGAAGGCCCTTTTGGTGAGAAACGGAAGACAGACCCCGGGGGCCCAAAAGGGTTATCTTGGGAGAAATGGAGAACGGGAGCCCGGGGAACAGAAGGTATCTTGGTTGAAAACCCGGGAGAGACAGAGCCCGGGGCCAGAAGGTATCTTGGGAAAAATGGAGAGCAGACCCCAAGGGACCTGAAGGATCTTGGTGAGCAACGGGAGAAAACAGACCCCTTTTGGACCTAAAGGGAAATTTTGGGTAAAGGAAGGGGAGAGACAGACCCCTTTGGACAGAAGGTCCCCTTTGGGAGCAACGGGAGAGACAGAGCCCGTGACAAAAGGTATTTTTGGTGAGCAATGGGAAAGACAGACCCTTTGGAAAAGAAAAAAACCTTGGGACAAGGGGAAGAAAACAGACCCCCTTGGACCTGAAGAACCCTTGGTGAGAAATTTGGGAGAAAACCAACCCTTGGACAGAAGGAAATTTTGGGTGAGAAAGGGGGAGAGACAACCCCGGGACAGAAGGTACTTGGTGAGCAATGGGAGAGACAACCCTGGACAAAATTTATTTTGGTGAGCAAGGGAAAAGAAAAGACCCTTGGACCTAAGGGTATCTTGGTGACACTGAACTGGTTTTTCCTGGGGTTTCTATTTCCGGGCCAGGTTTCGAAAGCTTTTTCTTTGATTGAACGCAAGTGGGTTTACAATCTGTCTGTCTGTCTGTCTGTCTGTCTGTCTGTCTGTCTGTTTTCTCTCTCTCTCTCTCTCTCTCTCTCTCTCTCTCTCTCTCTCTCTCTCTCTCTCTTTCTCTCTCTCTCTCTCTCTCTCTCTCTCTCTCTCTCTCTCTCTCTCTCTCTCTCTCTCTCTGTGCGTGCGTGCGTGTGTGTGTGTGTGTGTGTGTGTGTGTGTGTGTGTGTGTGTGTGTGTGTGTGTGTGTGTGTGTGTGTGTGTGTGTGTGTGCATGTGAGTGTGTGCGTGCGTGTGTGCGTGCGTGTGTGTATGCGCGCACGCGCACAAAGCAGAAAACCCAAGACTGCTTCTCCAGAGACCCCGTGCAGTTCACCATGAAGCTAATGGAGCAGTGAAGATCAGGGACACTCCCGGTGG
>CM031598.1:115896163-115898663 GCA_018398815.1 Conus ventricosus
AACATATCCACAGTTGGTGCCCATGTCTGTCTTCAGCGCTTCTTCAGAAATGTCGTCTGGTCCTGCCACCTGCCCATTCTTCAGCTATCTCATTGCTTTCTTCGCTTCATCCTTGGAAAGTGGGCTGCAGACTATGAGCAGATCTTATGTGGATTTTTGTGTATTCGTTCAGACTGGATTTAAGATACCTGTAAAAAGATCCACTTCTTTCAGTTTCCGCTCGTTCAAAGTAAATGCTGTTGTTTGATGAGCGTCGCTTGGAAGTGTAACCACCAGATCAGCACTTCAAGACAAAATCAAATAGAATTGTTCTTCAAATGCAAAATAAACAAACAGAAATTGATAAAGACAAGCCAATAAAGAAACAGATCACGAACAGTCCGCGCCTGTCTGATTTTCCAATCATTCTCATTACGCCAAATATGTTTTGCATGGAATGGAGGTCTTTCATTCCCCGCGACCCAATCCTCCCAAATCCAATTTGCTGGATGGCATTGTGTCCAGGAATTGTATGACTGAGGTTGTGTATTGGGTTAACGACACCACCAATTAGTCAGGCCACGAAACTGGTTGCTGATGACTGCATCGTTTGACACAATTCATTCTGTGCTCAGAATGTCATTAAAGCAGGATGGGAACCAATTCCATAAGAATAATATCTGCTGTGCTGAGGGAGAGAGAGAGAGAGGAGAGAGAGAGAGAGAGAGAGAGAGAGAGAGAGAGAGAGAGAGAGAGAGAGAGAGACAGAGACAGAGACAGAGAGACAGAGAGAGACAGAGAGAGAGAGAGAGAGACAGAGAGAGAGAGAGGACAGAGACAGACAGACAGACAGACAGACAGACAGAGAAGCCTCGCCTAATAGAGAAAGAGAGAGAGAGAGAATGAGAGAGAGCGTGCGACCGAGAGAGAGAGAGAAAGAGTGAGTGAGTGAGTGAGTGAGTGAGAGAGAGAGAGAGGGGCGAGAGAGAGAGCATGTGTGCTTGCGAGTGTGTATGTGCGTGCGTGTGTGTGTGCGTGCGTGCGTGCACGCGCGCGCGCGTGTGTGTGTGTGTGTGTGTGTGTTTGTGAGTGTGTGTGTGTGTGTGTGTGTGTGTGTGTGTGTGTGTGTTGTGTGTGTGTGTGTGTGTGTGTGTGTGTGTGCGTGTGTATGTGTGTGTGAGAGAGAGAGAGAGAGAGAGAGAGAGAGAGAGAGAGAGAGAGAGAATGCGCAGTCAACACATACAATTGAATTCAGTGAGTATTATGCAGTACAGTCTTAACTGCCATGCTGCAACTAAGAAAAAACTAAGAGCAATTTCAGGTGGATGCATTACAGTAAAGTGTAGCATAATGCAGTGCAGAAAATAGCTGCACAACAGTGTTCATTTCATCGTGCATTTTCTTTATTCAAACATCATGGTCTTTCTCGAAAGAAAAAAAGGATTCTCCCTCCTTCTCCCTTTTCTTTCCTGTTAACAGTTAAGAAAATCTTCTTAGTTACAAAAAAGTTCTTGGAAGAAGCTTTCCAAACAGAATCTTTAAGAAGTGAATACTCAGCAACGTAACCCCAAGAGATATGAGGAGAGAAGGAAAGGAGAAGGGGGAAGGGGGGGGGGTCTTAGAAAAAAAAATGTATAGGGAAGTGGATGGAGGAGGAGTGTGGGACTGGGGAGAAAATCCAACGAAACGAAAGAGAGGGGATGAAGAGTAGTCTGCTCCTGCCTGACTGTGAGAGTGACCGGACTTTGGGGGGAAATGGAAGTTGCCAGACTCCTCTGGGTAAGTGATGGATGTCGGATGTTATGGTCATCAAGGGAAGTAATTTAACAGGGGCCATGAGAGAACAGCTGAGGGCCAACAGCTTGTGGGTGTACGTGACCGTTGTGTGGAAATAAACAGGCGGATTTCGCCAGATATAGTTCGACAGTACTCGGTATCAAGTTCATTGTCCTTTGTTTTGTTTTGTTTCTTTCTTTCCATCTTCTTTGCCTTTCTCCCAGTTTCTGAATAGATGCATATTTGTTTTCGTTGATTTTGTATTTGTTAACCATTATCTTTTACAGTTTAAAGATGCTATGGGAAAATGTATTTTGAAAACTGCATAGGTCGATGAACTTTAGCTCTCCTTCGGGTCAAGCGTTATTAACTTTTCTTCAAATATATAATTTTCCCAGGTGAGAGAGACGTTGACAGAACTTACCGCTGTCGATGTAGCACTGAGGGATGGTTAATTAATTGCAGCCGCAGGGCTCTCGGATCCTCTCGCGTCTCAAACTGATAGAGGAATGAGACGCACGCGTTGATCGCAAAATTCTTTCATATCTGCTCAGACATAAAGAACTTTTTTTTTTCAAAATCATCTGTCACGGAAAGTGTGAAAAAGGAAAGAGTGTTATGCAGGTTACATATTATAATGGTCAAACCTCTTTTCTCAGCCAGGTCAAGACGGTTATGTTTTAACTCCTGTCCGTTCGGGGGTGTGTGTGTGTGTGTGTGTGTGTGTGTGTGTGTGCGTGCGTGC
>CM031598.1:115901163-115903663 GCA_018398815.1 Conus ventricosus
TGCCTACTGATTCGTGCCAGTCGATCCCACCAGTAGATTACGAGTAGCATGCGAGGACCGCTTCCATCCGTATGGTGGTATTAGCGGTGGCTAGGTTTGTTCTTTACAGCTACAAGAAACGCTTCAAATGCAGATTGACATGTTCAAAAAGAACTAGACTGGCCCTTCTGGCAGTGTTGCAGCAATGTGAGTTGCCTCAACGTGATCTTCAAGATCAACCCCAGGCAAGCAAAGTGAAGAGACAGACCGAGGTCCTAGCCAGTCACTGCTTGGCCTGAATGAAGACTGGATGTTAGAACAGGTGATATTTTATGGAAATTTTTCCCCCTATCGTTTCCTTAAAATGGCTTTTTTGCAATGCAACTCAAAATGATTTTAAGCCGAAAATATTTACAAAGGTCACAAAGGTTTAAAAATCTGTTCTGCAGTGTCTAACCTTTGAATTGTTTTTTTAAAAGGTCATTTTATGTTTTTATGGAAACCCGCAAACAGTCAAGGGTTCTGGGGGGGAAATGGGTGAAATCTGTGTGCCCCTTTTTTTTCGTTTTGTTTCTTTCTCCCCTTTTGTCGTTTACATGAGCGTCTTGTTTTTTCTTTCAATCTCCCTTTTAAATCAAAAAGGGTTTTTTTATTTTTTATGGTGAAAAAGTGATATACGTTTTCAATTCAGTCCCTTTTTTCTTGCGTAATCCGCCTATTTTTTTTCCGCACAAGGGTCAGACCCCCAAAAAGCTTTTTGGCCCCGTCGTTGTACTTCACCCCCCCCTTTTGAATTTTTCCCCTTTTGATGCCCAAAAAGTGCCCACACTTCCCCAGGGAGTCTGGCAATTTCCCTTTCCCCCCCAAAGCCCGGTTCCGGAAACCGCCCCGTCGGAGGGCGCATTTCTTATCCACTCTTTTCTTTCGTTGGATTTTTCCCCAGCCCCACATCCCCCCCCTCCATACATCCCCATTTTTTGTTTTTTTACGAACCCTCCCCCCCCTTTCCTTTCCTTCAAAATTCGACTTAATATCGCCAATTTCTGTTTTTCCCACTGTGATGTGGGGCGGGAACTTCTCTCTCTTTTCTTCTTCTTCTCTCTTCTCCTCTTCTCTCTCCCCCCCCCCCCTTTGGTTTGCAGAATAAATTGAACATTAAAAAGGGAAATCAGAAGGTTTTTTTCGTGCCTTCAAACTTGTAATGGTTTTTTAGAAAGGTGGTTATTATCAACTTGAAAGTGGTTTAGGGGGAGTGTTGAGTGACAGTAGAAAAATTCCTTGGGATGTTCTTCACAAAAAAAATTTAAGGGCAAGTGGGGCTTGAGTGGGAAAAAGGGAAAGGGCCCCCCCCCGGGTATTTGGGACTATGAAAAAATTGAACTGAAAAGGGGTAAATTTTTTTGGGAAAATTTTCGTTTCGTAAGCCTTTTTTGCTTGATCAGAAGTCTGGGGTATGTTGGATAATCCCAAATGGAAAAAGTTCATCCTACGCGTAAAAATTACGTCCCCTTGCACGCATAAAAAAAAAATTTTTTTTTTGGGAAAAAGTGGGCGATACCTTGTTTATTAAATTTGGGGTTTGATGTGTTAAAATATTGGTGAAAATTGTAAAAACCCACCGTACCCGCTCTGTGTCAGGCGACGTCCTGTGCCCCTGAAAAGGAAAATTTAAGGGTTCCTGTTTAAAAAATATTGACAGGAATGGTTTTGGCATGTTTGGTTGTCCAAAGGGTCGGGGAGAAGCAAAATTATTTCTGAAATTCAGGGCCGCTTAATTTGTAGAAAAACAAATGGCATGCTTTGGTGGTGGAAATGTTTTTTTAAAAACGATGGTTTTTCCATTTAAACATCTGAAGCGAGAATCTTTTAAATTGTAAAAGCATAAAAAGGCCCCCCAAAAAATGCTTGAAAAATTTGAACCGAAAGCTCGGTTTAGTGCAAAACCAAAAGGTCGGAAAACGAATAAAAATCTTGCCAAATGGTAGCGAGGCCGTTTTGAGAAGAAAATGCTTTTGTGTTTGATTTTTCCCGTTGCTACCGAGTGGTTTTAAAACAAAAGACAGGGTCAAAGACGAGTTTGTAGCGATTTTATCAAGTGGAAACGAAAAATTTGAAGAATTTTGGGAAATATGTCGCTGAAACTGCACTTTTCGTAAAAAGAAATACGAAAGAGAACGATAAGTTGCCTAATGTTGCCCTTTGGGTGTAGTTTAAACACTTATGTGTCTGTAGTCATGTAAGGGTATACTGGTGTGGTGCTGCCGGCCGTGCGCGCCGCGCGCGCGCGTGTTTGTGTTGTGTGTGTGTGTGTGTGTGTGTGTGTGTGTGTGTGGTGTGTGTGTGCGGTGTGTGGTGGGGAGGGGGGGGAAGTCGTTGGATGGTGGGTGCTTGTTTTGTTTTCCTTTTTTGTAAATTTATGTATAGAAAGTTTTAACTCTGGGGAAGTCTTGATTTGTTTCCGTTTTAGTCGCTGTGGCTGTATGAATGATACCCCCCTTGCCGGGCCTTTTGCTAATGGCAA
>CM031598.1:115908663-115961163 GCA_018398815.1 Conus ventricosus
AGGGTTTTTCTGGGTTGATCAATAGATGACGGGCGTTCTTGCGTACTTTCATAAACGACCCATTTTCGCTCGACCCACTTCCCCGCGTTCTTGAATAGGGAGCATCTCAGCAAAGTGTTCACGAAGATGTGTGGAACCTCAATGTCACAATGCACAAGACCAAAGAGTGAACCTTTGTCACGGCTTTGACAATGTCATCAGCTCCGATCACCCTCAACCCTGGGAAAACGGTTAGGTGTTTTGGGCAGTGCTCGTGCAAAAATCGTCGAAATCGCCTATGGTGTGTTTGTCCGCTCCCATTCACACTCCCACTTTTAAATGACATTGACCTTGACAGTGTTTCTCAAATAGTCTGCGATGTCTTCAGTGTTTTGTTTCAGCTCTTCCAATGATTTCCATTGACAGGGTTGATGGTCAAGTTCTTTGTTTTGGGCCCAGTCGTGACCGTGAAACAAACAACCGTGAAACTGATATACTGTGTTGTTTTCTGCATCCCATCCATCTACACAAAATTGCGGCGTTGTCCGAAAGGTGTTCTTTACTATTGAACTTATGCTGCAAATAAATACCCTCGCTTTTCATCACCCACTCCAACCACTCTCTCGACAGCTGTCCGTATTTTTTTGTTTTTTCGGCTCTAAAACGATTTTCCTTTTTTCTGATGACTGGATTTCTGTGGGCATGTTTTTGCATCAGTGCCCAGATATACAAAGCATTGGCATCGTATCCTTTCAACGTTCGTACTGGCTTTTCAGGATTGCCTCGAACAAACGTTTTGTTTTTCTCATGATAGGATGAAAATGATCGAGGGGCCACCACCATCTGTTCACGAAGCAGACAAATGCAAGTCCTTACGATCTCCATTGGAAAGGGAAAAAAATAAACTCTCGGGGGCAGTGTTTTGAAAAGATATCGCAGTGTGAGACCCGGAACCCCGATGGCGTCTTTCAGCATGTCCGGGCCCTAAAGTTTGATAAAACAGGAACTGCCTTTCCAGAGCTTGTAGAAGGGTGCGACGTCTTTGTTGTTATACCAGGGTTAGAAAGTCTTTTCATGGTGGTCATTTTTTGATCTGTCCAGACACGTTGACAATAGGCATATCCTCCTTACTTATCGATGCATTTTTTAATTGAACTGAAGAAGGCCTCCGGAGGTGGAAGATGATCCATTTCCAACGTGTCCAGTGACGTGATAAACTCGTAGGGAAAGAATCCTTTTTCTCCTCTACATCAAAAGCAGCGAGGTACTTGGCATAAGAAAATCCAGGGGCAAGATAATTGGGTGGATGTCCAAAAATTTGAGCTTCGAGTGTGATACATTTGTACTCGTTGTTTTTGACAAGAAATTTAAAAGGGGTTCGGGTCTTCCTGGTGGTCTTCATTTCGTCAACACTGTTTTCCATCTCACAATCCTTTGGGTGTTGTTTTTGAATGATTGACAATACGCTAAAGAAGTATGGCTTCATGCATTCGTGTCATATTTGGCGCTGTTAAACCCCACCAAGGGAAGTTCCTGCAGATAATCTTTCCAGTTTCGTTTTTAGTTCAGGGGCAGAGAGACTGGTTTCTTCTGATGCTTGTTTTCTTCCTCTTCCATTTCCCCTTTGGGTTTCCAGTTGTTCAAATTTACAGGAGCAAATTCTTCTCTGAGAAGGCCATAAGCGTGGTCGGATAATTTTTCCAGATAATCCACCATTTTGTTCACGAGAACTTGCGAATCCCCCTTCAGAAACGAAAACAGACTGGTTCTTCAGCCGAGGGAATATTGGAAACACACACTGACTGCAAAGGAAACGTGTTTTTTCACGTACACGGTGTGTGTGTGTGTGTGTGTGTATGGAAACAACAACACCGGACATGCCAGCTCGTCGCTGACGTAAAAAAAACAATACCTGACATACCACCCTGTCGCTGAACCCAGCACCGGAATTACCGAATCATCACTGAGCCGCGTAATTTTTTTTAATATAAGTTAGGTACAAATTGGTTTCGGCATTGTGACACTCACAAACGACATTGTGACACTCACAAACGGATCATCATCGTATCGTGGACTTACAACGTTTTTTTTTTTTCTTTGAGGTAAGAGAAAAATCATGGGAAACTTTTATAAAAAAGAAATTCGGACAAAATAAGCGATGCAATATGGGAGAAAAACTGTAGGAGATGTGAGGGCTGTCAAATGGACAGGGGAATCAGGAGGGACACTCTTGTGCGACGATGGACGAAGTAGAACGAACTTTTTTGTATTTTAAGATGCGTTTAATCGTGTCAACAAAGAACAATTGTCCCATAGACTTATGTCAGTTGTTAGAGTTCAAACTAATTTCATCCTTGACGAATGATTCTATCGCCAGGGACCTCGTTGGCCCGAAAAAACGATGCCCGTGTTTTGGCACAAAGTTTTTGAGCGGGTGATGTCGTTCTTGATTGAATGATATTTTGTTTGTTTGTACCTTAAGAAAAGAAATTTTGATGACTTTTTAACGTGCGTATATATGTGCGTGAATCAAGTTTTAAATTTTTTGTATATACGTTTTCTTTTTTGGGATGATTGAATGAATCTGCAAAATGATTATAGTTTTTGTTTTGATAAATAACGATAATTGTTTTGTTTGTTTCGTTAATATGTAGTAGTGTATCTTTTTTTTTTTTTCTGTGGGCTAACTATTTACAATTTGTTATACCGAATGTGTTAAATGCTCGTTTTGTTAATGATGTGCGTGAAAAGAGAGAGAGAGAGAGGGGAGAGAGAGAGAGAGAGGAGAGAGAGAAGAGAGGAGAGAGAGAAAAGAAAAGAAGACCCGTACTATTTTCCTTTTTTACGTGGTTTAAAACCGTTTACAATTGTTTTTTGTGAAGTAATATGACGCTTGTAATAAACAAAAGAAAACGAATTTTTTGTTTATCTTATTTTCATTCGTTTGCGCGGTCACGCGAGATGTGTTGTTTTTCTGCCTCGTCTCTTATTTTTCTTTCACGAGCGTCAGAGAAGAGAGATGTTTGTTAGTATATTGTTTTGAGTGTGTTTTTTAACATAAAAAAAAGCTTTCATACCCCTATGACTGCTCATAACACTTAAAACAAAAAAACCCAAAAACACCCAACACATAACACGACGCTTGAAAATTAACGCGACCTTGAATACGTCTTGACCGGGAAAAAGACCTGCGGATTACTAGGAGCGCAAAAGGCCACTACGTCATGCTGATCAAATTACCTAAAATGGGCGAAGGTCGTTCAGACTTGGAAGAAAATTTTTTGCGAATAAAAAACAACTTTTTTTTTTTAGTTTTAATATTTTATTATTCCTTTTTAAAGAACAAATATTGGTCTAGGCATTTACTCGTAGACTTTGAATAATCTTTTAGCTAAAACGCTTAAGAAACATATAAAAAAAAATTATTTTTTTAAAATGATCGAACTAGATGCCTCGTCTTTAACATAAATGCTTGTATGACATCACGTAGGCGTTGAAATCTCCAGTTCAAGCATACTCACAAGATACACACGCGGGTTTGATTTTTCGTTCCACAACTATCGATTATTTGTGTTCCTCATCATGTTTATCTGAAACAGAGGAAAAAAGAAAACCACTGAACAATACATTTAAGACATCGGAATATTACAAACATCTATTTTTTTTTTAAAATTAAAATAAACAAAATGCATGCTAAAACATTTCTTACCTTAAACTATGTAGATCGGTCAGTCCCAGTCGCTCGTGTTCTCTGATCCATGTAGGAATAAATGAAAAATAAATCGTAAACCTGTTCATCTATTCGTTTAACGGTGGGAAAGGAATACATAATAAACCCTCACACAGCAGCAAGAATAAAGATTGTACACTTACATAAAAAATTTGGTGATGATGGAACGGACGCTCGGTGGAGTTTGGTAATCGCTCGTTTGGGAGGCGGTGGGGGGTGGTGGTGAACAAAACGACTGCCATTAAAATGACATTTATTATAGATCTACACAAGAGAACGAAATAATAAAAAAACACAGTTCCATTCCATAACCTTGCTATATTGGTTACTGCATCCAAAACAATTCTAAGCTGATTTGAAGGTCCAAACATGATTTTTTTTGGAACCAATCTTAATATAAAAAAATCTTACTTCCCCTAAAGCGTAACCTGGCCATACACAGCACCGATTTGTCCATCAAATACCCCAATTTCTAAGCCCAAATTTAAGGCGAAAGACATGGTTTTTTGTTTATTCGTACCATTCTATGTTAAAATACGTTTTGGGGCGAGCTATATACCAAGGATCTGTGTGGGTGTTACATGATGAAGAAAAAACCCTTTTGGGGGGTGCAGAAAGAAAATTACACATCGTGCCAGCGAGTAGGGTTTAGTTCGTGGGTAGTGTTAACGCATCGCGTAAGCCAGCGACAAACCACACAAGAAAAGACTGGCTGACGTCGCTCGACCGAATAACGTAGAAGTTCCGCTCGAGTACATATAACAACGACCCGATCATCTTGATTTAGTCAACCGAGAAAGTTACGACCAACGCAGGAAGATTACATATCCGCGTGTGGGAAAAGGAAAATCCTCCTCCTGTTCTTTTTACGTGGTTGAGACGGAGGTTTTTCGTAGAGGTACAAGCTTTTTTTCTTTTTTTTTCTACGGGCGAACTATGATCAACTTTTCTTGTCCCCTCATTTAAAAAAAAAAAAACTTATAAACCCAAACTTTTCCAGCGCTTTTTTTTTGTTTTAAATTTCTTTTCACCCTCCAGAAAGTGGTTGGTAGGTTATTTTATTTTCTTTATAAATGACAATGAAAGGGGTAGTTGAGTTCAATCATTTTAAAACATTTTTTTTTGTTACAATATTTCAGTACTTACATTTTTTCTTTTTTTTTTTCAGAAATGGACCACCTACCTCCTTCAACATTTACGGGTGGCGTTACTTCATTGTCCTGCCCAGATTGCGGAGTGGTCTTTACTAACAAATATAATCTCAAAGACCATGTCAGGAAAAACATCAAATTCGTCTTACTCCAATGCCCTGTCTGTGGTAAAGAAATTTTGGGAAGAAAAGGGGCATCGTCAAAGGCACGGGTCACTCACGATCGTGAAAAATACCGCACAGGCAAGACTCTACTACACCCCTGAAAAGACAACGACAGGATCTAGTTACGGATTCCGTCGATTTTGACCCCACGGAAGTCGATCCCCAGACGAGTCAACTTTCGATGACAACTGGGACGCCATTCGCACCCATCATTACGAAGGAACGCGACAGTCCATGTATAAACATCCGTTGGAGTAGTAGAGGAGCGCCTGACTGGAACGATGAAATCCGGAAAATTTTTGAAAGGCAGACAAAACGATTTAAAATCAACCTCAGCCATTCTTTCATTTCCATCATCGAGAAAACGATGACTATCGATTTTTTCAGCCTCTCAAAATAATGCCAGGGGGGTTCGAGGGGCCTCGCCCCATCAAACAACCAAAAAAGATTTGATCGTTTTCTAAAAGAACTAAACAACACGGACATGTTGGAGCATGCCAGACAACAACGGGCCAGACTCCAAGTGGACCGTCCGTGCAGTGACATCTACCAGCTTTTATGTCAACCCGTTGTCTGACTTTCCCATCGGCTGCTGCGACCCGCCATCCCTAACTTCATCACAACCAACAAGGCCATTTACACCCTGGTGAGTGACGAGCACCACCATTTTCCTTACGAGGATAACTTGTGCTTCTTCAGGTTGCCCGGCTTGCATAGAGGCGCCAGTCGTCATGAAAATCGGCCCCGACTCAGGAGCTGTTCCGGCAGTGGAAGGGACCCCGCTATGCGCCGATTTTTCCGGCGTTTACCTTATCTGACTTTGGGAAGCATTGGAGAACGATTCGGAGTCAACGTGGATGTCTTCGAATACGATGAAAGGGGAGTCGCCTCCTTGCCTCATCCCTCGTCGTCGCGGTGCCAGAAAATACTCCGACACTATGTCCGTCCTCATCTACGAAAATCATTTTTGTTACATCACCAACGTCAATAAGCGGCTCACGCGTTTGGCTGTCCTAAATGCGGAAAGCTGTGGGAAACAAGAACGCTGCCTTCGTCGTCACGAAAATGACCTTGCAAAGGAGACAACATCAAACACGACGTCTATCCCGGAGGAGTCTATCACCCATCACCAACCCCTCTGGAAATATTGGAGGAGAATGGCATCCCGGTGGCAATGATTTTATTTTTCCTTATCGGCCCGTTCGATTTTGAAGTCTATATTGATGCCATGATCTTCCTCAGCCCAAAAAAAGATGGACCCTAAGACCGTGTACGTGAAAAAACACGTTTTCCCTTTTTCAGTCAGTTGTGTTCCAATTTCCCTCGGCTGAAGAACCAGTCTGTTTTTGTTTCTGAAGGGGATTCGCAAGTTCTCGTGAACAAAATGGTGGATTACTGGAAAAATTATTCCGACCACGCTTAGGCCTTCTCAGAGAAGAATTTGCTCCTGTATTTGAACAACTGGACCAAAGGGAAGCGGAAGAGGAAGAAAACAAGCATAGGAAGACCAGTCTCTCTGCCGCTGAACTAAAAACGAAAATGGGTGTTATCTGCAGGAACTTCCCGTGGTGGGGTTTAACAGCGCCAAATATGACACGAATGTTTATGAAGCCTACTTCTTTGAGCGTATGTCAATCATTCAACACAACACCCAAAAGGGTTGTGAGATGGGAAAAAAAGTGTTGACGAAGATGAAGACACCAGGGAAGACTCGAACCCTTTCAAATTTCTTGTCAAAAACAACAACGAGTACAAATGTACAGCACATCGAAGCTCAAATTTTTGGACATCCACAATTATCTTGCCCCTGGATTTTCTTATGCCAAGTAAACCTCGCTGCTTTTGATGTAGAGGAGAAGAAAGGATTCTTTCCTACGAGTTTATCACGTCACTGGACCCCGTTGGGAAAAGGATCATCTTCCACCTCCGGAGGCCTTCTTCAGTTCATTAAAAAATGCATCGATAAGTAAGGAGGACTATGCCTATTGTCAACGTGTCTGGACAGATCAAAACATGACCAATGAAAGACTTTCTAACGTGGTATAAAAAACAAAGACGTCGCACCCTTCCTAAAGCTCTGGAAAGGCAGTCCCCGTTTTATCAAAAATTTAGGGTGGACATGCGAAAGACGCATCGCGTTCCGGGTCTCACACTGCGATATCTTTTCAAAACATGGCCCCGAGGGTTATTTCCTTGTCAAAAGGAGATCGTAAGGACTTGCATAGTGCTGTGAAAAAGATGGTGGGTGCCCGATCATTTCATCGCTATCTGAGAAAAACAAAAGTTTGTTGAGAATCTGAAAAACGTCGCGTTGAAGGATACGATGCAATGCTTTGTATCTGGCACTGTGCAAGAATGCCCAAAAATATCAGTATCAAAAAAGGAAAAAACGTTTAGAGCCGAAAAACAAACAAATACGGACAGTGTCGAGAGAGTGGTTGGAGTGGTGATGAAAGCGGGGTATTTTTTGCAGCTAAGTTTATGTAAAGACACGCTTCGACACCCGCATTCGTTAGATGGGGGGTGCAGAAACAACACAGTATTCATTTCACGGTGTTTGTTTACGGTCACGACTGTCCCAAACAAGAATTTACCATCAACCTGTCATGGAAATCATTGGAAGAGCTGGAAACACAAACCTGAAAACATCGCAGACTATTTGAGAAACACTGTCAAGGTCAATGTCATTGAAAAGTGGGAGTGTGAAAAGGGAGGGGGACAACAACACCATCAGGGTTTCGACGATTTTGCACGAGCACTGCCCAAAACACCTAACCCGTTCCCAGGATTGAGGGTGATCGGAGCTGATGGTACATTGTCAATAGCGTGGACAAAGTACCTCTTTGGTCTTGTGCAATTGACATTGGGTTCCACAACATCTTCGTGAAACTTTGCTGAATGCCTCCATACAAGAAGCGGAAGTGGGTTTGAGACGGAAATTGGGTCGTTTATGAAAAGCTACGCAGGAAAAGCCGTATTATTGAGGTCAACCAGAAAGACCTATCGCAGTTACTTTGCCAAGGATTCTCCTGCCACCCCTTTGCTTTCCCAAGGTACTCTGCACGGACTTCCGTAGTGATGACACCAACAAAGTGTCCGAATACAAGCCCAAGCCTGCTTTCAACAGTTTGGTGGGAAAATGTAACCAACGCTCGCGTCAAGGGATCAAGATCCTTCCAAATCCATTCTGGGTGAAACTTTTAAGTTCCGGGAAATTGCGTACGGGAAAACTCACAACCTGCAAAAGACACCGAGTGTCTAGTTGATGGGAAAAAGCGCAAAAGCTCATTAACGAACCTCTCTTTCGAAAATGACATCCTGACAGAAAACCTGCTGAAGTGGAACGGCCAAATCAAAATTGGGGAATTTACCAAACCACATTGCTATTTTGTCTACCAGTACGCCAAGTTTAGAATGCTCCAGTTTTACTACGAATTGGGTTGGACAGTTGTATCCCGCAAAATTACCAGCTTGCGAAATGGACACGACTCTCGTAAAATGGTCTCACACCCTACCTTTGGAAGAGACTGTCGGCCTGAACTTCCGTCGAGAATTTATCAAGAATTCCCCGTGGTTTCCTTCCCGGCCCGCACACGCACCATCGTGAGTTTGTGGATAAACCTGTCCGCGGGCAGTGCCTGGGACCTCCCCCCTCCTGTTGAGACTCGTCAAAAGTTGAAAACGCACCCGGGTCTTTCAAGACGGAATATGAAAGGGTGACGGGGATCGTGGGGAACTGGCTCAAAACCCACTATGCTTCGGAGACTCGAGTGACAAACTCAGCTGCAAAGGCTAACAACAAAAGAACGAGCTCACCCAAAACCCACAATCTCGAAGTCTAAAACTCAGACCAAAGAGGCGGAAACTAACAAGAGCTTCAGGCCGGGTGGAAAACAGTCCTACACTTATCATCACTAGAGTTTCCCTTCTTTCTCTACATCAAGAGCGAGTTCAGAGGATGGAATCACACTGAACCCTTTGATAATTTTTCTTTTTTTTCGTAAAAGATTGTGTTAGGCTAACGAAAATATTGCCTAATGTTGCCTGTATCACTATCCACAGTTAGTTGATTTCAGGCTGGTCCCAGCCCAGACAAAAACAGAGGGGCAATCAAAATTTTATTTTCATTCATTACTTACTTCCTCTTTCGCGTTAGTTATAAATAGTTTTGTACCTGGGGTGACCCCACTTTCCTCAGCACCGAATGACCCGTCCTTGGGGTGACGCCCCCTCCTTTACGCTCCGCTTGCTTTCAAATCCTCTTTTGTTTTCTTTGGTCACCCGCTCTCGACTAATCGGGCCCCTTTACCCTGCTCCGACACGTAGTCAACAAGGTCACGACCCTTCCGGGTCATTTTCCTGTGATGATGTCACTTCCACTTCCGGGATGATGTCACTTCCCGTCATTTCCGGGTGACCTCCTTTCCGGTGACGTCATACATTCCATACATTCCATCCCATCCCCATGGGGTCGTTTTGCACATGCTATACTACTGACTGCTTTTTCTGGACTGGATTTGATGGACACGTTTTGATCGATTGCTGTTTGCTCCCTGATTTGTATATTTGGACATTTTTCTTGTCAGTGATTGCGCTTTCCTTAAATTGTACTTTGTTATTTTTCTTGTTATTACTTGTACTTTTGATTGGCTATTCTTTTCTGTATTATTAAGTGATTATTGTTGTTCTTTGATTCATTGCCTTGATTCGTTCTTAGAGCTTCTTGCTGTTGTACTTCTATACTCTTTGGTTCATTTGATATCGATTTTGCCCAGGTGCCGTCTGAGCCTGCCACAGTTTTGGGTGTGCGTGTTTGTGTGTTGTATTTAAATCATACTTGAACTTTAAATCACTACTCTTTGACAGAGTGCTGTGTCTTTTCATCTATCGTGGTTTCCTTGATACTTGTGGTTTTTTAGATTTGATCCTTTGTTTGATTACTCTCACCTTGTCTTCTGATTTTTATATGATTTTTTTTTCCATATCATTACTAGAATTTCAATAGTTAGGCTACTGGTTTAGAAAGTGAATATTTGTTTTCTAAATAAGCAGTGATTTATCTAGTGTTCCCTCTCACCATTTTATTTAAGCTTACCTAGTGCTATACACTGCAACATGCCTAGGACTTTAGACACATGGCCATCCAAACATGGACTTCGTGTAGGGTACCTTAATATCAATAACGCAACAAACAAAAAAGATGACATTGCAACTATACTTCGCAGTGATGGAAACAGTTTTCATGTATTTTGTTTTTCTGAATCGCGGTTATCTTCTCACATATCAGATGCAGAAATGGACATGCCAGGATACCAAATAATGCGACTAGACCCCTATAAACCAAAATCCACTGGCTTACTTATATATTATGCTTCCTCATTAAAATGTAAAAGGATAGTTAATTTTGAAAATTATGGTGTTGAATCTGTCTGGATTGAAATAAGTATGAAAAATAGTCAACCGCTTGCAATAGGCTTTGTCTATAGAAACCCATCAGAAACCACTGAATGGCAGGACAGATTTAATGCAATAATGGATGAAGTAACCATTCTAAGTTATGAGACAATTATTTTAGGAGATTTTAATATTGATCTGTTAAAAACAAAATCAAAGTGGTATCAAAACTATATATCACATAATTTAGAACAACTAATCGATAAACCAACACGTATAACTGAAAATTCCGCTACTTTAATAGATCATATTTACACAAATGCAAACATCCACTATCGAACTTTGTTCCCTCCCTATGGCTGTAGTGATCACAACCCAATTTGCCTTACCTGGTTCAAAAACCGTGTAAAAATTCCAAAAGTAGTCACAAAGATATTTACTACAGGAGCTTTAGAAACTTTAAAGAAGAAGATTTCCTTACTGACCTTTCTGAAGCACAGTTTGACCTCATCTATCAAATCAGAGATCCAAATAAAGCAGCTGAATTTTGGATTGATACGTTTACCTCTGTATATAATAAACACGCCCCTTTTATAAAGAAAGGATTAAACAGGAAACAAAACCTCCGTGGATAACTAAAGAAATTGACACAGAAATCAACAAAAGAAATCATTTGAGTAATTTCGGAACAAATGAAGAATTCAGAAAACAAAGAATAAAGTGACGTCATTAAAACGGAAATCGAAACGTACTTACTTTAGAAAAATGTTAACTTCGACCAAAGATACCAGGCAAATTTGGAAAGCAATTAGCATATTAACTAATAAACATGTGTCAAAAAGTCAGCAAATGAGCTCAGACATATCTGCAGATCAACTAAATATTCATTTTGCAACCATAGCAGATAGAATCATATTAAATGATAAATCTAGTGAAAATGATCTCAATTATTTAGAACAATACATCCATTCTAAGGATATTCGTGTTCCATTTAGTCTGAAACCCATGACCGTTTTAGATGTTAGTAAAGCCTTGTCTACTTCAACCCAATCAAATACTCGTGATTTAGATGGTATCGAGACAAAAATACTTAAGTTGTCATGTCCTGTTATCACAGATACTTTGACATATTTATACAATTTATGCATAGATAAACAAACTTTCTTCTAAAATTTAAGGAAGCTAAAGTTATTCCTCTGTATAAAACCGGAGATTCTTCAAACCCATCAAATTACAGACCGATATCCATTTTATCAGCCATAGCAAAACCGATCGAAAAGCACATGCATAAGTCTTTGTATTCTTATTTTGCTGATAACAAACTTCTCCACGAAAGTCAGTCGGGCTTTCGAAAACATCATTCTTGCCACACAGCCCTCATACAGCTTATCGACAGTCTTCTTTGCAGCATAAACGAGAATAAATTTGCAGGTATTCTTTTCGTAGACTTTGAAAAAGCATTTGATGTCATCAACCATTCTTTGTTGTGCCGTAAACTTGAACTTTACAAACTGACTCCAGAATTCATAAGTCTTATTTCATCTTTTTTATGTGACCGAAAACAATTAGTAGCTGTAGCTGACAAATTGTCAACATTTATGCCTGTCAAATATGGTGTTCCACAAGGCTCTGTGTTAGGACTCTTTTGTTTACTATTTACGTAAATGATTTGCCTTGTTTTGTTAAATGTAAATGCGAAATGTTCGCAGATGATACATCTCTTCACGAAAACGACTCTGATGCCTATGAATTAACAATCAAACTTCAAGCAGATATCAATAAACTTACTGAATGGACACAACTAAACCATATGTCTTTAAATGCTGTTAAAACAAAGTGCATGTACGTGTCTACAAGACAAAAACGACAAAAAATGAAATCAAATTTTCAGCCTTTACTCATATCCAACAATAAAGTTGAGGAAGTCTGTTCACACAAAACACTAGGTGTCATTATTGACAAAGATTTATCTTGGACAGAACATATAACATTCTTAGCAAAACGCCTTTCCAAAAAAATATTTCAGTTGTCTCGGATAAAAAATTTCCTCGATGGCCACTCTCGAAAACTTTTTTTCTGTGCACATATTTTGTCATTAATTGATTATGCATCAACCCTTTGGACAACTGTAGTGAAAATAATTTGAAATTAATTCATCGTCTGTACAAACGAGCATTGAAATTAGTATTGTTAAAATCGAGCTCCCTAACTGATGAAGATTACAAACAACTCAAACTGCTAACCTTCCCAAACAGACTCTTTTTCAATAAAGCCCTTGGTATGCATAATGTTATTAATGGAACAGCTCCCCAAAAGATTACAGAAACATTTAGAGTCAATTATCATAGACATAATCATTTATTGTCCATTCCTAGACCACGCAACAATTTATACAAATCCAGTTTTGTATATTCAGGGGGAAATCTGTGGAATAAACTCACAAAACCGTTTAAAAAATATAAGAAATAAAAACACATTTAAGAAAAAATTGAAAGATTATCTCATGAATCGTTAACCACATATCATACTGAAAAATGTCCATCCTGTGCAGAAAAGAAATACACTGGTAAAGATACACACTTCGTGAATGTAACCATAGGGGCGGCAATGAGCATTGATACCTTTTACGTGAATGGAAATGAGTGAGGAAAAGGGGAGGAGATGGGAGGGGGTAGGACGCTATGTTTACTTTTCTTTTGATGAAAGCATTGTACACGATGTGATGTTTTTTTGTTTTTGTTTTTAAACTTTTCTTTTTTCATAGATGGCTTGATGTAAAAAAGCAGATATGCTGCTTATTCAATGTTTCCATCTCTAAATAAAATTTTGACTTGACTTCACTTGACACACACACGCACACACATTTCTTTCTCTCTCTCCTTCCCTTTCCCAATTGCAAATTGGCTGTATGCTTCAAACCAATGAATTAATTTCCCTTTCGAGATAATAAAGTGTTCGTAACTTGACTTGCATTATTTGAGTCCTCTCTCTCTCTCTCTGTCTGTCTCTCTCTCTGTCTTTTCTCCCCTCTCTCTCTCTCTCTCTCTCTCTCTCTCTCTCGATTTTCTTTTGTCCGTGCTCTGTTTTGTCACCCGAGCCCTCTGAGACTCACGAAGTCTCTTCCTCCACCATTCGGTTGTATTAGTTATTCTAGTTATCTAATTTCTTTCTTTTCTTTTCATTCTACTACTGTTAGGGCAGGCCTCCCACCAGACGATCAGTCTTTTCTCAGGCCTAGTGGGTGGCTGGGGCTAAGCTTTCAGAGAGGAGCTCTTCATGTTGCTTCCATGGTATTGGTCTTGAAGATCATGTTGAAGGGACTCACTCTGCTGCGACACTGCAGGAGTGGCCAGTCTAGTTCAACTTGTCGATCTTCTGCCTTTGAAGTGTTGGTTGTCGTGGTTAAGCCAAGCCTAGCCATCAGACCACACGCCGCAATCAGGATTTTCGACTAAAACACGACATAATCCATGTGAGCGTTTTGAGGCCTACCATAAATTTGAGCCACCGTTCAAGGTTAAACTGATACTTGATCAAAAGAACAACTCCCCACCAATTATTTCCCTTGTTTAGGGAGATTTTCACCAATAAAGTACAATCTTCAAATAATGACCTTTCCGTTAGTCGACATTACATTCAGGCCTTTGCACTCACACCGTGACACTATCTTTGAGCCAGAAGGAAACGCCCAAATAGTCCCATTCCTTTTGTTTTGATCTGTCTGCTTGGAATCACTGGCTTGTATCTTAACGGCCACATGAAAGAAAACGAGGAGAATCAACTTTCAGACACAATAAAAATTCTATAAAAAAAAACCTAATCTATAAATATTCGACTCCTTAAGCAGGGCCTTGGCGCATTGATTGTTGGTGTGCAGCCTCACTGATACCGCCACGTGGATGGGGGTCTGTCCTCGCGTGCTACTGGTAATCCACTACTGGGGTCCAGTGATGGGAGTCAGCGCGCGTGACACAGAGAGATCAGCAGCCACCAGGGAGAGACATCAGTCGATTCAAGGGGGAGAGGGGGCAGAGGTCCATTGACACTGCAGACATAGAGCTGCTGACTAACGACAGGAGGGAGAGTGATGGGGAGAGAAAGGGGAAGGAGACTGACGGGGATGGAGAGAGATTTGATAGAAGTGCGTGCTATGTTACGGATTGTCAAAATACCCAGATGATGAGACAAGCTTCTTCTTCTTCTTCTTCTTTTTCTTCTTCTTCTCTCTCTCTCTCTCTCTCTCTCTCTCTCTCTCTTTAGATTTGGATCCAGAATTCAATATTGATGTTCTTGGGCTGAGATTTGTATTCTTCTTCCTTTAACATATACACATACCTCCCCCCCCCCTCCACCCCCCCCCCCCCCCCCCCCCCCCCCTCCGTTTAATATAACCCGGATTTCCATATTGGCATGTCAGCTTGGACTAGTTTTTGATCTGACAAACACCTCTATATTGAGAGCCAGATTACCTCTGGCTGGTTAGAGACGCCTGGAACAAACAACCACACACGCACATACACACACACACACACACACACACGCGCGCGCGCGCGCGCAACCACACACAACACACACATACACACACACACACCACACACACACAACCACACACACACACACACACACACAACCACACAACACACACACACACCACACCACACACACACACCACACACACACACACACACACACACACACACACGCACCACACACACACACAACCACACACACACACGCACACACACACACACAACCACACACGCACACACACACACACACACACACACAACCACACACACACACGCACACACACACCACACACACACACAACCACACACACACACGAACGCACGCACGCACGCACGCACGCACGTACGCACACACACACACACACACACACACACACACACACACACACACACACACACGATCGCGCGCACAATCGCACACAAACCATGAACTATCTTCTCCTGTCTTCTGCATCATAGATTGTGCTGTCCTTTTTCTCTGCCTCATGGACTATCCTCCTCTTTCTTTTTCTCCATTATAGACTGTGCTCATCTTTCTTCTTCTGCATCGTGGACTATGCTCATCGTTTCTCCTCTTGCATCATGGACTACGCTTGTCTTTCTTCATCTCTATCAGAAACTATGCTTTTCTTTCTTCTTTTTCATCATGGACTACACTTTCCTTTCTTCTTCTCTATCAGAAACTATGCTCATCTTTCTTCTTTTGCATCATGCGCTATGCTCATCTGTTTTCTTTTGCGTCATGGGCTATGCTCATCTTTCTTCTTTTGCATCAGGGGCTATGCTCGTCTTTCTTCCTTTGCATCATGGGCTATGCTCATCTTTCTTCTTTTGCATCATGGGCTATGCTCATCTTTCTTCTTTTGCATCATGGGCTATGCTCATCTTTCTTCTTTTGCATCATGGGCTATGCTCATCTTTCTTTTGCATCATGGGCTATGCTCATCTTTCTTTTGCATCATGGGCTATGCTCATCTTTCTTCTTTTGCATCATGGGTTACGCTTTCCTTTCGTCTTCTATATCATAAACTATGCTTATCTTTCTTCTTTTGCATCATGGGCTATGCTTATCTTTCTTCTTTTGCATCATGGGCTACGCTCATCTTTCTTCTTTTGCGTCATGGGCTATGCTCATCTTTCTTCTTTTGCGTCATGGGCTATGCTCATCTTTCTTCTTTTGCGTCATGGGCTATGCTCATCTTTCTTCTTTTGCGTCATGGGCTATGCTCATCTTTCTCCTTTTGCATCATGGGCTATGCTCATCTTTCTTCTTTTGCATCATGGGCTATGCTCATCTTTCTTCTTTTGCATCATGGGCTATGCTCATCTTTCTTCTTTTGCATCAGGGGCTATGCTCATCTTTCTTCTTTTGCATCAGGGCTATGCTCATCTTTCTCCTTTTGCATCATGGGCTATGCTCATCTTTCTCCTTTTGCATCATGGGCTATGCTCATCTTTCTCCTTTTGCATCATGGGCTATGCTCATCTTTCTCCTTTTGCATCATGGGCTATGTTCATCTTTCTTCTTTTGCATCATGGGCTATGCTCATCTTTCTTCTTTTGCATCATGGGCTATGCTCATCTTTCTTTTGCATCATGGGCTATGCTCATCTTTCTTTTGCATCATGGGCTATGCTCATCTTTCTTCTTTTGCATCATGGGCTATGCTCATCTTCCTTCTTTTGCATCATAGGCTATGCTCATCTTTCTTCTTTTGCATCATGGGCTATGCTCTCCTTTCCTCTGCATCCTGAACAGTGCTCTCCTTTCTTCATCTGCAGTACAGACTATACTCTCGTTTTCTTTCTCTTCTTTGTTCTTTTTTTTCCCGCATCATGGATTATCCTCTCCTTTCTTCCTCTGTATCAGAAATACGCTCTCTCTCTCCATCATGAATTATGCTCAGATTTGTTTTTTTCTTCTTCCGCATCATGCACTGTGCTTTACTGTTATCTCTTTCATGGACCCTGCAGTCTTTCGTTTCATGAAGTATGCTCTGCTTTCATCTGCATTGTGGACCCTGCAGTCTTATCTTTTACATTATGGGCTATATTGCCTTCCTTTCTTCCTCCCTGTGCACTATAATTCCCTTTCTTCTGCATCGTGGACTATGCAGCCATTTTCGCATCAGTCTATACTTGCTTTTCTTCCGCAACATGGAGGACTATTATTCCGTATCCACTGCATTATGGACTATGCTTAGTATGCTCTCCTTTCTTCTACATCGTGACTATGCTCTTTCAATCTGTGCGCGCACAAACATACACAGGGAGAAAAGACACACACAAGAGGGAGGAACATACAGGTATGCACGCACGCGCGCGCACACACACACACAAATTGCCAGTCAAGAATATTCTGTTTGCAAAAGCTACGAGATATTGGTGTTAACCCTGTGATCTTACAAACTTATTACAGATGTTGTGCTAAGTCATTGCTCACTGCTTCTTTTATGTGCTGGCATGGAAGTTTGGGTGTGAAGAGCAAGCGAGTATTGAATGATGTGGTCAATGTGTGTAGCAAAGTGATTGGAAGGAAGCAAGTTGGAATGCAAGAATTGTATGACAGACGAGTGGGGAGGAAAGCAAGAAAGATTGCCGGTGATGATAGCCATGTTTTAGCAAAATAGTACGAAATTGTACCATCTGGACGTCGTTTTAGGACCCTTAAGAGTCAAATCTAGGGCACAAAAAAATGTTATACTCAGGTCGATCCATCTTTTAAATTCATGTCTTTTGTACCACTTTTCATGCTAAGTGGTGTGAGGGAGTGGGAGAGGGGGGTGAGAGAGAGGGTGTGCAGTGGGGGCAGGGTGTGTTTGTGTGCTTGTGTGAATGTGTATTTTCATATATTATGTGCTTGTGTGTATATATATATGCACTTGTGAGTGTAAGTCTACGAGTGTGCTTGTGTGTGTGCATGTGTATGGGGTTTTTCAAATGATTATGTGTGTGTGTGTGTGTGTGTGTGTGTGTGTGTGTGTGTGTGTATGGGGTTTTTCAAATGATTATGGTGTGTGTGCGTGCGTGTGTGCGTGTTTTGGAGTGTGGGGGTGTTGGACTGTACATTTAAATCATATAAGTGGCCACTTGATTGCGATGATTCTTGTATTATGTATGTTGTCTTGTGATAACGTTTATTATGCACCAATTTTAATTTCTCATCTTCTGAGATAATAAAGTATTCATATCATATCATTTCATATCATATCAGGGAGACAGACACACAGGAGGGGGGAACATACATGCGCGCACACACACACACACACACACACAGAGAAAACAACATGCTTTGATAGATATCTGAAAGCAGTTTCTGTGATGGAAATCCACAGACAGTGAAATGATGGAAAATGACCCCAAACCAGCCTCAAAACCGGTGCCGTGTCAGCATGTTCTTTGGCACTGTAGCAGGAAAGAAACGCAGCATGTTGCAATATCCATGTATAGCACCATCAGTTTTCATGTTGAAGGCAATACCAGAAGTGGTTGGACTGGATTAGAATGCATGCAAATCCGCTTCAGTCTGCTCAAGTACAGCATGAAAAATCGTTGGTATTTGTTTTTAATGAACCAATTTAGTCTGCCAAAAGTCATCTGTGGTGTATTGTTTTGTACATTTGTATTATTATTATTTGTGATGCTTGAAGACATATACATCAACATTCACTTCTGTGTTTTGTATTGTTTTCTATAAGCGCTAATTTGCGCTCTGTGTTTTCATTTGTCTTCCAGCTTGACGGAAATACACAAGAAAAATTTATACAATGCCATACATTTGTATGTCAATACACACGTGCACAAACGTGTTTGCATGTATGATTTATAGTAATTTATCAAAAATAGGCATCTTCACAATGTCAGACGATTATGAAGCCTTGGCCTAAAAGATAAATCTGAAGTGGAAATTAAGGAAAAGACTTCTTTAAAGGATGGAACTGACGAAAAAAGAACACTGCTCTGGACATAACAAACTCACATTTAATGTGCTGAATAGTTCAAACATACAGACAACTAACAATACCGTGTATCGACTATGTAACTATGCTGGAAATTCCTGACCAATATTCAAGCATTTGTGTCACCGAGACTCGTTGGACGCTGAAATGAAGTGAAAGGCACAGCCGTCAAAGTGTCTCAAAAACCCTTGGACGCTGAAATGAAGTGAAAGGCACAGCCGTCAAAGTGAAATGAAGTGAAAGGCACAGCCGTCAAAGTGAAATGAAGTGAAAGGCACAGCCATCAAAGTGAAATGAAGTGAAAGGCACAGCCGTCAAAGTGAAATGAAGTGAAAGGCACAGCCGTCAAAGTGAAATGAAGTGAAAGGCACAGCCGTCAAAGTGAAATGAAGTGAAAGGCACAGCCGTCAAAGTGAAATGAAGTGAAAGGCACAGCCGTCAAAGTGAAATGAAGTGAAAGGCACAGCCGTCAAAGTGTCTCAAAAGCCAGTTTTCATGTCATTGGGGACCAAAGACTCAATTCTGTGTCGCTTTACGCCTCGTTGTTGTGATGAATTCTGTGTCGCTTTACGCCTCGTTGTTGTGATGAATTCTGTGTCGCTTTACGCCTCGTTGTTGTGATGAATTCTGTGTCGCTTTACGCCTCGTTGTTGTGATGAATTCTGTGTCGCTTTACGCCTCGTTGTTGTGATGAATTCTGTGTCGCTTTACGCCTCGTTGTTGTGATGAATTCTGTGTCGCTTTACGCCTCGTTGTTGTGATGAATTCTGTGTCGCTTTACGCCTCGTTGTTGTGATGAATTCTGTGTCGCTTTACGCCTCGTTGTTGTGATGAATTCTGCGTCGCTTTACGCCTCGTTGTTGTGATGAATTCTGTGTCGCTTTACGCCTCGTTGTTGTGATGAATTCTGTGTCGCTTTACGCCTCGTTGTTGTGATGAATTCTGTGTCGCTTTAACGCCTCGTTGTTGTGATGAATTCTGTGTCGCTTTACGCCTCGTTGTTGTGATGAATTCTGTGTCGCTTTACGCCTCGTTGTTGTGATGAATTCTGTGTCGCTTTACGCCTCGTTGTTGTGATGAATTCTGTGTCGCTTTACGCCTCGTTGTTGTGATGAATTCTGTGTCGCTTTACGCCTCGTTGTTGTGATGAATTCTGTGTCGCTTTACGCCTCGTTGTTGTGAAGAGATTTGGTGTCTGTTCTTTGTCAGCTTAAGGTGAACTGGTCTTTACTCCACTGGGAACACTCGGGCCACGGCTTGCCGCAACAGCTGAACATTAAGCGTGTTCATGGCACTGAGGAAATGGTCTGATGCAAATATGTTGTAGAGTTTTTTTATTGACCACAGTCACTGTGATTTGATTGCAGCTCATCGCAGGGTTTCCTCACGGACTCCACGTCCAATGCTGGCTTTAGTTTGAGAGTTCCTGGTTGCAAGCGTGCTGGAGAATGCCACCACAATGCCACAGAACCCATGATCAGTCACCATGGCACAGTGGTCAGCATAGCGAGGTGGGGAGGTCATGGGTTTGAGTCCCACTAGGGCACGTCTCTGTTGGGGGGGAGGAGGGGTCCCCTGACCGGATCCTGCTTAGAGCTTTGAAGTGTGCTATGGATTTAGCGAGAAGACTAGAACAGCAGTAACATTCCATCAACTAAGTGGCCGCTGCCAGAATGTTGCTCAAGTTTTCTGATCAGCATCAAAGATGTCTGGCATCTCTCGCGCCTGTTTGACACCTGGGAAGCGTACAGTACTGCCCTGTTAACACTATTCAGGCCCCAAATTTCCAAACAGAAAAATAAAAGAAACTCTGTGGCATAATGTCGCTGTCATTGATCCAAACGCCGTCTAGTCAACAAACATTGAATGTAATGTACATCCAGGTAAACAGACTGGCAGTGAGACACTTTTACAGCTGATTTCTGAGAAAGACTGTATTTCAGCACACGAATGTGTATTTTGTTAAAAGGTAACAGACACCCGACCAGCCAATCATGTCACAGCACACTCACAACCCAATGGTTACCATGATGATGGTAAGATGACTAACACATGCATACTTCACAGACTGAGACATCGATGGAATATGTTGAAAGGCCCATCATCTCATAAATGATCAGGGGTTCCACTGACTTTTTAGTTTTTCCGTCAAGAAACGCACGCCTCCGCAAAAATTGCGTCAGCGCTGAAAAAATGCGTAACAAAGTAAACTGTACTCGAGATTTCTTCCAGATTCAACATCTTCACATCGGCGCTTTTCTCCCCCACCGAAAAATGCAAACATGTTTGATTGTCTCTTTGCCATTTTTGCTAAGTAAGCCCGCGAAAACAAGCCGGGTCAGTCAACCTTGATATTATTCCTACACGCTGTGACCACGGTAAAGTCCCTGTTCTGCGCAGAACAGGGACGGAGACAACAAGACCCCCCCCCTCCCCCGCTCCTCCCTCCCACCACTACCCCCTCCCGGTAAAGTTCCCATCAATGGGCGCACTCTGGCATCCAGAATCACGTGGGATGATCGTGTGTGCGTGGGAAGTCATAACGTATTCCGATTGGAAGATGGCACCATCACAGACGCGGGAAAGATTCCATTTTATTTCGAGGGGAGAAAGGATGAGGCGTTTTGGAACATTCTTGATCTAGCAAAAAGCCAGCGAGTGCCACAGAGTAAAATGTGCACGCACTATCACTAATTGGCGGTGTCAAGCAGTCTGCTGTAGGTCTGTGCCGTGTTTTGCCCCTCTGACATAGGCTTGCGGTTGAGAACAGGGTCCTGGGAAAATTGCGTCGCTAAACGCACGGCCGCAAAAACAATGCGTAGGAAGGCAGAAAAACGCAATAATTACGCAAAATTTTGCAATAAATGGAACCCCTGATGATAAAACAAATAAACATTCAACAACCATCCAAACACACAGATATCAATAAAATTGCATATTTGTTGCAGTCTCACTACACATCCAGCCATGCTGTCTGTCCCAACCCACAAGAAACACATGTTTCAGCAATGTACAAGCATCACAGTTTATTTGACAACATTTCAAAACTAAAACAGTAAATCTCATCCACTTTATATCTAACACCAACCCAGTGCAAATGGCCCAAGAACACACCTTTCAAAGAACATCATATCGTCACCATTCCAGTTCACCCACCAGGTAGGGGTCACTCAAAGTCCTTTCAAAACACCACAAAGCCAACCCCCGGAACATCAATCTTTAGCATCGCCAATCCCATCAGCACCAATGGCAAACATGGCTTCCGCCTCTGGGAGGCAGGGTGAATCGTAGATCTTGCAAATTCGGGTTTCCCCTCGACCTTTACGAAGGTAGAGTCTGAAAGAGAATAAACAAAGTAATAATAATAATAATAATAATATTAACAGTGAAATATGAAAAGTTGCCTGAATCTAATAATCACGAAACAATAGTAAATAATGACACTACAAAAGACACAAAAAAACCTCTGGTGCACATTCTAAAATGAAATCATGCAATGAAAAAAGTAAAACTTGTCACCAATTCACAAGAAACTGGATTTTCTTTTGGAGCTGGAATGGAAAGATGACGGTTTTAGCACAAGTATGAAAAGGAAAAAAACATTCATTCCATAACAAAGATGGTAGGTGTGTTGTAGTCAGGGCATCAAACAGGGAGGACATGGCATAGGACTGCTTACGGATTGAAGCCTCTACTTTTCTTTCTCACTGGTCATCGACCAATCCATTGATTCTTTACAGCCGGTGTAAATCAGTTTTGAGGATCTCGATTGCATGTAGTTTTGTGTCTCGGTGAAGTTTTTTTTTCTTTCTTTTTTTTTTTTGGTTGTGTGTGCGGGTTTTTTTTTCTAGTTCAGATTGAGTTGGCTTTACTTACAAGGCTAAAAAGACAACAACAACAAGGGTAAAATATAGTGAAAAGACAACAACAACAACAACAAGGGTAAAATATAGTGAAAAGACAACAACAACAACAACAAGGGTAAAATATAGTGAAAAGACAACAACAACAACAACAAGGGTAAAATATAGTGAAAAGACAACAACAACAACAACAAGGGTAAAATATAGTGAAAAGACAACAACAACAACAACAACAAGGGTAAAATATAGTGAAAAGACAACAACAACAACAACAACAAGGGTAAAATATAGTGAAAAGACAACAACAACAACAAGGGTAAAATATAGTGAAAAGACAACAACAACAACAACAACAACAACAACAAGGGTAAAATATAGTGAAAAGACAACAACAACAACAACAACAACAAGGGTAAAATATAGTGAAAAGACAACAACAACAACAACAACAAGGGTAAAATATAGTGAAAAGACAACAACAACAACAAGGGTAAAATATAGTGAAAAGACAACAACAACAACAACAAGGGTAAAATATAGTGAAAAGACAACAACAACAACAACAAGGGTAAAATATAGTGAAAAGACAACAACAACAACAAGGGTAAAATATAGTGAAAAGACAACAACAACAACAACAACAACAAGGGTAAAATATAGTGAAAAGCAAGTCAACAGTTTTCCTTCCCTCATCCCTCCACCACTCCCCATCCTGTTTTATGTTGCTTGTTTTTTTTCTTCTTTTCTTTCTATCATAATAATCAAATGACACTCACAATCATTCTGCTCTGCTTGATCCCCTTAAAAGGGCTTTTTTTCTCTCATGATTCATGTACTTTATGAAAGGAAAGATTACAGCAATCTCACCTGGTGGTAGAGGCGTGGGCAATGATGTTGCCACCAATCGGCTTCTTGGGGTCGGCTGAAAACATGGCCGCCCCATCTACCTGAGCCACCACTTGATTGGTCATCACCACGGCAACGCCATACTGCACAACAGTTGTTCAGAATCGTATTGTTCAGGAAGCAGTCATGGAACTAGTCACAGATGAAATTTCCCCACTTTTGTACACGTCCTGTATTCAGGACAGACACATGCCCTTGCCTGCACTTACATGGACTGTTGAAGTCTTGCAGGAAAAAGAAAAAAAAAAAAAAAAAAATCACCTTTCAAAGGGAACTAGTTAAGGACCACACTCGCAAAAACTACCAGCTATGCGAAAAATTTGGGTCACAAGCAATGTGTATTCATAGATTTTTTGCTGAAAAAAAATCCATCACACATGCATTAAAAATTCTTGTTAGTTTTTGACCAGTGATCACAATATAACCAGTTACACTGGAGTTCAGTCCAGTTTCATTTTATAACATTTCAGTCAAATTTCATTTGCTACCTCCTGAAACCCAAGATGGATGATCACGGGGAATCAAAGCTCTCTATACACACCGACAACTGATTAACACCAGAATCTTAATTACGCCCACCAAAAGGTAACTGAAATGCCTTTTCTCACAGTTTTGTGCATCTGGTTACAATCCATATCTATGTTTAGAACAGACCTGTTTACTCTAACATTGCTACGGTGTACTTTTCAACAAAAAGGCGTGTATTTTCTGCAAAGATTGTGCACAAACCTTGCATTCTTTTTTTTTTTTTTTTTTTTGCAAAAGCATGGGGAGAGTCCCATCTTCCAAGTTCTTGTAAAAGCGCAGGGGGAGGGGGGATGGAGGGGGGGGGGGGGGGGGGGGGGGTCATGTACATCTGCCATCATGCAAAAGACCAGAAGATGATAGAAGAATACCTGATCTTGTAGCAACAACGGTAAATACCAAAAAAAAACCAACAGGTTCTTCCAGCATGACCTACTTTCAAACCTGATTCATCAGAAAACTTTGGCCCAAGTTCATGCCTTTCCCCCCCCTTTTTTTTCAATACTTCAGGTCCTATAGTCAACGCCATTGTTCCTACATAGAGGCATGTTGTTCAAAAAGCAGATGCCGCCAGATGTGATTTCATGTGCAAGAGTCAGAAAGAGTCGTCACTTTTTAGTCCAAGCACACCAAGATACCCACCACAATTATGAATTAAACTCGCCTTGGCTTAAGGCTGTGTCAGACCAATCGACATAGGCTAGAACACCAAGGCCACATCAAAATGTTGTTATGCTCTGCATAGTTATGTGGGATTGTCTTCAGTCGTGACAAGCTCCTAGCATAACATTATCAGTCTCTAAAATCCCTTGAAGTCGGAGTGTGGTTGCCCACATGGCAGGGTAATCAAAAACAATCACACACATAATGTTCTCATCCCTAGCTGATGCATCTGTACCATAGTGTTCAATGCTTCGGCTGTTCCCTGGAGTCAGGGTACAACAACCACAACCACAATTAAACTTCTCAAGTACAATTACCACTTCAAGAACTTCGTCTTAAGACATTTTCTTTTTCCCTCGACGTATGCATTTTTAGTTCTAGAACGTCAAGTGGTCACACTTTTCATATTTTTGCCAAATATGTGTATGAAATATGGCAAAATCATATGAGTAAACAGGTCTACTTGAATTCCTTCCACACACACGCACGCACGCACACACGCATGCACGCGCACACACACACACACACACACACATACACACACACAAACACACACACATGCATACACACACACTATTTTACCTCCCTCAGAAATCAGTCAATACATCAACAATGGAGCCAATACATCAACAAGTGTCAGGAGAACAAACCTCATCAGCCAGTCTCAACAGCATGCGAAGAAATCGTGCCAAGTGCATCTGTCGAGCAGACAGTTCTCCTCGACCTGAGTAGTCTGTTCTGTACAGAGCTGTTGCGCTATCCACAATGAGAAGAGCATACCTGAAAGACACATTGTACAGAGACGTTCATATGTGTAAAGAACACACAGCCAAAGCTACACACATTCATTTTGGCCTGATGAGGCTTCAATTTCTATATTCCCCAAAGCCTTTCTTCCTTTTTCAAGGTATGTATTTTTTGTGTTTGCAAGTATTTGCCTATCTGTGTTTACATGCAAAACAATTAAAAAACCCACTTGCACATCCAAACTCGCACATAGGTGTGTAGTCCACTGAATCTGATTGAGTCTCTGACACACACACGCACTTGCTTTCTCCATACTCTGACACTAATCAAAATGCTATACTTAACTGGGTACACATTTGTGTATGGGGGACTAAAGACCTCCATATACATCTATGGAGTGCTGCATAAAGTTTTGCTCCCTTGTTAAGTCATTACCAACAGAAGTCTTTCCCTATTTCCTTTCACTTTCATTGTTGGTCTTTTACCAGCGTGTGCCTTTAACCACGCTGGTTATTTTCTTAGGGATGGCAGAGTCCAGAAAAATTTCATTTCATGGCGTAATCATGTCAGCAGTCCTGGTTGGCATTTTGACTTTTTTTTTTTAATCAGATTGCTTCCCATCACCTCAACCTTTGTCACTGCTTCCTCTCCAAGCACAGGCTTTTGTGAAGGCGTGAAGGCTTTGGATTCTTTAGCATGTTGTAACAGCTGTCTCGGCAGTCACAGGATCCTTGTGCGCCAAAGTTCAGCAATGTTTGTCAAATTTGCTGGAAGGAGCAACGCGAGTCAGTTCTCACAGCGTGCAAATGATCTACTATAATAAATCACTGGCACTAATCCCTGGGTCACTGTTGCAGTTTCCAGAAAGACCTGTTGTTCATGAAATTTTGTTGCTGCCTGAAGATTTTGCATTTGATGTGCTTGCTTGCTTCATGCTGAACTTTCAAGTTTTGTTGCTGATAACGAGAATGGTGCTTTCTGTAAATACACACCACAGATGCTCCACTTACGTGAACATGGAATTGTAGTCCGTAAGTCACAAACAATATCCAGTGCTACTGTCCATCAATTCATAATTCACATTTATCCTGCCCAATGTAATGTATAAAACAAAACGCCATCAAAAAAAAATTGTCGAACTTTTGTTGTTTGATGCCATTCTAAGTTGAGCAGTGAAGTGTCATTTTCTTTGCAAAGCAGCATAAAATATGTGCCCAAAGTGCCTGGGTAGGTAGGTGTGTCTTGCTGACTGGGTAGGTAGGTGTGTCTTGCTGACTGGGTAGGTAGGTGTGTCTTGCTGACTGGGTAGGTAGGTGTGTCTTGCTGACTGGGCAGGTAGGTGTGTCTTGCTGACTGGGTAGGTAGGTGTGTCTTGCTGACTGGGTAGGTAGGTGTGTCTTGCTGACTGGGTAGGTAGGTGTGTCTTGCTGACTGGGTAGGCAGGTGTGTCTTGCTGACTGGGTAGGTAGGTGTGTCTTGCTGACTGGGTAGGTAGGTGTGTCTTGCTGACTGGGTAGGTAGGTGTGTCTTGCTGACTGGGCAGGTAGGTGTGTCTTGCTGACTGGGTAGGTAGGTGTGTCTTGCTGACTGGGTAGGTAGGTGTGTGTCTTGCTGACTGGGTAGGTAGGTGTGTCTTGCTGACTGGGTAGGTAGGTGTGTCTTGCTGACTGGGTGGGCAGGTGTGTCTTGCTGACTGGGTAGGTAGGTGTGTCTTGCTGACTGGGTAGGCAGGTGTGTCTTGCTGACTGGGTAGGTAGGTGTGTCTTGCTGACTGGGTGGGCAGGTGTGTCTTGCTGACTGGGTAGGTAGGTGTGTCTTGCTGTTCTGGGTAGGCAGGTGTGTCTTGCTGACTGGGTAGGCAGGTGTGTCTTGCTGACTGGGTAGGCAGGTGTGTCTTGCTGACTGGGTAGGTAGGTGTGTCTTGCTGACTGGGTGGGCAGGTGTGTCTTGCTGACTGGGTAGGTAGGTGTCTTGCTGACTGGGTGGGCAGGTGTCTTGCTGACTGGGTGGGTAGGTGTGTCTTGCTGACTGGGTAGGTAGGTGTGTCTTGCTGACTGGGTAGGTAGGTGTGTCTTGCTGACTGGGTAGGTAGGTGTGTCTTGCTGACTGGGTAGGTAGGTGTGTCTTGCTGACTGGGTGGGCAGGTGTGTCTTGCTGACTGGGTAGGTAGGTGTCTTGCTGACTGGGTAGGTAGGTGTGTCTTGCTGACAGGGTAGGTAGGTGTGTCTTGCTGACAGGGTGGGCAGGTGTGTCTTGCTGACTGGGTAGGTAGGTGTGTCTTGCTGACTGGGTAGGCAGGTGTTTCTTGCTGACTGGGTAGGTAGGTGTGTCTTGCTGACTGGGTAGGCAGGTGTGTCTTGCTGACTGGGTAGGTAGGTGTGTCTTGCTGACTGGGTGGGCAGGTGTGTCTTGCTGACTGGGTAGGTAGGTGTGTCTTGCTGACTGGGTGGGCAAATGTGTCTTGCTGACTGGGTGGGTAGGTGTGTCTTGCTGACTGGGTGGGCAGGTGTGTCTTGCTGACTGGGTAGGTAGGTGTGTCTTGCTGACTGGGTGGGCAGGTGTGTCTTGCTGACTGGCTGGGCAGGTGTGTCTTGCTGACTGGGTGGGGAGGTGTGTCTTGCTGACTGGGTGGGCAGGTGTGTCTTGCTGACTGGGTGGGCAGGTGTGTCTTGCTGACTGGGTGGGCAGGTGTGTCTTGCTGACTGGGTAGGTAGGTGTGTCTTGCTGACTGGGTGGGCAGGTGTGTCTTGCTGACAGGGATGAAAACAGTTTTTTTTTAAAAAGAGGAGATTGGCGGGGATCTGGGGGTTCACCATGGGCCCCCAGTGGGGTACATGGGCAACAGCCCAGCGGAGGTCAGGGGGCGGCGCCCCCTGAAGCTGAAGCATATTTTGTATTAAATATGGCATAAAAATCTTTAGAAATCACTTTCTTGCTTCTAAACAACTCATTCTATAGATCAGCTTTCAACACCATGAAGACTGAGACTGATGTGGAAAGAAACTATGTCAATTGAGACAAACATTTAGTATGATGAATCCTCAGAACTCTAGCTAAAGAAAATTTGACAAACAGTGCTTTCAGGACATAAAGAATAAGGCCTGTAGATAAGTAAATCAGAGTGGGAAATCAAACTAAGTAAATCAGATGTATGAAAACGACTGCTGGACTTCAATAAACACAATATGAAAAATGATTACTTTGAAGTCCTTAAAAAAAAAACTGAAGCTTTTGGGCCTTAGACCCTTCGTCAGGAAACACTAAACACAAAAAAAGAACATAGAACAAATGACATAAAAACAAACTGAGTGATGTCACAACAGTACACCCCCCCCCCCAACTTCCCTCTTACAACTAATCATATCCCCCCCCCCCCTCTTGACAAGTGTGTGTGTGGGGGGGGGTTGATTGTGTGTGTGTGTGTGGGGGGGGGGGTGTGAGGTGGGGGTGGGGGTGAGGGGGCGAAGTGTGTGGGGTATGCGTGTTGTGGGGTGAGGGTGGGGGTTGGGGGAGAAGGAGGAGGAGTAGAGAAAGTATATAGGTAGTGGGGGAGTGGGCTGTTGGAAAAGGATTTCATAGGGGGGCTGTTAGCAGACACCTAACAAATGTAGCAAACGTTTGCATTATACCAGGGGAAAAGTGTTACACAATACTGTTGTGACATCAGTTTATTTTGATGTCATTTGTTCTTTTATATTCTTTTCGTCACTTTGACGTTTTTCCCTTGCTTTGAAGACTCTACGAGTGGAAGTACTTAGAGTAGGAGTCAAACTATCTTTGGAAATTAAACGTAGATTGTTGCATACCCAATGATCTGAAAACATGCCGTAATGGTGTGGGAAACACACACATTTTCTGTTGGTGACTGGGACGCTCGATGTGATCTCTGATTGCCACAAAGCCACGACTACCAAAGTAGACACGTTTTTGGCAAGGCTCGCAAAACACTTCAAATTCGCCGTCTTTGTCATGTTTTCTTATTGCATCCGCGACTCTGCGGTCACACACGTCCTTCTGCTGCCACTCGGTCTTCTAGTGGTTCACATACTTCTTTCTTTTCTTTTTTTTCATTTTGTTTGCACTCACTAGCGGCAAACTCTCACTGTGAATCGACGCCATGATGATAAATGATACTGGAAGGAAACAGAATGAGAACTACGCCGTTTGAGAACATTACCGACAGAGAAGAAATTCGCTGTGCAGACAAGTTGAGATCGTTTCTGAGCATCATTCTTCGAATAATTTTTCGGCGGAGACTTTTTCTTTCGGCGGAGATGCGAAAAAATAACGGCGGAGACGGCGGAAACGGCGGAGGAGTTTTCATCCCTGGCTGACTGGGTGGGTAGGTGTGTATTGCTGACTGGGTGGGCAGGTGTGTCTTGCTGACTGGGTAGGTATGTGTGTCTTGCTGACTGGGTAGGTAGGTGTGTCTTGCTGACTGGGTGGGCAGGTGTGTCTTGCTGACCTGGATTCTGCCATCATGGCGGCCGCCTGTATGAGGAGCTGCGACTGGTGGTCACTGTTGTAGGCCCGGGCATACGCCACATTGTCCAGCACATCACTGCCCTTCAGCCCGTACCTGCCAATGGTCAACAGTTTTACTTTGGCCAGTGACCTGTGCCATCACTTGTTAACCAGCAAAACTTCAGATACATCCTGTTGAAGTAAATGTGCATTGTGCATTTTATCTTCATTGAACTTTGATCAAGAATAGTTTTCAAGAATGTTTAAACCAAAAAAGATTTTTTTTTCTTTAAATCAAATAGTTTCTGCACCTTTTAGTCTATGTATGTGTTGTATGACACTCACATTCTCTCTCTCTCTCTGCCTCCCTCTCTCTCTCTCTCTCACTCTCTCATTTGGACACATACACCATCATACCACAACAGTGAACACAAAATGACCAACAGGCAGAAAGAGCCTGTTTCTGACTCACCTGTCTGCCACAGCCAGCAGTCTTTCAGGTCGAAACGTGCCTTCTGTGTCTACGTACATGGCTTTTCCCTCCCCTCCTCCCATGTCTATGGGCAGCTGGAAACAAAATGGACACTGAATGGAATCATGCTTCAAACCTCCTTTCATCACGTGTACAAAGTCCTGTTGATGACAAACGTCAGCAACATGTAGACCACACAGTTTACACAATTAACGAATGATGGGGGTTCAATTTTCATGTTCATTCATCAGGTTTGAACTGTGCACACCTGTCACCAATGATCAAAGGCTGATTTCACTGGCGGATACTTTCTGGCTGAGAAAATACATCTACACACTGTAGATCAAGCAAGCAAAAGGTAACAGTTTCAATGGATAAGAACTGAGTGAGAGAGGGTACAGACTAGAAAGGTAATATAAGAAATAAGTCCAATTGTAACACATGTGTATTCAGCCACCCTCAGGTGTGCATAGTCACACACACACACCTGACACAAAAAATCAACAAAACTACACACATTGCATTATATTCTTACTCACACACACACTTCTTTGCATTATATTCTTACTCACACACATACTTCTTGTCACGACCGACCCCTGGAGGTCTGCCCTGACAGGATCGGTCTAGGTGGGAGTGAAGGGAGTGACTGACCTCACACGCCCCGCAAGAGACCACACAATGAAGATTACGATACAACACCCCATTTATTCACACCAACATACACAGTCATAAATAAGCATTCCAACACACACAACATACACAATCACAATCAAGCATTTCAACACACGACATACACACAATTAAGCATTCCAACACACACAGCATGCACAATTATAAATAAACATTTCCAGCATCCATCCCTTCCCACACCATGGAGTGCCTCCACACCCCTGCCTCTCCAAAGTCTACTGGGAGCACCCTGTCGCACTAGGTGCTCCAAACCGGGTCGGTTCTTGAAGAGAGTCGTTCAAGGCCGACACCCTTGACACGCACAAGCAGACAGTGAAGAGCGCGTCCTGGGGGAGGGGGGGGGGAACGTGGCGTTGTTACTGGAGGTCCTGGACGGGGATCAGGGCCGGCCAGTCAAAACCACGGGCTTTTCTACCAGAACGTGGTCCCGACCAGTGCGTGATCCCAACCAGCGCGCGGTACCAACCAGAGCGTGGCCCCAACCAGCGCGTGGCACCAACCAGTCCGCGGTCCCGACCAGAGCGTGGCCCCAGCCAGCGCGTGGCACCAACCAGTCCGCGGTCCCGACCAGAGCGTGGCCCCAGCCAGCGCGTGGCACCAACCAGTCTGCGGTCCCAACCAGAGCGTGGCCCCAACCAGAGCGTGGCCCCAACCAGCGCGTGGCACCAACCAGTCCAGGCTCCGGGTGAAGCCCCCGGGAGGGGGGGGGGAAGGTAGCTGGGAGGAGAGAAGAAAGGGAGGGAAGGAAGGGTACTGGAACCCCGCCGTCAGTACAATCTGACCCATGCTGTTAAATCCTAACAGCCACTCGCATGATGGGCGAGGGGAGGTCTACTAAATACACCAACAACACCAGCTCAACACAGACCTGAGCATAACACAGTAAACCAATCAAATCAGGAATGTTCGTTAAAGTCTTCTCACACGAAGCAGGTAAGAGACTGCATTAAATTAACAGGCTATAAAACAAATATGAATCATCTTCATCCTTCTCTCACTCATGCTTAACATTTTCCTTTCTTAGGAAATAAACCAACACAGCAACTATCGCTTTATAACTGCCACCACATTTGCAAATAATAATTCAATGGCATAATTATCACACTTTATAGCCACATTTCAAAATAACACAAATCTCCAACCACGCATCCGAACGACAAATCATGCGTACGCACGCTCGCGAACATAAAACTCGTTCTCCTTGCACACACAAACAGACGGTGGCCGAAGGTCCGGCGAATGTGACAGGGCGGACGAGCGAGACCAAGCAAGTACCAACCCTGAATCACCAGGTTCTCTCCCATCCCCACCGACTACCGCATCACCAGATGCATAAACAGGAGAAAGAATTTTGGATATAATTTAGGATGGCCAGGTTAAAGATTGAATCAACCAAGAAAAGGTCTCAAACAATATTTCTTTTACAATTTTGAAAACAAAAGAAAATTGCGCAAAAGAAGAAGAATAAGCCGGCTAACAACAACAAACCAAAACAAACAAACCATGAAACTGATGCTTACCAGCTACCCGTGGGTGACCCAGAAGAGGCGGGTCAAACGACTCTCTCTGCCCTCTGTCCAGTCGAGAGGACAGAAGCGCAGATGCGGAAAAAGAAGAAGTGATGTCCCTCTCCTACAGGCCGACTGTAGGAAATGAAGGTACCGACTGTACTTCGACGATAAGGTGAAGAACCAGGACCGGAGCAGGCGCTCCCAGAGACATCTTCCGCTCGAGTGAAGAGAAAACCTCCCTAAGCGATGGCGGCCAACATGCCACGCTACGTCACAGAGTGAGCATACCTCAAACTAACAGAAATGAAGCACGTGCGACAGGTAAAAAGACAGGTGAGAGGCCGATAGACAGCAAGTTCGAGAGAAAGGTACCAGCCACCCGTGAACCTGCAGGATGATTTGCACGGGCAGTGGAATTAGAGAGAGAGAGAGAGAAAGCAAAACCGAACTTGAGCTGAACTACACCAAGGTGCAACCGCACCACAAGCCACATTAAGGGACGGATACACGACAACAGCAACGACAATAAATAAATGAGTAATTCCGCCACCCTAGATGGGTCAAACGTCGTAGGCCTCGTGACAAACTCGTGACACTTCTACACAAAGGCATGAAACATACACATCCGACACACTCAGTTTGGAACTGAGAACAGAATACAATTATACTGGCCACATCTGTGCCTCACTACAGTATATCACTATCAAGGTGACTTGGAAAAAGATCTGCTTCTAACTATCATCAAACCAAACCAGTATTTTTATTTGGTATGATCTCTGTCCTGTTCATACCACTATGTGTGGCATTCATGTAAATATCTGTCATATGCCTGTAAAATTGTGTGTGTTTTCATAGCATTTTTAGACAAATGTTAATAAATTTTTATTCCAACAATATCATCAAGTGGGAAAGACTTAAAACAAACAAAACTCACTAATCCCCCTCCCCCCTGCTCCCCTGATTTTTTTTATTTCAAAATGAAAAACCCACACCCACCTGACACGTCACCGCCATGGTGTGACATAACTGTGTCTTTCCAGTCCTGAACTCCCCAAAGATCTCTGTGATGGATCCTGTCTCCACCCCACCTGTCGGTGCCATTGTCAGAGACAGAGACAATGACACAGGCACTCTTCACTCATCAAGGTATGGACACACAACAACAATCAGGATTCATTGCTGACCAGCAATAACACATTACATACTTTAATCTTTAGCAATAACACTTTCTGTTACATTTTCATTTCATTTGTGCACTGTGATGGTATATTTGAGGGGGTGATCAATGAGAATAAAGGTACTAGTTCAAGTCTCTGCTACATTACACACCAAGAGACACAGAGTGAGCAAAAAGATCAAATCAAAATGATTCCTACATATCCAAAGACAGAAGATGCTGGTTTTATACTCCACAACACAGACCTTTCTAGATCTTCCTTAGCACAGCCCTGATATGGCCCTTTGCGGTCGGCTGGGCTATAAGCAACATTCTTATCTCTTATCTTCCTTAGTACTGGAGCAGTTTTCTCAAAAAAGAATATCTATTCTTTATCGCATGCCATAAACTAGTTGTATAGGGGTGTGGAAAAAAGCTTACAATCACCATTTGCGATGTAATTCTGAATGTAAGTTACATTTCACCAAAGCCCCCCCATGTCCCCAAAACTTGACAGCACAGACTAAAGATGAGTTCCTACCTTGCAGGAGTTTGTCCAGCTCTTTGGATCCTGTGGTGATCTGTATGATCTCTGAGCGCTTCTGGTGGAACTCTGTCGCTGTGGTAAATCCCATGGGCACCAACTTGGCAGCTTCTTGCTGAACACACAGTTGTTCCACATGATCAAACACCTGTTCACTAACACACAGTTGTTCCACATGATCAAACACCTGCTCACTAACATACAGTTGTTCCACATGAAAAAACACTTGCTCACTAACACACAGTTGTTCCACATGATCAAACACTTGCTCACTAACACACAGTTGTTCCACATGAAAAAACACCTGTTCACTAACATACAGTTGTTCCACATGAAAAAACACCTGTTCACTAACATACAGTTGTTCCACATGAAAAAACACCTGTTCACTAACATACAGTTGTTCCACATGAAAAAACACCTGTTCACTAACATACAGTTGTTCCACATGAAAAAACACCTGTTCACTAACATACAGTTGTTCCACATGAAAAAACACCTGTTCACTAACATACAGTTGTTCCACATGAAAAAACACCTGTTCACTAACATACAGTTGTTCCACATGAAAAAACACCTGTTCACTAACATACAGTTGTTCCACATGAAAAAACACCTGTTCACTAACATACAGTTGTTCCACATGAAAAAACACCTGTTCACTAACATACAGTTGTTCCACATGAAAAAACACCTGTTCACTAACACACAGTTGTTCCACATGATCAAACACTTGCTCACTAACATAGAGTTGTTCCACATGAAAAAACACCTGTTCACTAACATACAGTTGTTCCACATGATCAAACACTTGCTCACTAACATACAATTGTTCCACATGAAAAAACACTTGCTCACTAACATACAGTTGTTCCACATCATCAAACACCTGTTCACTAACAACATACAGTTGTTCCACATCATCAAACACTTGCTCAGTGATAGTCATTCCACATCATCAAACACTTGCTCAGTGATAGTCATTCCACATCATCAAACACTTGCTCAGTGATAGTCATTCCACATCATCAAACACTTGCTCAGTGATAGTCATTCCACATCATCAAACACTTGCTCAGTGATAGTCATTCCACATCATCAAACACTTGCTCAGTGATAGTCATTCCACATCATCAAACACTTGCTGGCAATCTTATAGGCACAGCTAAAACAACCGTTTCTTTTCTTTGCTCTTTTTTTTCTTTTTGTACATATTTGATGGATTTTTGTTTCATGGCGGTTTTTTTTTTCTTCAATTTAAAACACACACACTAAAGGAAAATGTCTTTCTTCTTCTTTTTTTTTAACATATATTCGATGGATTTTTGTTTCATTTTAAAACACACACAAACACACACTAAAGAAAAATGAACTGGAGAAGCATTCTGTTTTCTTTTGTCTCATACTGCATGCCTCTTAATAGCATCACTGCCACACTGCTTGGTCCAGCTCCCCCACAGCCCTGATATGGCCCTTTGCAGTCAGCTGGACTATCAGCAACGTTACCTCCAGCTTCCCCACAGCCCTAATATGGCCCTTTGCAGTCAGCTGGACTATCAGCAACGTTACCTCCAGCTCCCCCACAGCCCTGATATGGCCCTTTGCAGTCAGCTGGACTATCAGCAACGTTACCTCCAGCTTCCCCACAGCCCTGATATGGCCCTTTGCAGTCAGCTGGACTATCAGCAACGTTACCTCCAGCTTCCCCACAGCCCTGATATGGCCCTTTGCAGTCAGCTGGACTATCAGCAACGTTACCTTCAGCTTCCCCACAGCCCTGATATGGCCCTTTGCAGTCAGCTGGACTATCAGCAACGTTACCTTCAGCTTCCCCACAGCCCTGATATGGCCCTTTGCAGTCAGCTGGACTATCAGCAACGTTACCTCCAGCTCCCCCACAGCCCTGATATGGCCCTTTGCAGTCAGCTGGACTATCAGCAATGTTACCTCCAGCTTCCCCACAGCCCTGATATGGCCCTTTGCAGTCAGCTGGACTATCAGCAACGTTACCTCCAGCTTCCCCACAGCCCTGATATGGCCCTTTGCAGTCGGCTGGACTATCAGCAACGTTACCTCCAGCTTCCCCACAGCCCTGATATGGCCCTTTGCAGTCAGCTGGACTATCAGCAATGTTACCTCCAGCTTCCCCACAGCCCTGATATGGCCCTTTGCAGTCAGCTGGACTATCAGCAACGTTACCTCCAGCTTCCCCACAGCCCTGATATGGCCCTTTGCAGTCGGCTGGACTATCAGCAACGTTACCTCCAGCTTCCCCATACACAGCAAGGTCCACCTCGTCTTGTCATGGTGTCAGTGCCAGCAGTGCACACAGAACCATCAACAGCAGATTTTAAAACTAATTATTATGACTCCACTGACCAACGTGGACAAACGAATCACAAGACAAAACACGACGCGTTTCAATCACTCAGGTCTTCTTCAGGCAAGGTAAACAACACTCAGGACAACAAAAATGAAGAACGAGCACTCACGTATCTTTGTTGAATTCAGTACAAGGTGGAAGAAGGTCGAAGAGGTCAAAATGCATCGTTTTTTTGTCTTGTGATTCGTTTGTCCATGCTGTTTGTGGAGTCTTAATAATTACTTTTGAACTTTATTTAGATCTCCACCTGTAGTCACCTCACTTTGCAGCCATTAACATCAAGTTGTCATCAATCAGGCAACCCACCAGGGAAGACCCATGAAAGTCTTGGGCGTCAGTCATCAATCAGGCAACCCACCAGGGAAGACCCGTGAAAGTCTTTGGCGTCAGTCATCAATCAGGCAACCCACCAGGGAAGACCCATGAAAGTCTTGGGTGTCAGTCATCAATCAGGCAACCCACCAGGGAAGACCTGTGAAAGTCTTGGGCGTCAGTCATCAATCAGGCAACCCACCAGGGAAGACCAGTGAAAGTCTTGGGTGTCAGCAAGCTCATGGGAACTGCTGTTGGTCGGGTAATGCACCCTCTGGAGGATGCTCACTGATGCTGGCCCCGCCTCATGGTGGTCACGGTCATCAGCATGGGTTCAGTAGGTGGCTTCCTGCATGAACTGAATCAGGACGCCCCTCAGGCTGTGAACAGACACTGCCAGCTCCTCTCCCATCTCTCACGTCTCAAACTCTCTCATACTGACCAGTGCCCTTGTGGCACAGGTTCCCAAACTCCCAACCACATCTTATAGTCCCCGCCCCTCCTTTCAAGTCTTCAGACGCCAGACGTGGCCCAGTCTAGTTGAGCCCAGGAGAAGCTGTGGGGACCGGTGGGGTCTCTGCAGCAGAATGTGGACTTCCTTACTAACCGGACTCAGGACACAGCATGGTCAGGAACATGAAAGAAAGAAAGAGAATCAGAACAGTCACCACAGAAGACCACAGAAGCAGCAGTGCTGTATATCCTCCAATGTGTGGCCTCAGGACATCTTGAAACCAACTGTTCCCTGTGGGCTGCCAGTACAAAGGCTGTGTTAGAATGAGTCCGAAAGTGCCCGTAAATGACAGCTGGAATAAGAGAAGTATGGGTAATGCTCCTAGAAAGTCTGAGGAGGACATCAACAGCACTGAACACAAACTGTTGGTGAGGTCACTGACCACTATTTTGTCGGCCTTGGCCTCGCTGATCCCCTTGATGGCCAGCAGCATCTTCTTGGGGGCGAAGGCCACAGACTCCACCGTGTAAAAGCCAGCTTCCTCCAGCTTCTTCACGTCTGTGCCGCTGATCCCGTTGCCCTGCCCACACACCATCACAACAATCAATGTCCACACTGGCCTGTCCACACACCATCACAACAATGTCCACACACCATCACAACAATCAATGTCCACACTGGCCTGTCCACACACTATCACAACAATGTCCACACTGCCCTGTCCACACACCATCACAACAATGTCCACACACCATCACAACAATGTCCACACACCATCACAACAATCAATGTCCACACTGCCCTGTCCACACACCATCACAACAATCAATGTCCACACTGGCCTGTCCACACACCATCACAACAATCAATGTCCACACCGGCCTGTCCACACACCATCACAACAATCAATGTCCACACTGGCCTGTCCACACACCATCACAACAATCAATGTCCACACACCATCACAACAATGTCCACACACCATCACAACAATGTCCACACACCATCACAACAATCAATGTCCACACTGGCCTGTCCACACACCATCACAACAATCAATGTCCACACTGGCCTGTCCACACACCATCACAACAATCAATGTCCACACTGCCCTGTCCACACACCATCAGAACAATCAATGTCCACACTGGCCTGTCCACACACCATCACAACAATCAATGTCCACACACCATCACAACAATGTCCACACTGGCCTGTCCACACACCATCACAACAATCAATGTCCACACTGGCCTGTCCACACACACAACAATCAATGTCCACACTGGCCTATCCACACACCATCACAACAATCAATGTCCACACTGGCCTGTCCACACACACAACAATCAATGTCCACACTGGCCTATCCACACACCATCACAACAATCAATGTCCGCACTGGCCTGCCCACACACCATCACAACAATCAATGTCCACACCGGCCTGTCCACACAACATCACAACAATCAGTGTCCACACTGGCCTGTCCACACACCATCACAACAATCAATGTCCGCACTGGCCTGCCCACACACCATCACAACAATCAATGTCCACACACCATCACAACAATCAATGTCCACACTGGCCTGTCCACATACCATCACAACAATCAATGTCCGCACTGGCCTGTCCACACACCATCACAACAATCAATGTCCACACACCATCACAACAATCAATGTCCACACACCATCACAACAATCAATGTCCACACTGCCCTGTCCACACACCATCACAACAAACAATGTCCGCACTGGCCTGTCCACACACCATCACAACAATCAATGTCCGCACTGGCCTATCCACACACCATCACAACAATCAATGTCCACACTGGCCTGTCCACACACCATCACAACAATCAATGTCCACACACCATCACAACAATCAATGTCCGCACTGGCCTGTCCACACACCATCACAACAATGTCCACACACCATCACAACAATCAATGTCCACACTGGCCTGTCCACACACCATCACAACAATCAATGTCGGCACTGGCCTGTCCACACACCATCACAACAATCAATGTCCACACTGCCCTGTCCACACACCATCACAACAATCAATGTCCGCACTGGCCTGTCTACACACCATCACAACAATCAATGTCCACACACCATCACAACAATCAATGTCCACACACCATCACAACAATGTCCACACTGGCCTGTCCACACACCATCACAACAATCAATGTCCACACTGGCCTGTCCACACACCATCACAACAATCAATGTCCACACTGGCCTATCCACACACCATCACAACAATCAATGTCCACACGGCCTGTCCACACAACATCACAACAATCAGTGTCCACACTGGCCTGTCCACACACCATCACAACAATCAATGTCCGCACTGGCCTGCCCACACACCATCACAACAATCAATGTCCACACACCATCACAACAATCAATGTCCACACTGGCCTATCCACACACCATCACAACAATCAATGTCCGCACTGGCCTGCCCACACACCATCACAACAATCAATGTCCACACACCATCACAACAATCAATGTCCACACTGCCCTGTCCACACACCATCACAACAATGTCCGCACTGGCCTGTCCACACACCATCACAACAATCAATGTCCGCACTGGCCTATCCACACACCATCACAACAATCAATGTCCACACTGGCCTGTCCACACACCATCACAACAATCAATGTCCACACACCATCACAACAATCAATGTCCGCACTGGCCTGTCCACATACCATCACAACAATGTCCACACACCATCACAACAATCAATGTCCACACTGGCCTGTCCACACACCATCACAACAATCAATGTCGGCACTGGCCTGTCCACACACCATCACAACAATCAATGTCCACACACCATCACAACAATGTCCACACTGGCCTGTCCACACACCATCACAACAATCAATGTCCACACCGGCCTGTCCACACACCATCACAACAATCAATGTCCACACTGGCCTGTCCACACACCATCACAACAATCAATGTCCACACTGGCCTGTCCACACACCATCACAACAATCAATGTCCACACTGGCCTGTCCAAACACCATCACAACAATCAATGTCCGCACTGGCCTGTCCACACACCATCACAACAATCAATGTCCACACTGGCCTATCCACACACCATCACAACAATGTCCACACACCATCACAACAATCAATGTCCACAGTGCCCTGTCCACACACCATCACAACAATGTCCACACACCATCACAACAATCAATGTCCACACTGGCCTGTCCACACACCATCACAACAATCAATGTCCACACTGGCCTGTCCACACACCATCACAACAATCAATGTCCGCACTGGCCTGTCCACACACCATCACAACAATGTCCACACACCATCACAACAATCAATGTCCACACTGGCCTGTCCACACACCATCACAACAATGTCCACACACCATCACAACAATATCCACACACCATCACAACAATGTCCACACACCATCACAACAATGTTCGCACTGGCCTGTCCACACACCATCACAACAATGTCTACACATCATCACAACAATGTCCACACACCATCACAACAATCAATGTCCCCACTGCCCTGTCCACACACCATCACAACAATGTCCACACACCATCACAACAATCAATGTCCCCACTGCCCTGTCCACACACCATCACAACAATGTCCACACACCATCACAACAATCAATGTCCACACTGGCCTGTCCACACACCATCACAACAATCAATGTCCACACTGGCCTGTCCACACACCATCACAACAATCAATGTCCACACTGGCCTGTCCACACACCATCACAACAATGTCCACACACCATCACAACAATCAATGTCCACACTGGCCTGTCCATACACCATCACAACAATGTCCACACACCATCACAACAATCAATGTCCACACTGCCCTGTCCACACACCATCACAACAATGTCCACACTGGCCTGTCCACACACCATCACAACAATGTCCACACACCACAACATCACAACAATCAATGTCCACACTGGCCTGTCCACACACCATCACAACAATGTCCACACTGGCCTACCACACACCATCACAACAATGTCCACACACCATCACAACAATCAATGTCCACACTGCCCTGTCCACACACCATCACAACAATCAATGTCCACACTGGCCTGTCCACGAGATAAGATAAGATAATGTTGCTTATAGCCCAGCCGACCGCAAAGGGCCACATCAGGGCTGTCACCACGTTAAAATCAACTCACCAGTCATTAAAAATAAAAAAATTAAAAAAAAAACTTTCACACATCTCTTTAAATGACATCGTCTAGAAACATACCAGAAACTTCGTTAAAAATCTTTCTTCCGTAAAATCTTAAATCAGATGAAAAATGTTAATCTCTCTCAAAAACTCAAGGATCACATCAGGCGGGACATCCCTGAACAGGATCTTCATGGACTCCGCCGTAAAATGTTTGTGTCTCACATCGTGCAAGTCCCAACACTCTAAAAGAACATGTTTCATTGTGAGTGGCGCATGACATGGAATGCACCATGGAGCTTCTTCACTCTTTAAAAGGTAGGCATGGGTAAAATACGAATGGCCGGTGTGCAGCCGGCACAGAACCGTTTCCTCTTTACGACCTCCCGACGTGGATGGGAGGAAGTCCTTAAGGTTTGGACGGATCTGAAAGAGTTTGTTATTTGTCTGTGTGTTGCAATCCTCCTGCCAGAGGTCTCTCACATAATCGTTAATTTTGGGTTTCACATCTGAGCAGGGGATATAAGTGTTGGACAGTTTCTCTCTTGTGGCGTTCTTGGCTAAACGATCAACCATTTCGTTCCCGCCGATGCCAACATGACCTGGAACCCAAGCAAGAGTAATGTTGTAACCGTCCGCCTTCAACTTGCTAAAAAGTTCAAAAAAAAGTAAAAGTTCTGGATGCTGAAGGTTGCGGCCTGCTATGGCCTCCAAAGCTGACAGCGAATCCGACAGAACCAGAAAGTCCCTCTTCGAAGAATGTGAGATTATCTTCAAAGCCAGTACCAGAGCAGTAAGTTCAGCAGAATAGACAGAAGCATCTGAATGAATATGTTCCAACAGTATAGATCTGAGAAGGAGCGCCAGGGCAGTAGGCTGCACAGGCCACTCCATCTTCAGACTTGGAACCGTCAGTGAAAACTTTTTGACAGGATGGGAATTTGGAACAGAGCTCAGCATACAAAGCCTTGTACGGCAGAGAGCTGGTAGACTCTTTGCGAAAAGCTGCAAGATCGAAACGAATCTCTGGTGTGAAAAAGGTCCACGGAGGTTGATCCGGAAACTTGGAAAAATCCGACACAACTCCTAGGTCTAGACCTGCATTCCGCACGTGAGGCTGCATACGAAGACCAAACGGCGGAATACATTTAGGGTTGTTTTCAAACTTACTTTGGAACGGAGGATCAAAGACACAGTCATAGGCAGGGTTTTCTGGTTCCGAGAACAGTCGGATATAATAATTCAACGACAGTTTCAGCCTGCGGTTGGACAATGAAGGTTCACCCGCCTCTGCGTACAGGCTGTACACAGGGTGGTGCGGAACGCTCCAAGACAGAGACGAAGCCCTTGATGGTGGATAGGGTCCAAGAGTTTGAGGTAAGACGATCTTGCGGAGCCGTACACAGCACAACCGTAGTCCAGTTTGGAACGGACCAGGGCTCTGTAGAGGTGCAGCAAAGTTTTCTTATCAGCGCCCCAGTCGGTGTGCGCTACGACCCGCAGAATATTCAGTGCTTTCTGGCAAGAGGTTTTGAGGTTTTTGATGTGGCTGAGAAAGTTCAGTTTCTGGTCAAAAATGACTCCCAGAAATTTGGCCTCTTTAACAGCTGGAATGGGAGATTTCCCTACTTGAAGTTCGGGATCTGGAAAAAACTGACGGAAATTATGGAAGTGAATACACTGCGTCTTTGTTGGAGAAAAGGTGAAACCGTTTTCATCTGCCCATCAATGGATTTTATCCACGCAAAGCTGGAGCCTGCGCTGGACACTCGGGTACAGGCTTCCAGTTGCGTAGACAGCGAAATCATCCACAAACAATGAGCAGTCTGAACCCTGCTGAACTGATTGAACAATGTTATTAATCTTGATGCTAAAGAGGGCAGGAGACAGTATGCTCCCCTGTGGAACACCCAACTCCTGCTCGTGGACATCAGAGAGAGTGGTGCCAACCCGGACCTGAAACTGTCGTTCTGCCAAAAAATTTTGAATAAAAAGCGGAAGATGACCTCGAAAACCCAGATCGTGGAGATCATGAAGTATCCCCGACTTCCAGGTGGTATCGTAGGCCTTCTCCAAGTCAAAGAAAATTGCCACTGCATGCTGTTTGTTCAGAAAGGCTTTCCGAAGTGTAGATTCCAGACGAATCAAATGGTCAACAGTAGTCCGATGTTTGCGGAAACCACACTGTTCTTTCGCCAAAAGGCCATCGGTTTCGAGTTTCCACATGAGCCTAGCATTGACCATTTTCTCCATCAATTTACAGACACAGCTGGTCAAAGCTATGGGACGGTAGTTTGATGGATTAGAAAAATCTTTTCCAGGTTTGGGGATGGGAATAATGAGGGCTTTTCGCCAAGAGGGCGGGAAGAAACCTGTAGTCCACACATGGTTGTATACCTGTAACAGTATATTCAGACCTTCTTGCGGAAGATGTTTTCAACAGTTGATAATGGATTTCATCTAGACCTGGAGAGGAATCGTTGCAAGAGAGTAAGGCAGATTTCAGCTCGTTTAACGTGAAAGGAAGATTGTAGTCTTCCATGTTGTCTGACGAAAAGTTGCAGGGTGATTTTTCTTTAAGGGCTTTGTTATTGACAAAAGTGGCTGATTTGTTAGAAGAGGAGGAATTCTTTTCAATGGTTGAAGCAAGCAGATTAGCAACTGCTTTCTTCTCTGTTATTAAAGAATCCAAAAACTTGAGATGGTTCACAGTGGGACAGGTGTTCTTCCCTTTGATTTTCTTAATGATGTTCCACACTTTTTTCTTAGAAGTTTTCGATGTCAGCCTGGAGCAGAAGCTTCTCCAGGACCGACGTTTACTGATTTTAAAAGTGTGTCTTGATTTAGCTCGGAGTTTCTGATGGGCTCGAGCGTTGGGACCCGAAGGTCGTTGGTACACCTGACGCTGAGCCCGTTTTCGAACTTTGGAAATTTGTTGGCAGTCTGAATCAAACCAGGGTGTTTTTGGCATTTGAAGTTTATCGGAAGACACTGGAATACAAGCTTTAGCACACTTGATCACAGTGTTAGTCAGTGATTCAGCTGGGTCCGACTCTGAAGAAAATCAGTGTCCTGGAATTCTTTAGAAATAGTGGCTGCAAATAGATCCCAGTTTGCTTTTTTATAATTTAGATGTTGAGAAACAGAGACGTGTTCAGTTATTACGGGTTGTAAACAGACAGGGAAATGGTCACTTCCGTGCAGATCGTCATGGACAGACCACTCATAATCCAGGACCAGCGAGGGGTCACAAACCGACAAATCTAAACACGAAAGTGAACCTGTGGAAGAGTGGAGGTAAGTTGCAGATCCGTCGTTCAGACAACACAAATCCAAATCCGAAAGGACATCCTCAATTAGCAGACCTCTGGATGACGTACTGACACTACCCCAAAGAGGATTGTGACCGTTAAAGTCACCCAACAGCAAAAAAGGTCGAGGAAGTTCACCTATCAGACTGACAAGGTCCTGACGACAAACCGGGACAGAAGGTGGAAGATAAAGGGAACAGATTGTCACAGTCTTGTGGAGAGTGACTCTCGCAGCTACGGCCTGAAGGGAGGTAGACAGATCAACAGGACTATACAGCAATGTTTTGTGTATGAGAAGGGCAACACCGCCCGACAGTCCTAATGTGGATGGTTGTGCAGGTTTTGAAAGAAAATTAAAGCCAGAAAGAGTGAAGGTCTTCTGGCTTTGAATTTGAGTTTCCTGAAGAGCCACGACGGAAGGTTTTATAGATTGACACAGAAGCTGCAGCTCCTCAAAGTTGGAATTTAGTCCACGGATATTCCAATGGAATATTGTATTATCCATGGTGCAGAGGGCGAAAAGGAGAGAAATCAGGTCATCTCCTCATCAACATCTGCATTTAAGGGTGTAAATTTGTTGGTTAGTTTCACTGGACTGTGATGGTCTTCAGACCTGCTGGCAGACTTGCCAACAGGTGAAGAAGGTCTGGATTTGGGAGACGGTGGAGGCTTCTTCCTCATCTCCACCATCTCCACACTGGATTGAACTCCCTTGCCCGCACGGGCACTTGACAGAGGAGTTTGAGGTAGGGGTGCTGGTTTTTTAATCTGCCCAGCAGCAGATGTTGTAGACTGCTGGGCAGTCTGAGGGGTGGCGGATTTTTTGCCTCCACCAGGGGCATTCACTTTGGGTTGGGAGGTGGTGGACCTGCTTCCACCAGAATTGACAGATCTTACTTGCAATCTCTTTGAAAACATGAATTCATCAGTCTGGCAGCAGACTGACCGAGTGGGAACTGTGGGAACTTTCTTTACTGCCGAAGCATAGGAAGAAGCTGTCGGCGTCTGACTGCCCACAACCTGTTTCCGGGCTTCAAAAAAGGAGATCTTCTGTTCTGTTTTAACTCTTTGTATTGCGGATTCCTGAATCCAAAGAGGACAGTTTCGTGAAGAGGAGGGATGGTCGCCACCGCAGTTTGCACAATGTGCCGGATCCCTACACGGCCCATCATGGGTTGCCTTGCAGCAAATACCGCACACCTCCTGCCCAGAACAACGGTCTCTGACATGGCCAAACTTCTGACATCTGAAGCACCTCAACGGGGACGGAACATATAACTGAACCCGGACATTTAGGTAGCCGACTTTGATGACCGGAGGCAGCACAGGGTTGCACTTGCAGAAAGTCAGAAAGAGGGTGTTGGTGGCCACTCTTTCTGCACCCTTCTTTACTGTCACCCTGCGCACCTCCGTCACACCCTGGGACGCCAGCTCTGTTTTGATCTCTGCCTCTGAAACACCTGATAAATCCCTGCAGCGAATCACTCCTTTCGATGAATTCAACTGTTTGTGGGGAGTCACCCTGATCTCCCTGTCCACTAGTTTTGTTGCTTTCAGCAGCTGTTCAGATTGTTTTTGTAATTTACATTGAATTAGAAACGAGCCGTTCCTCAACCTCTTGATGGACCGAGGGTCACCTGCTATACCTTGAAAGCCCTTTTGGATAGCAAAAGGGCTCAGAGCTGAAAGGGGTCTTTCCTGCTCCGTCCCTTCCATCACGAGCCAGGAAGCCCAGAAACCTGTCCTCTGTCGTACCTCCGTATCAGAATCACTGTCAGTATCGAAATCCCCTGAAATAGGGGATGCTGCCTTCCTCTTCTTTTTGGGGGGATATTTTTTGAAAAAGCCATATTTTAGTTTACTGAGTTTCATCCCTCCCTTACCCACCCACCTTGGGAGTCCAACTAAGGGCCAGGGCCAAGAAACCAATGTCTTGACCCCTTCCAGGCTTCGGAGAAGATATACGACAAACAGAAACTACCAACCCTATCCCCCCTGATCATGCTCAACTCCCGGGAACAGAGAGCTGAGCACTGCAGGGTTTACTTGGCCAGCAGGGGGACTGTCCGTCTTGACCCAGCCCCAAGAAGGGGAGCCGATTAGTACAACCCGGGCCAAAGTGTACTCCCTGTCTAGGAGAGGTCCGAGCCAAAGTGATGTGTTGAGAGCGCTGGCCCTCTCAATCACCAGGATCTCATTCCCCTCCGACACAGGTCGCACCGCACGGCAAACACGGCGGATCTTAAGGAGACCACAGAGAGAAAAGGAGTGTGGAAAAGAAGACTTGAAGGGGAGACGAAGATAGAAAAGGGCCAAATAAAGGCAGAAAACAAGAAAAGGAGAAAGGCAGGTTACACTTAGTCAGGATCCTCACCCTTAGCCTATCTGACATGGGAAGCCCTACCAGGGGCATCAACTCCTTACCACGTTACGCTTAGGCCAGACAGCATCTTGGCTTTTCGGACCTAGAAGCAGTTTGAAAAAACCAGCCTATCTCCAAGTATTGATGCCCCCGCCAGCAAAGCCTAAGGGATCACTGGACCGCGCAAGCCCTCCGACCACGACAAGGTCGCAACCCCCGGAGGGGGCCTGTCCACACACCATCACAACAATCAATGTCCACACTGGCCTGTCCACACACCATCACAACAATCAATGTCCACACTGCCCTGTCCACACACCATCACAACAATCAATGTCCACACTGCCCTGTCCACACACCATCACAACAATGTCCACACACCATCACAACAATGTCCACACACCATCACAACAATGTCCACACACCATCACAACAATCAATGTCCACACTGCCCTGTCCACACACCATCACAACAATGTCCACACACCATCACAACAATGTCCACACACCATCACAACAATGTCCACACACCATCACAACAATGTCCACACACCATCACAACAATCAATGTCCACACTGGCCTGTCCACACACCATCACAACAATGTCCACACTGGCCTGCCCACACACCATCACAACAATGTCCGCACTGGCCTATCCACACACCATCACAAATCACAATGTCCGCACTGGCCTATCCACACACCATCACAACAATCAATGTCCGCACTACGTCTAAAAGAGTAAACAACATGTGATCATAATAAGCAGACCATTTCTCTCAAAAATCGAAGTCCAGTGCTAGAGTTCAAGTCCGCATTTGGTAAGTTGTGAATGTCTGATGCAAATAGAATTTTCTCAGTAATAACAATCAAATCATGAAATTTATATGTAAACAAACTGGGAAACTGCAAACTGATCGATGAAAATGCACAATTCTTAAACTCTCTCAACAAAAAGAGTCTGGGCACAACTTCTTCCTCACAAGTCACATTCACGAGTGAGAAAGATCAACAGACAGCAAACACACACACACATGTGCACACACACACACCACACACACACACACACACACACACACACACACACACCACACACACACCCCATCTAATTCACCTATCACTAAACAGATGACAGTAATCTGAAAGCTAACCATCACAACCACCACCATTTAACAAAACGTCCAAGACACAGAAATACGGAGACAGAAAGAGACATCAAAATCAAGGAGACTGATACAGTTGTACTGATAGACAGACATATTAGGCAAATACAGAACAGTAAAGAGACCAGCCATTCCATTTTCCAGTCTAGCAAACAGACACACCAGATAAATACAGAACATAACAGAGACCACTCACCCCCAGTTTGGCACAGACAGACACACCAGATGAATACAGGACAGAACAGAGACCGATCACCTCCAGTTTGGCACAGACAGACACACCAGATGAATACAGGACAGAACAGAGACCGATCACCTCCAGTTTGGCACAGACAGACACACCACGTCCAGATGAATACAGGACAGAACAGAGACCGATCACCTCCAGTTTGGCTCAGACAGACACACACCAGATGAATACAGAACAGAACAGAGACCACTCACCTCCAGTTTGGCACAGACAGACACACCAGATGAATACAGAGCAGAACAGAGACCGATCACCTCCAGTTTGGCATAGACAGACACACCAGATGAATACAGAACAGCACAGAGACCACTCACCTCCAGTTTGGCTCAGACAGACACACCAGATGAATACAGGACAGAACAGAGACCAATCACCTCCAGTTTGGCATAGACAGACACACCAGATGAATACAGAGCAGCACAGAGACCGATCACCTCCAGTTTGGCTCAGACAGACACACCAGATGAATACAGAACAGAACAGACACCAATCACCTCCAGTTTGGCACAGACAGACACACCAGATGAATACAGAGCAGCACAGAGACCGATCACCTCCAGTTTGGTTCAGACAGACACACCAGATGAATACAGAACAGAACAGAGACCGATCACCTCCAGTTTGGCACAGACAGACACACCAGATGAATACAGAACAGAACAGACACCAATCACCTCCAGTTTGGCATAGACAGACACACCAGATGAATACAGAACAGCACAGAGACCACTCACCTCCAGTTTGGCTCAGACAGACACACCAGATGAATACAGGACAGAACAGAGACCAATCACCTCCAGTTTGGCATAGACAGACACACCAGATGAATACAGAGCAGCACAGAGACCGATCACCTCCAGTTTGGCTCAGACAGACACACCAGATGAATACAGAACAGAACAGACACCAATCACCTCCAGTTTGGCACAGACAGACACACCAGATGAATACAGAGCAGCACAGAGACCGATCACCTCCAGTTTGGTTCAGACAGACACACCAGATGAATACAGAACAGAACAGAGACCGATCACCTCCAGTTTGGCACAGACAGACACACCAGATGAATACAGAACAGAACAGACACCAATCACCTCCAGTTTGGCATAGACAGACACACCAGATGAATACAGAGCAGCACAGAGACCGATCACCTCCAGTTTGGCTCAGACAGACACACCAGATGAATACAGAACAGAACAGAGACCGATCACCTCCAGTTTGGCACAGACAAGACACACCAGATGAATACAGAGCAGCACAGAGACCACTCACCTCCAGTTTGGCCAGAGGCATGGGACCAAAGGTATCATCTTCCACCGCACTGTCCTGCTCCTTCTGCTGTTGCTGCATCGCCATCTTGACCTGCTGATGTCGCCCCTCTTTTCCCCTCTCCTTTAGTTCAGGATGTCTGTGCAACTTCTTTACCTACAATCACTATCTTTCTTTTCGTACACCTGAAAAGAGAATTCATTCTAAATCAATAAGCACAAAGAGAAACTGCTGTGCTGACCAGTTTTTGTTAAAGTAGTTTGCACAGGTAATTTAGTTAAAGACAGGCGAGGCTGGAAATAAACACTGAATTTAATGTATGTACACATGGGTAAAACAGTATAGTGAACAGATTCTGAGGATGAATTTTGAAAACGCATTTGTTTCGTTTAAATGTTACAAGTAAACTTTTGCCAAAAGATCTACAGGGGCCGTTTTACTTTCATTACTGACAACAGAAACAAAGCAACAATGCTTTAACAAATTTCTTTTCATTAATCTTTTGCCTTTATAGGAGAAAGGAACGTAAGTAATGAAAGGGCCATTACTGCTGTTGAAGAATGCGGTTTCACTTTAACTCCCCAAGGTCTTTCCCCATGTTTGTTGTCAGATCCAAATCCTAGCGTGCCGGGAGACATTTGTGTGGCTGTGCTTTCCTTGCAAGCAAGTGAGTGTGAGATTGAAGTGAGAGCAGGGTCTGAACTTCACATCACACACAAGAGCCAGGAAAGAACTACCTGACTGTGTTATTTCACAGGGGGAACTTAAGTTATTTGAAATGACCTACATATCAACATGAGCATGAGGCTCAGGAAGAACAAGTTGACAAGTTTTTCATATTTTCTTAATTCTCAGCAGTTTCAGCTTTCTTTTCCTTTTCTTCTTTTTTTTTTTTTTTTTTTTTTGCTCTTTGTAGCATGGGCTATTCAGCATCCAAAGGGCTGCAACTCTATGACAGCATGAGCTGATTGAAAGAATGTACAGAACTGCTTGCTTGTCTCCCTTTGTTTGCTCCTATCTTTCCGCTCTGAGAAGGAAAACTTTTAAGGACAACAGACTGATCAGGTGACCTAGATTGTAGAACTTGAGCTTTAATTCAAAACTAAAACAATTCCTTTTCATTTGAACCTGTATCATGATCAATGAAATTAAAACGCAACATGCTGAGCGCTATTCTGACTCATCACTTGACATGATTATGTTAACAAAAGACTGTAAATAACCCAGTATAAAAGGATAAACAACAAACTGAGGACTGCCGTCACAGGGTTTTTTACAATATAATTAAAATTACACCTGAGGGCATAAAACATGAGTGCTTTACTTTTTACTTATTAATTGACATATGATAATAACAAAAGACTGTAAAGCGATGTCTAATTGTAAGCATTCATCCAGGGACTGCCATCATTTTTTTTTTTCATGTTTTACATACACTTACACAGTATCACCGCTTGAGGCATGAAACATGAGACTCTACCACACTGTCAGAAAGGAATGGCCACTGTCATTGCTCCTCTTTCTCCTGGCCATTAACTAACTCAACTGGATAATGAGGTCACTGAAGAGAAAATGAGTTCAATGGACACTGTCAACAGCTTGAAGACCTTGACTTTGCCAGCGACCTGGCATGTTGTTGCACAACTACCACAGATGCAGAAGAGAACCACAATACTTGTGCTGGTTTCAACATCCATAAAGGGGAAACAAAGAGAGGAGAGCAACACAATAATGCAGAAACAGTCACACCAAAGACTGCTCTAGAAGAAGTGGAGTCTTTCATCTGTCTGAACAGTTTAGACAAGCAGGACGGTACAAATGCCGATGTGAAAGTAAGAGTTGACAAGGCCAGAGCAACATTTCTACAGCCTCAGGATCATCTGGAGTTTGAGAGTACAAAAAGAAAAAATCTGACTCTTAAACTTTGACATCGGCATTTGTATGCCCTGCTTGTCTAAACTATTAAACTCTAATAAGTCAGTGTTTTTATGTGGAGTCAAGACACAGAGACAACAAAAAGCACCATCAGTTTCTTTTCTTTCTTTCTTTCTGCGTACGCAGGCTGATACTCCTGCGGACACTCCCTGTATAGCCAGGCAGTGGAGTTTTGTGTGTATGACCCTTTTTTATCCCGCCATTAAGGCAGCCATACTCCATCTTCGGGGAAGCACCATCAGTGAACTATAGCTCTTCATCACTTGCATTTCATGAGGAAAATTCTCTAGATCCACTGGCCAAAGACCAACAGCAACATAGCACTATGGAAAGCCAGCAGAAGATGAAATTGGAAGAAGATG